>JALIZH010033007.1:2942500-3100000 GCA_030522465.1 Rhipicephalus appendiculatus | reverse complement strand
TCTCAGAGAGAGAGAGAGATGAAGAGGAAGGCCGGGAGGTTAACCAGATACTAGCATCCGGTTTGCTACCCAGCACAGGGGAGGGGAAATAGGGGCAAGAAAGAAGGTGTAGAGGGAGAGAGAAGAAAAAAGAATGAAAGGAAAAAAAATGCACGCACACGCAGGATAAAAAACGACGCGCACAGGAAGGGCGTTCTGGCTAAAGTCGTTCAGAAAGGCCGGTCGATCGCAAAAATCGCAGCAGCGCTTTCAGGGCCTTCTTCTGTGACGTCGCATCCTGTCGATGGCTTAAAATCCTTTCTTCCGACAAAGGTCGGTCATCTAACTTGTTGAGCGCGTTGCAAAGGCATAGTCGCTGTGCCCTATACTGTAGGCAATCGCAAAAGATATGTCCTATTGTCTCCTCATTGCCACAGTAGTCACAGGCTGCGGTGTCGGCCATCCCAATGCGGAAAGCATACGCGTTGGTAAACGCAACGCCCAACCACAGCCTACACAGAAGGGTCGCGTCTACTCGGCGAAGCCCTGATGGGACTTGAAGACATAATGTAGGGTCAAAAGAGTGCAGTCGGGCATGTTTGAAGGGCGGCTCGTTCCACTGTGACGTGGTACGTAGACGAGACGAGCAAACAAGCGGAGGTTCCGTGCAGCGTCGTTCCTAGAAAGTGGTAGTAGTACCTCACGGTCTTCTCCGTGGGCTGAGCGGGCAGCTTGATCGGCCCGTTCATTGCCGATGATTCCGCAGTGGCTGGGTAACCACTGAAAAGTGATTTGATGTCCTTTCTCAGTCAGGTGGTGTATAAGCTCCGCTGTCTCTAATATCAGCTGCTCATGCGGTCCGCGGCGTAAGATTGACAGTAGAGACTGCAGTGCCGCCTTTGAGTCGCAGAAAATGGTCCACTTGTGTGTCGGTTGGTCAGTGACGAATCGTAACGCGGTACGAAGGGCTGCCACTTCTGCTGCCGTCGATGATGTTGCGTGGGATGTCTTGAATATAACTCAGTGCGCATTACCGCTAAGCTCTAGTGCTTGTTTCCTCAGATTTCTGACGTTTCTTCTCATTTTTTCTCTTTCTTTTCTTAGTTTTTATTATTTAGGCGCTGGAGTTTATCTTTTGATGAACGTGATAGCTGGCCCTCTGGTGTCCTATGCTCCCAGGATCTCGTCAAATATTAAATGACACACCATACCCAATGTACCCTTGTACTACATTATTAATTGCGTTGCCATCCCAGCCGACTACGTCATGGCAAGTTACAGTTGGCTCTCCTCCCCGCGCACGAAAGCTCACCCTGGTTAGCACAGAAATAGAAGAGTAAAGCCATGAGATGGCAAGCCTCTGAAATGGCACACGTTATGAAGGATGCATAAGGTCATGTATCGGGTTGTTCAGTTAACACATAAGTGATAAGAATGATACTGGGTCAAGTTAAGAATTATTCTTGGCTAAAAAAATATTCATCCAAGCGAATCAATTCATGCTGAGTCGTTGTATCAGGCACCTACATTGCAAGGGCGTATCTACACTCTCAGTACGGTCCTGGATAATAGCCTCGATATAGGCGGCATCCTTCGACGTACTGTTTATTATCACGGCTATGGACAGCCCAGCGAAGAGAAGTATACGTTACTCTCTTCAGGCGGCCTCGAACTTGAGGAGTGCCGCCTATAAACTATCGCAGTAAGCGGCCGAAGTCCGCATACGACCCCGCCGGCCGATCCGCGTGCGAGTTGAGCCGTTGAGCGGCAGGGCGGCGGGGAACAAGCGTCAGAAACAACTGCACCACGCATGCGCTTGAACGAAAAAAAAAAAAAAAAGAAAGAAGAATTGAGACGCGCGCTCCGCGCTCGCCCGGCGCGCGTGCGTGAAGGAAAAAAAAAAGAAAAAAAAAAACGACAGACGAGCATCGCGGAAGCTGAGAACTTTCGTGTTCGCCGCGCGGCCGCTCCATCACGAGACGTGCAGGCGACAGAGCTTTGAGGCCGGTAACCGTCACCTGTTTGTCAACGTACTTGGAAAGCGCTAAACTGCGTCGGCTACGCGCTTTGCGCCTGCCGCTGGGTGATATGTTTTCATCAATGCATATGAAAGGTGTGTATCGAGGGCAATGTAACGCCCCGCAATGTGAGTGCTATGGATTTTGCCGCGCCGGGAACAATGAGCCTGCCGCACCATACCAGGCTGGTTGGTGGGCGTACTGCGGGCGCAGTCCAGTACAACATGCTCGAATTGGTAAGTAGCCTTTTTGTTTTCTTTGATGGTGTCGTGATATCTGCTGATGCATGTGCAGGATCCAATTTTGCTGAGTGACAAAAAAAAAAAATAGGAGGAGGGTGGGCACACTTCGCCCGTTATATATATTACATTGATCGTGTTATACTTGCGAGAGAACATTAAGCGCAGCAGTAACTACTCCCGAATTTACATGCTTTGTGTGTAATCTTCGTTACATCCCATTGTAGATGCGCTTTTTCGCGGAATACAATGCTTCTTATGTTATCATGTGTACACATTACGTTGTGACAAATTTGTTTTCAATTTACTCAGTTCATGGCTCGCATTTGTTTCGTGACTTAATTGTGGCATGCCAGCTTGTGTAACTTTTCAACATCTGGAACCGCGTACGTTTTTCAGGGTCGAGATCTACGCAGGACGTGTTCTTCATGCCGCCCGGTGTGCCACCCAGTCAACCGCAGGAAGCGATTGAAACACTTTCCAGTGCTTACGGCACACTTTATTTAGGATATCATACATCTCCCTGCATTTGGGCAAGCCCCAGTGTTACTGTTTTGATTCCAACAAAAGACGACAAACAACATTTGTTCTATCAGTTATCGAGTTATGACATTTGTCACGCATTAAAAAAGAAAGTACTTGTGCATGCAAAACAGATTCCTGAAACACTGGCCTATCAATATCAATGCTCGTGTTCTACAAAACAAGTTGAACAGGTGATTTTTGGAAAACAATGCACAAAAGGAATAAACGGAAGGCAGTGAGACAGAGAGTGATCCACATTGATTGAAAATTGGTGGGTTGAACTTTTATTAATGGTTCTGTAATTGCATGATGAACTCGAAAATCGAGTGCAGGTGCACCAGGCAGCAGGAGATCATATGCCACCGACTTTTTTTCAGTTTTGAATATCTGCTACAGTTCTCGTATTCTAGCATGGCATTTGTAACGTTGAACCACGATCAAGCCAACCTGTGTACTGCTGTGGCAATGTACCAGTTATAATATATCCTCATTTTCTGAAAATCAGCTGTTTTATTGAGGCATGCAGCAACAATATTTCAAGTTCGTTCTGCACCCCAACTACACGCGGACGTTCGCGAAAGAGACGTGCAAAAGCATCGACTATTTATTTGGAGGGAAACTTGTCCGTGGCAAATTTGTGTACGTCATACTTGATCTTGACGCACGTTTCGACATTCACTTGAACAGCGGTGTGATGCTGAGTAAAAACCACTGTGTCGCGCGAAATAGCGCGCATAAGTGGTAATTGCTGAAACAGATGATCGTCGAACTGCTAAAAAGGTGCTGCTGACCCAACGTGCGGCTAGCGACGGTTCACGCGCACTAAGTGCAAATGTTAGTGTAGGCACTTTAAAATACCCATTCAAGCATTAACGTGCCAAAGCAGGTTAACCTTCATAGGCGTGCGCAGGGTTCCCCTTCAGGGGGGGCCGAAGGTAGGCGAGGGCTCGTCGCAGCGCCCCCCCTTCCCTATTAAGTCAATGTATGGGGCAGACTTTGCGCCCCCCCCTTCTCAGGTGACTAGGGGGGGGCGGCCACCCCCTCTGTCCCCCCTCGTGCGCACGCCTATGTTAACCTTACACGAACAGCTGAGAACGGGCTGCTGTCACTGACACGCGTGTACGTCGCGGCATAAATAACGGAAATTGCTCGCAGCACACGCACATGGGAAAAATGTACGTGGGTTCCGAGATCTGAGGATATCCTCGTCACGCTGGTTTACATTCGCGAATTTTCGTTGAGCGAAACAACCGCTGTTCACGGAGAAGCTTTAACGACACACGGACACACGTTAATCGTTCTTGCGGCACGGCGAATTACGAACCGAAGTCGGAGCCGAAGGTGCTTACCGCGTTTGTCTGGAGTTCATGAAGCCCCGCAAACTATTTGCTGACCTAATGCACCCTCAAACACACGCACATGGCACAAAAACAGAAGTTCAACGTCGCGCCGACTGTTTGCAAACGGCATGGTAGATATATACCCCCCGCGAAAAAACGAGCATTCCTGCGGTGGCGCTGTGGTGCAATGGGTAAGTTATCTGCTTTCAGTGCACGCGCCCCGAGTTCGATTCCAGTGCTGTGCGTAATTTGCATGTTGTTGTCGCAGGTGTTGATGATTGTGATACTGGTCATCTTCTAATTACCTGTAGTGATAATTACAACAGTCAAACTGGCGAGAAAACGGTTGACAGCGTCAAAAAGCTTTTTTTTTCTCGCAACCGCATCAGGGCCGCCTACAGACAGGCCGCGTACAGGACCGTCACGCGTAACCACAGGCCGTACCTAGCCAGGAAAAATTTGACTTAAAATCCCGTCTAAGCGTCGCCACGGCTATTCTGAAGGCCACTTAGAATAGGGCCGCTTCTTCTGGGACACGGCTACGGAGCCGCGTAACGAACTGACTAGATGCGGCCATAATTTGACCGGATTTCCTGCCTGTAGGCGTGTATTCTAGCCGGGATTTGACTGAGAGTGTACACCTTTCAGCAAATAGAGCGGTCAAACTCTGCGGTAAAAATCTCAAGTGTAAGCACCTTTCCTCAGCGAAGGCGTCGCTCGTCCAATTGCTGACTACAGCACGCGTGTTCTCGATGTCCCAGAGCAGTCGCTGCATGAGTAGAGGATCACCTGGAAGAGAGAAGTCCACGGAGGAAGGCGAAAATGTTTATAATTTTCCTTAAAGTAACGACTGGAGTACTTTGTACTTGACTGTGAAAACAGCCGCTTCGAAAGAATCATTGCACGCCAGTGCACACCGTTGTACTAGTGAGAAAAACGGGTGTTTCATCCCCACTAACAAAACCTGGATAAGGGCGAAGCGTGCAGTGTGCACCATTGTCTCCCACAGCAAAATCTTTACTCTTTGCTGCTTTGCTAGCCACCGGTCCACTAACGCTCCACTTTGCGGATATGTTTCAAGAAGTGGTGTTTCAAATAGACGACTTTACCGTAAAGATGCAGGTTTGTGTATCTGGTTTTAGATTAAAAAAAATTGAGTGTCTTAGTAAATTTCTTCAGGAATTCTGACGCCACTGCCAAGCCAAACAGAACGTTTTATGCAGTAACGACGAACCTTTAACTCATAATATGCATAGTATTGACTGGTGGCAAGTAGTGGGGTTTACTCAATTTTGGGGGGCGTATGCCCGTTTATGATGGACCGTGACGACGACATGACACGCCGACAAGCAGAGACCCTAAGGTGTTTCACCTCTAAAACCCTGTAAGTGACCCCAATCTTTGACTTAGGTGCCTAGCAGTGGCACTCGCACGTCAGGGTTCGTGCGACAGGCGTATTCCTTAGGCTAAGGTTGTTTTCTTTGTTTTGCGCGCTGCCAAAGCCTATCTCACAAGCCACGTAGAAAGAAGCGCGTGTTTGGGATCTGTATGCAAACGATCCCAGCTGCGTACAAAAAGCGTCTACTCTTTCAGTAAAGCCATTAAAATAATTTTTATTAATTATCCTGACAGGTAATTGGCCCTTATAGTAAGTGAACTCGGCCTCCGATATTGTGCGTACGCGATATAGCTCCATGGCATGAACCAGAACCATTGATCTATTAGTGGTGGCAGCGGCGGCACGGACGTTCAGTTGGACATTAGTGCTTTTCGCATTCGTAGCTCTTAAGGATTTCCTATAGGTGCCCTCGGATTTTTACTATTTAATACTGTTTTGGTAGACAACGTGTCAAGATTGTTGCCGTGCGAAGACCCGGTTGTTTAAGCCGCTCCTACATGGTGACCGCGTTTAATATCCGTGTAGTATACTGAGGTGTTCCTCATTTATCTACCTTAATTTAGCAAGAATATACGAGTTTTCAAAGAACAAAATTGCGAAATACGCTGTAAGCTTTCACCGCTTTTTTATTTGTTCTTTTTGACCATCTTATGCCTAACAAAACAGCTGTCACTTGGCCTGCTGGAAGTGGCGGAACGGAAGTAGGGACGAGTTCAACTTGACAAAATTGTTTGTGGTTATTTATAAGTGAGACCTATTCGTTTAGACAGAAGTAACCATGGTTAGCAAAACAGGGAGCGCTTCACAAGTAATACTTCGCTTGAAGAACATGTCTACTTACACTGACGATGGTCTGCCCGATACGCTTCCAGGACTTGGCTGATGTTGCCCGTGAGTCCCTTCGGGCGCGGAATGTTCTTGCAGTAGCGCCTACGAAAACGTAATTCCGTAAGATTACCAGCTAGTGTTGTGAATCGGTCACAATATCGAGAATTTCTCAGCTGTGATGAACCACCTGAGCTTGCTTGACAATATTTTTTCGAACGCCTAACTAAATATAGCGACTTTGATTATTAGCGTCATATTTTCAGATCAAATTCTGAAGTTTGACGTCAAAGCTGAATCTCGAAGTACTCCAAACACTGGCGTTGCCGGGGGGGGAGGGGAGGGGAGGGGTTCAAGCCGTTGAAAAAAATTCACAATTTTGCATGTGTATATATACACGTACACACAAACGCACGAACGAGCATTTCTTCCTACGCCACTGACTCCAAAGTAAACAAGCAGCGTCCCCTATGGCGTCTCCTCAATTTTGAGTTGCTAAAAGAAGTGATCTGTAATTCTCATAACGTCACCTGCCCACAACCCGGTGACCTACAAGTGTCGTGTTGGGTGCATAAAATATATTTTTATAAGTGACCACAATAACGTAGAATGCCCTGAAACAGCTTCTGTCTAGTTCTTGTTTAATATCTCACAAGAAAATTGGCAGGTTATCTACGGCTATACGCATAGTATCAACCCCAAGTAGTTGCGAAAGTTATTTGTGCTTTCCATGTAGTCAGCTTACGTGTTTTACATTCTTCCAGTGATGTATTTGCTTTTATCAGGAAGTTCATAAGCAATCTTGAACACCAGCAGGCGTTGTCTGCTTCAAAAGCATATATGTTGCTTATTTGTCCAGGTAGCCAATTAGCAACGCGTTTAGTATTTAATGATAGCAAAGACAAATTCCCGTTTCCATTGAACATGACAAACAGTTCAATAAAACGATGTTTTCTTGGAAAAGACATTAACGTACTTCTTCGCTGCGGCTATCGCTAGTTGCACGGGTCGGTACGCCTAATGGCGTCTCCGTTGTTCCGACGAAAGAAAACAACACCATTAGGCGCTTGTTTCCAGTCAAAAGCGTCTTCTTGTCGCACTCGATTGACAGCTATGTCACAAAAAGTTATTAATGATTGCTTCGATGCTCTTAGTAAGCTACCTTTATTTCAGTCCTATCTTTGTTTGCAATCGGTCAGGTGTAGGTGCACCGCGCTATTAGACTCACTGCGACATACTTAAATGAGTGGCGTACTGATCAGCGTTAACGGACGAGTGCCCAACGGTCGTATACACAAAGCCTATAAATCCTACCTGAAATTTAGTGATAGAACATGTACACGTAAAAGGGCGTACTCTCCGAACAGGCAACAACCAAGGACAAACTGCCTCCTCCTTGTTTCGTTCTAGCGGATATGGGTGCTGATAATGGTACGGCCTAAAAAAGTCCTTAAAGTTACGCTTGACTTTTAAGGGTTACACTCACCACGGAGCCAAAAGGACACCATCCCCTTTCTCTGTCTCTGGCTTGAAACCTGTCAGACATGAATAATACAAACATCAACCTTGATCAATAACTTTTCCATATGCCTCAGTTCTGAGCCTGTGTTGCTCTTACGTTTTGTCTGAGTATTTCATTTTCATGCAACATATTGATGCAACATATTTAATGTAACAGCTTCGTCGTTTAATCTGTACGCCTGCTTTGCTATGAGTCATCAACTAGCCTCGTGGCCATTGATCCCTACAGTTGTATATTTTCATTTTAAGCGTATTTAAGAGCACATTGCTATGTAATCAAAATGTGGCAAATTAATATAATGCAGAAATGTCTGCTTTCTTATTATATTTACAGAGTATCGTGGCCGTGCAGGATGAATCTTTACTTAAGCTATACATTGTCGGCGTTGCTAACATTAACCTCAGTTATAACGAAATGATCTCTATAACGAAACGCACTTACCGTCATCAGCGCGCATCCCTTCCACACGCACGTACAACTTCCTCTTCTCTGGGAATGCCAGAGCAACGCTGCATGAAAGAACATTGTACATAATAAAACCCAGCAATTACTCCATTTCTACAGGGCTTCAAAATAATTATTTCCCGTATCTTACACGGGCATGTGCCAAACTTACCCGAATTCCGAGTCGTTCATGTGCCTGTAGTAATAGACCATATTATGCGGTACTAGATGCTTCTGGAAAACGCAAACACCGAAGCACAAGTGACGTCAGTGATGTTCACCTCTTCGCCGCAAGTGTGTGCAATACATTCAAACGTCTCTTTACAGCGAAGCGTTAGGGACGTGAGAAAATACATCGTCACACTCGTATCCTCGTCGTAAATTTCGCACATCATAACACTCGTAACATAACTGATAAGTAACGAATCATTTTTCATAAAGGTTACTTCATTGCAGAGACGTTCAGCTGTAGCTTCACTCTCCCCACTAACCTCATCCGGCATCCTCATCAGGCTGACCACCGTCTCGTGCCCAGAATGCCCGTCAATCATCCTTCTGCGAATCTAGACGCAATGAACAAGCGATAGCTATTAAAGTCACGACGTCAAGCCCAAAGGAATACCTAAGAATTCACTAGGTGAAACGTACCTTTTCTTTCATCGGATTCTCAATTTCAACGTCCAAAAAGTCTATGTCTAATGGTTCTTCTAGAGAGCCCAGCTGAAGTAGACGTGAGAAAAATATGTTGATAAGAGAGAGAGAGAAATATTTTAATGAATAGCTGGAGATGTTTGTCTGTCTTTTCGCCTGACATGTTACTTCAGGGGCTGGGTGATGATTCATGATATATACACCGGATAAACACATAACACATACAGCCACACACACTTTTGTTTTAAAATCGGTAAAGCGACGCTCACCTGTAGCTTAATGTCGGGATGATACATGACGTAACCGTTTCGGTTCACCATGAATGAATAGCCTGATGGACCAATCTGTCGGCGACACCAGAAAAGAGCAAAACAGGATATTTTAAGGAACGTTCAGAATGCACTTCCTACGCTGCCTATTGTAGTAGGGATGGTAATCTCTATGGCACATGCCTTGTACGTGGGTTCGTGATCCTTCAGTTCCTCGAGCGAGACATCCACTCCCATCACTCCTACAATGGTTTGGTCCTTCTGTGGAATTGAGGTGTGGTCTCAAAATTTACACCTACTACACACAAATGAACCAAACACGAACGAGCAAATAGGACGGTGGGAAGATACCTTATCGTTGTTGACTAAATTTACCACAATAAGTATGACTGTAAGTAGCATATTGTGTCTTATGGAGTTACGAAATGGTAATAATTACTTTTTAAATGAGCGTGTTTCCACCCCTAACGAGAAATTAGGCTGGTAGGCAATTTTACATTGTTCGCGACTGCACGAGGTCCGCACTTCGAATATTAGGCCCTGCTGAAAGCGCGGAGCAAGTTCTAGTAAAAGCTCCTCCCGCATGGTGGGCTTGACCGCATTCTTTTTTTATAAGTTCATCAACTATACAGCTCTTGTTAATTGTAAACATAAAATGAAACGTATTTATGGATGTCATAAAAGAGCATCAAAATTAGACTCAATATTCAAGGGCCTATGCGAAGAGTATAAGGGGCTCACGAACAGTGTCCGGTGCTGAACTGACTACTTGACATTTCCTGCTGTTCTTTACGAATCGGCGAAAAAAAAAAAGAAAAAAGAAAAAAAACGCTCCCAACGCGTATTCGTCATCCTTTCCTTACATGTAGCACAAGCACCACTGCTATTATTGAAATACGTAATACATGCTAACAAAACAAGACTCAGTGTGAGGTGAACAGGAAAAAATTCAAATCCAACTAGTCAGATTTTTTAAAGTCTTAATTCAAAGAAACAAGTCACTAACCGTTCCGTGTGTCTTGTTATAGACTGGCAGTGTGACTGTTGTTAGCAGACCTATCCCCTGGCGGGAAAAAAGAAGGAGTTCGTTAGAAACCTTTTGACGATCAGATGAAATCACACGTGCTGCAAGAAAAAAAAAAAAGGATATTCGCACCCCGGAGTCTTGATAAAAGTTTGTCCACGTGAATTGTTTGTCCCCAGAGAGCACCATTGGCCGACTGAGCACCTTGAGGTATTCCTGCAGGAAAATGGAAACTTTCTTTAATTTCTACCTTGATCAATGAAATGTCATTTTGATGTCTGTTCCTGTTCCTAACTCACAGATTTTATGAATTTCTCCCTAGTCTTCTCCCTCCCTCCTTCCCTCCTTCTCTCCCCCCTCTCTCTCTCTATTGCTTTTGTTACTACCTGACTTCTCGATCTATACTGCGTCATACAAGCAGTAATCTCTTTGTACCTTTTAAAACTAACAGTTCTCTAGTTTTACGTGTCACAGTGGTTTTCATCGATATTGTACCAGGGGATCAACGCCGTAATTTCATTTTCCAACGCGATGATTTCTCGTGTCGAAACGATGTTCCTGCTTACCTGCACTTTGTATCTGCTCGCACCAAACGACGTGATGGCAGTAAAGTAACCTGCAGTGGTGAAAAAAGATAAAGAGCGTAAGAACGTTATGGGTACAGTAGGTGTGAATTCCGCGAAAACCCGATGAACGAATATGAGCCACTTTCCCTTCCTTCCTTCTTTCTTTTTTAAATTTTTTTGCAGCAAAGCTGTCCTAAACCAAAATTCGTCCATCCTATGTGCGTAAAAAGTCCTACCGCATATATGTTAGAGAAATCGGGCTAGCCGTACTACTCATGACTGGTCCACTGAAAATGAAGAAGTCGCTCGCTAGAAGAAGAGCTATGTGCCACCGAAATTAAGCAAATCCCAGTACTTTCCCACTAGTCCACTAAAAACTAGCAAGAGAACACACGGGAAGCAAACAAGATTTCTGGACAGGCGTGACGAGTATTTGAGAAATACTTAAGTGAACCACCGGGATTAACCTGCAGTGATAAACACCGGTGCCGCACGTTTCAACTTCCCTGGTTAATTATCTGCATAGAGCGCGTGGGCGGTATTTTTTTTCTTTTTTTATTAAAAGCAATGCTTATCATAGGGATTTCATCAACAAATACCCCTAAACGCCAATTACACATTAGCATGAAGAGATGGGCTTGCTTTGGATTTGCCTGAAGACAGTGTGCAACTATGTCTTTCGCGCACCACGAAATCGAGAAAAAAAAATTGCTGCGAAAACGGTACCTCGATTTTTGCAAGCGAGAGCCTTGAGTGTAGCGTACGGTATCGGGTGTGGACCGACCACGTAGGTGAAGATACGAATCTGCGAATAAAAAAACGTCCACACTGAGCATACGATACATGAACTTCAATGCTTCTTGCATTTACAACAACGTAGAAGCAAAAACAAACCTAAGCACGTGTTCAACTTCACATCTTCATTTCAATAACCAGTGTACTGTGCGATGTCAGTGCACGTTAAAGAACACCAGATGGTCGAAATTTCCGGAGTCCTCCACTACGGCGTCTCTCATAATCATATCGTGGTTTTGGGACGTTAAACCCGAGATATTATTATTATTATTTCAATAACCAGTGACAGGCGCTTGCATTCGTCATGCAATAGTTTTGCCATTGTGAAACTTCGTTGTACGACCGATTATTATATCTTTTTACGCCTTACGGAGGAAGTCTCTCGAACTTCTCCCTGAAGCACGGACCCGGACTGGTTTTTGTTTGTTTTTTTCTCTATCTTTCTTCTTCACATGATATACACATCTACCTTTTATTGTGATTACAAACCTTGTCACTGACCGACATATGACGACGTTTATTGAATGAGTGACGAGGTTTGCAAATGGCATACAGTGGCTATACCTAGCCGGATGGTTACCCGTCAAACGCTTGTTACTTTACTTACCTTGAGATCAGCGTTCAGCTTTTCTACGAGAGGCGTGGGGTCCTCAGTTCCACCGTCCGTGAAGATCATGATCATCTGTATGCACTCCGCGCCAGCGTGGCCTGTCTTGTTTTCTTGGAACTGCAAACACAAGTCATTTAAAAGAGTTAGTCATCGGGCATCTGCTCCGAAAACAAACAAGTGTTCGTTCTGCGGAACCCTGCAAAATTTGCGCCTATGTTGTGAAGGAGTGTCTAGAGTAGTGGCAATTAGCGCTTGAATGTCGCGTACTCTTCCTGGTACTTACATCGGCCATCGTGCGGAAGGCGAAGTCGAGCGCGTGCGACAAACTCGCAGTGCCGCCGTCGGTGACCCGATCGATACTCTTCGGAAAGAATCTGTTGGGGCGAGAGTGAAAAGTTTGCTATGTACGCGGGTGGCGTAAAGGAAGCACCACGTATGAGAAAACATGAATTTTCGGAATCAACAAGCATAGACATTAGATTTCAGAGCTTGTGAAGTTACAACAGACAGAACAACAATCAACCGCCCCAATGCGGGACTTGTGTGATAAAAAAAGACATGCAGAGCATTTTACGTCACTCACTCATTGGGGTGAGGTTGAACAGAAATAGCGTTGGTCTTACGGCAGCTGATATCCAACATCAAGTAATATTTTGGCTTTTATTTAGCCGGCTAATCACTAGCAGTCATTAAGCACAACTTAGCAAACATAAGCCAATGTTAGTCTGTGCTAACGAAAGCTAGGTAGTATGCAAACAAACACGGTAATTGAAGTCACGCGAGTCCGTAAGGCGCTTTGTTAATTAACTCTGCCTTTTGGATCGTGCCCGTATCTTTTGTCAGAAATCGGATATCGCTATCGAATACATTGTTTTTGATAGTGCTTTCGCTCTAATGAAGCACTATAACACTGCCTCCCAAGGTCATTGCTACCTAGGGCCACCGGTGCGCAAATGTTCAGGTGTGACGTCACGCCACGTGATCCGCTGCGAATAGGCGTCGCAGCTGCGCTCGCTCGGAGCCTCGCAACTGGTGTACCACTTAACGAAGCTTGAATGAAACACTGGTTGGCGTAACCTTTAGAAAACCAAGCGAGCAATACCTTTCGCTCGTGATAACAATGGTTTAGAATAGTTAAACCACAGCCATTTTTTAATCTTTGTTGGACTCATTACGTACAAAAGTGTCGCTCTCTTAATTAGTGAAAATGTTCGAGTCGCGCGAGGGCCTGTGGCATGGTACTTCACACCAGCTTCTCACAAAAAATTGCGCCATAGCACGCTTTTTCTACGCTGTGCTACATCGTGAAGGTCACAATATGTCAGGATTGTCCTTACCCTTTTGTTGCGCCTGTTGGCTTGCACCAATGTGTCGAAGCAGGATACCCATCGAACTTCGCCTGCGAACTGAGAAACAAAGGGAGGATTAGGGGCACAGTAGATATTGTGACAGCAACAATGCCGAGTAAAGCGCGCAAAATTGGATAATTTTCCTTAACCAATTTTTAAAAATTTTCTTACGTATGTGAAAGGACTTTTTCCTGAAAACGTGACATACAATTGTTGCTTTGTGATCAATGCGACCTGATGACTTTAGTTTTTATTCCACTGTCGCATGATCGTTCATCACTACCTATTTTTCCTCTCTCTTTCTTGCAGGTGGTGAATATACCATTGGACCAGTGGTATGTAAATGGCGATTTTCTTTTTTTCTCTACGGAAGCGTTTTCGTGAAGTCATTCATCTATCACTATGCTCATATAGTGTAGCAACAAAAATAACGTCTCAAACCATGCGGAGAAAAACAACATAATGCCTTTATTTTTATTCTTTATGAAACTGCTGCGTACCAAGGGGAAGTATACAGTAACCAGTGTGCATCGAGAGATCTTACACCGTTGTAAGACTCATAAATAAATGTTTGTAGAAATTATATTTCAACTTCCGCGAGTGAGCCTTCCTCGCTGACTTGCACTTGTGGACACGAAATGAAAGCGATGAATCATACCGAGGCCACATTGACGAAATCATTTTCCTCAAAAGTCTTCAACAGCGACTTCACAGACAACTTCATGATTTCCATGGACGGCCCATGCATGCTTCCGCTCCTGAAAACGTAGGAAGAAGCAGATTAAATATCTTTCATTGCGCTCTTCACAGAAGTGACAAGCCCCGATATTTTTTGCGAGATTACAATTTCCATTTTCTATTGAACTGTCATTGACATGACGAAACTTGACTCCTCGCTTTCACTCTACAGTTTCGTTTTCGGGATAATAATCTTCCGAAAACTGGATTTTTTGTGAACATGACAGCATCAAGTAGAGATGTTCAGAGCTGCAAGACAATTAATGCTTTTGCAAAACACTGACTGACCACTTGCCATTCTTAGGTCCCTGATTTACTCTTTGATTTATAGAACGGAATGTTATAATTTAGTCAAGTCGCAGCAATGGCGCTTAACCGTTATGACTGTTTACATTTGACATCTGGGGTTTTAAAGGCGATTGTTCAAGCGGTCACATTACATCGGGACGATATTCTAAGCTCACTGATCTATAGGTAAGCACATATAGTCCTGCCTCTAAAAAAATGCATACCTTTACATTACGTCAGCGCTTCAGTTCATTGCGCAACAAATAAGGGGATAATAACTCACGTGTCCATCAACACGATGACATCCTTCGGTGAACTGGAACCGTCTATAAACCTACGAGACAAAAATGTCTTGAATAAATTCTTTGTCGATATAGCAGCTAGGTGCTTTTAAATCGCATGCAGCGAGTTTTTATTCCTTAACGTTTAGCCGTGCATCTTTAGGAGACAGCTGCTCTCGTTTTGTCATTAGCTACAGCCCCGTCAAGGGTAACCAGATTCTCACTCGGTTGGCTGAAATGTTCACCAATCGGTGCATCCAAGCTATATTAATCATAACTATTCCTGCATTGAAATTATGCTCACTTACCAAGGTCTCATTCGGACGTCGAACAGGTCGGGCTTTCCAGGGGCGACCTTCCAACGATTTGCTAAAATGCAGGAAAGAGAGCGTGACAGAGGCGCTATAAGTGTCATCGTTGGTCGCTGCTAACTTATGGTCATTATCACCGTCCTGTAAAATTTAGTACAGAATGATCATACTATTCTCTAGAAAAAAAAAATAATAAGCCCGTAAAAAGGCCCACTTAGCGTGTTCCCAAGCTCGTTTGAACATAATCCAAGCATCTCGATTTCATAATGTCTATCAGCTTTCTTTTTCATTTTACTTTATTCTTTTAACCTAGAAGTTTGACGAAAAATATAAGGAGGCGATGCACGAAATGAGATACCTAAACATATTTACGACCACTTATATAACACATGTTAAGGTCCTCTGACGTCCTGTTTTATTGTTACACGATATGACATGTCTCTTGGTATCACAACCACCACCACGTCCGTGAAGATTTTACATCGAAAGCAAGAAAAACAATGATATTCTTTCCTAAAAAATATTTCTGTGCAGTATTACTAAAACGGGAAACTGCATTAACCTCCCGATTGTGATAGATGAGTGTCAAAAATAAAATGCTGCACGGTGTATCGAAAACGAAGCAAGCCTCAACTTCGCTTACTGCATCGCGTAGTGACACATGAGTAATGGCGAATGTCGATGCCGGTAAAGCTACACACGCTGCCTGCCTGCATTGGTGACTTTCCAAGCATGCGCGCTTTCTTCGGCGGTGGCGCCTCGGCGGTTCCACTCCATGAACCGAGGCGCCGTTGAGCTCTGGAGGAGACTGATGATGGAAGAGAACATTAACGCGCCCGCAGGAGCCGATCGGCGCGCTTCTTTTTGGGCGCCAAAGATGTCTCCGCCTTTCTAACGCTCCCGCGCCCATCTTTTCTCAGTGTTGTTCTTCTGTACTGCACACTTTCCCCAGCGCCTTGTTATTTCTTGTTTGTTTGTTTGGATGCATTCGCACTACTGTGAATCATCGACTAAGGCGTTATGTTGCTTGGCACGAAGTCGCATATTCGATTATCAGCTGCGGGACGTCCGCACTCCATCGGTGGTGTAAGGCATTATTACGGGTTGAACATTGGCATAGCAAGGAGAGGGCGGGCTGTAAGACTCCCCGAAATGTTTCAATTCTGCATGTGTATATATACAAGTGCCTTACAAACACACGCACAAACATACATAAAAATTGGTACACCCCCCCCCCCCCCCCCTCCACCCCTCTAAACAATTTCTGATGGCTACGTTTCTTGGTTGATGTAGATCAGAACGAAGTCTGAGTTCTGAATGTTTTATACTGAATGTTGAAGAAACTATTCTTAGTTTTGAAGTAGAGCTTCTTGCACGTTAATCTCCCTTATCTTATCAATTTCTTTTTTTTTTCGGAACACCCTTACACCATATTATTAGACACCATTGGCTATATTAGAGCATGTAGGCTTAATAATCAGTCAGGGGGGCCAAAGAAGTGTGGCAATCACTTTGCGTGTTCTAAATAAGCGTATAAGGAGAAGATTGGACTTTCTTTAGCGTTTGCTTTCGTCTTCCTCATCTGAGTAGCGCTGTCTGGATTTCGGGATAGCCTGGCCATGAATTGCCCGCCATCAATTTTTTTATCTCTACATTGTAAAAGTGAACGCAAAAATACTTGTGACCTGAACATGCCAGGACGCACCTTTGTTTGCCTAAATAGTTACAAATAAAAGAAAACAATGCTCGCTCAAATATTCCACTTTTCCTACACGTCCCATCGCGAGAATTCTAAGCAACGGCGCTAGACCGCGATGACTTTCAGGTGCTCTTCACCTCTGTATTCTGCTATCCTCGCATTGCTTCCACCTGAGCCTGCGGAGCAGGTTTAGCCTTCGCTGTATACGGAAAGAGAGAGAAAGAAAGAGCGAGAGACTTATATATCAAAGCTGGTTTCCCTTTCCCTTTCCTCCTTCACTTCGTGCAGCTTGGCTCCAGAGACAAAATCGATCAGGCTGACACGGTGCTCGGCTGTGCTGGGCGCCGGCGAGCTTCGATTGGAAACCAGGCCGCCACACGACTACTTTTGGCGGCCGACCTTTCTACACGTTCGACCAAGCCACACAAAGAAAAAGTTTTGCGGCCGCAGAGGCATGTAGCACAGGCACCATCACTACTATCAGCGTAGCCAGAGACAGCGACGATATCGTGATCCCTTTTCCTTCTCTTTCTTTCTTTCTTTCTTTCTTTCTTTCTTTCTTTCTTTCTTTCTTTCTTTCTTTCTTTCTTTCTTTCTTTCTTTCTTCCTTTCGTTCATTCTTTCTTTCTTTCGTTCTTTCTTTTCTTTTTTTCTTTCTCTCTCTTCCTAGTCTGGCAAAAGGCACCGCATATTTCTGACGTCCTTCAAAACGTTAACGTAGCACCCTCTCTGCCATTACCGGCATATTGTAGGTCCGACGCATGCATTAGGCCACACTTGACCCATTTGTGGCGCGAAGGCCAAAGCGCGGTGAGCCTTACCTGATCTTTGGTGCGCCGGATAGGTAAGCTAAAAAACGTAACGTAAAAAAATAATATCGAGAGGTTCGACTCATCGTCTCCCGCTGGGTCTGTCTTAGGGCATTCTTTTGAGAACCACGATACATATGCTGCAACTGTGAGATGATGAATATGGCACTGAGCCATGTGCCTAGCGGCCGCTAAGGTTGTAGAGGATAACGTAATTCATTATTCTCATTCGAGAGAGAGAGACGAAGAGGAAGGCCGGGAGGTTAACCAGATATTAGCATCCGGTTTGCTACCCAGCACTGGAATGGGGAAATAGGGGCAAGAAAGAGGGTGTACCCTCATTCTCATTCGAGAATCACTATAAAAATAAGGAGCTGGAGGACACGCGAAGTAAACTCGTGTTTTGATTTCTAAAGTCTCAACTGCATAAATAATTGTGCGTACACCTACTACTATTTAACTCCGTGGTTCGAGCTTTTCATAAAAGTAAAGTTATTACTTATTTTATTTTGTCTAGCTTTTAGATCCTCTGAGCATGTCGTTTGCAGATTGCTTCCTAAAGGTCGAACTGCGCCAATCTCCGAAAGGAGAAACTCTTTCGTTGTACACCGCCTCCATACCTAGGTCGATATTCAGTTCAGAACGAAACATTTGTGAATTTCACATTTATTGTCTAATATGGCCTTCGTAAGGGGCCTTTTAAATCTGCATGAGGCACACTGTACAGACGTTTCAAACACGTACCTGGGAACATCCGCATGTATCCCACTTTGCTTCCGAAGTACTGCCACAGGAGATCCGGGTCCTTCTCGGCATTCTGTCGAAAGGCTGCGTCCAAGGCCTGCGACCACTTGAGTCCGTTCAGTACCTCTGCGTCTGCGAGTAAGGCGTCAGGTCTGGCTGGATGGAGGCCCTATCACAGGCCCGTAGCCAGGAATATTTTTCGCGGGGGGAGGGAGGTCACTGTTGAAGGCTTTGAAAAACACCCATTTTTATTATTTGTCTTTGGTAAAACACCCCCCTTCCATCGAATTTCGGAAGGAGAGGGGGGGGGGGGGGGGGGCAGCTCCTCTCCCTGGCTACGGGCCTGCCCTATCATCACGTGTACTGTTCCAATTCATGTCACCCGATAAGCTGACACACAGAAATGAACTTCCCAAGAGGCACTGGGGCAAAGTAATTTCAAATGCTTTCTCTACACCTCCGTATTCACCATCGACAACTCTGTAATAAATAAATATGTATTATTATCATGCTCTCTTCATTTTGAATGCGAAGCTTTTCTTAGCCAACTTCTGCCACTTTTAACTTATCTATCTATCTATCTATCTATCTATCTATCTATCTATCTATCTATCTATCTATCTATCTATCTATCTATCTATCTATCTATCTATCTATCTATCTATCTATCTATCTATCTATCTATCTATCTATCTATCTATCTATCTATCTATCTGTCTGTCTGTCTGTCTACACTTTTTTGCTTTCGTGGCCGTTTCATTAGCTGTATATATGCTAGAATTGGTACGGTGGAACATGTGCCGATGACAAACATAACTGACAGGTCGTAACATGAAAGCCATGACGTATGACATGTACGGGATCATTTACATTTCATGGTCTTAGTCCCCTCGCGGCCGTTTCCTTGTATGCCACTTCGTTTGACCTGATTAGGTAAGATCAAAAGCCTCCGTTAGTCTACTGAAAAGAATTGAAAAATCTGAATCAATATCTCCTCATTTGGATTATTAAAAACATTAGCAATCCTCATTCTCAAAACTTATTCCCAAAAAGGAGATCCGACGGCATAGAATCGTACGTTCTAGCAGATACGTCAGCCAACCGAGACTCGCACATGTCATTAGCGACGGTTTTCGGCTAATGGAAAAAGAGCGTTCCCGAACGAAAGTCTTTCTGTGTTAGGCCCGTTCTTAATGGTCGTGTAAAATAAAAGACAATATACAAAATAATGTCCTAGCAAAGGTGTATGAAATCAGAAAACATCTCGTTCAAATATAGGGAAAATAACGAGGCACCGTCTTGTTAAGCCACAGGGCATTATAGTCTGGCGCTGTCATTGGCGTATTCACTATCTGAAAAGGTCTTACCACGCTCCACTTTCGCCGATATCGCTAAATTGAATAGACACGTGGCAGAACGTTTCTATGTTTTGTATAAATTCAAAAGGCGGTCGGCGGGTATCGCTGTTTCATTCGAGCACGTGAATGTCTCAAAAGATCAATATCTTAAACTGTCGCATGGTCAGACGTTCACTGTACCACATAAAGACTCGAGAGGAATGCTTGGCGCAATCTGTTACGTCCCCATCTCGACATACGCTCTAAGCCTCACGAAGCGCTGTAGTCAGAACGACGGGAGTTGTCATGCAAGCATTGCCCATTATTCTTTTATTTTTGTCTCTGTCGGATATTATTTCCCGCATTACGTAATAGTACAGGCGTAGCTAGGGCAACAAAGTGCCTTGAAGGCGCAACACTGCCCACAAATCTAGTAATCTTACCCGCCAACTCTGCATCCACTTGTTTTATTGATCACATGACCATCTGCAACGTTTGCGTTCTTTCCTGGAAAATATCCCAGTATACGAATTGTGGTCTTATGTGGAACCCGTTAGCTCGTGAGAGCCATGGCGGCTATGTGGGAGATGATGCAAGTCTTATGGTGGACACCCTTTTGATATTGTTTAAGCATTAGCCTGTTTCGAATTATTCATCATAATTTGTTTTCTGACAATAGTAATGAACAACTTAATTTGGTTAGATTTTTAGCTGATTTATTGATAAATACCATTCGGTTCCTAAAAGTTTCTCGCATTTGGTTATATTTAATCGCAAAAAAATCATTTTTTTTCTTGAATTTCTTAATGTTATTTTTTCAGCCACTAAAAACAGTCCACGTTACTGATGGTGTACTTGCCGCAAATACGCCATACGAAACGCGGCTAATACGCAAGCTATATCATTGTGCAGCGCTTGCACAGTCACGTGGCTTCGAAAGTTCATTTCACGATGCAACTCTGGAGTCGAGGCGCCATCTATGCTTGGCATCATGTACCAAAGAAAGCCGAATTGGCGAGCCAGCTTTGAGTTTCATAAGTGCTCGTTGATCAGAGAGTTTGAACCATTGTTGGCTGGTTCCTGCATTCTTCTTTAATTAGTGGAGATGATGAGTTGTGAAAAGGCAATTAAGTACCTTTGTTAGCATCCTAATTCTTAATCGTATTGTTCCTGTATATCACTGCAAACCATGCACGCCCCACATGTCTTACATTATTACATTGTGAATATTCATTATCGCAATAGCTCAACTCATGAGCACTGCATGAGAACAATTGTCGGCCATGTAAACCAGGCTTATCTCGCCTGCTGCTACATCAACACACCCACCACTACCTACTTACTACTGATACTTATTAATAAGTAGATATCCCACAAGGATATCTCATTGATTAGAATTTCATGATCAGCCAGCCTGTCTATAACTAACGATTCCGGACGTATTTGATTGATTGATTGATTGATTGATTGATTGATTGATTGATTGATTGATTGATTGATTGATTGATTGATTGATTGATTGATTGATTGATTGATTGATTGATTGATTGATTGATTGATTGATTGATTGATTGATTGAAACTGAGCGAGGCTCACCTTCGTCGAAGATCTCCAGCGGGACGTGTACGCCGGAATACGTCTCGTTCACGAAGCGGTGGAACTTCTCGCTGTAGCGAAGCATGCCGTCGCCTTCCGTGAGTTCTTTCATCAGGACGGCGCCCACCTCGTCCCGCTGAGAGGGACAGAGAAAACGAAATGTCTAGGTTACAACATGTGACGCTAAATCTTATTATCTTTCCATACCGTCCAGGATTTAAAGGTTATAGTCGAAAATCCGAAAGTACTTGTCACTGTTTCCTTAAGAGAACATTTCAAAAGAGGATGGAACTCCTCGAGCGTCTGCCAACGTTTTCAAGGGGCTCTCTTCCGTGCCTCTTCTTGCACTTCATAATTGAATGAAACAAAGAAAGCAATTGTTTTGGAAAACTTAACACGTAGCGAAACGCAGAGAATTATACTGAAGCCTAACCGAAGCATTTCATTCCGTTTACCAGTTAGCTTGTTGGGCAGCTACTTTAGCTCCACTTTATGTTTAGATCCGTCTCCGTCCGCATTGTACGAATAATGACAACAAGTATAAGGAGAGCAGCGAAGTTCTGTGTGGTAGATGGTCGTGTCTGATTCGCAGGGAGTGGGCGTTAAAGATCGTGAGAGCCCGCAAAGCCTTACGCTCACTGGCGTTTCTATTCCGCGCATGAAAAACACCAAAGTTTTTAAATTCTTAGTCAAGTAAGTTGTTTCGGTTCAAATCCGCATCTTCGCTTCATCTTCTTCATATTGTGCAGCGTTTCAGGGCTAATAATTTGGGAAAGGGGGGGAGAGGGGTGTAGGTTAGCCAGCGGTTCATGTTGGCAAAACCTCATCGTCCTCACCAATTCACCAAGTTCCCGTCATCACCAATTTAAGCGACCAACGAAATGGGGTCTATTCAGAATACACTGCCTCCGAGAATTAGTATCATAGTTTGGCTACTTGGATCACTGATGACGCGTTCAACTAACGTTGAGCGGTGTTAGTGAGACGCGTAGCACAGCGAGTCGGATGCGACGGGAAGTCATCGCGGACTCGGCCGCTTTGCTCGAAGCGAAGACGAACTTCCACGACTTCCCCCTTCATCTCCGGTGATAAGCGTCCGCAGCTTCGCTTCCGCGGACGCATGCCTGCGTGCTCTTCTTCTGCGGTTCTCGCTGTTCTGTTCGTCATTGGTTCGGACGGCGCCATACATCAGCCCGAGGCGGTGTAGCCGACGAGCTGCATGAACGAAAACCCTTTCGTTGGCCTCCCTGACTATAGCCGCATCCTTTCGTTGTCATTTCCTTTTATTATGTTTCCTTTTTTTTTCTAGGAAGATGCACGATGAAATGGAAAGCTCTGTTCTGTTGTTGCCGATACCAAAGAGGTCCGCCATGATGAATGACTGAGAGGCTATGACGAGGGATTATACTTTTTTTTGTTGTTACGCCAACGAAAGGGAGAATGAAATAAGCATACAGAGATAAACAAACCCAGGCAAGACGAAAGAGACGGCACAGATGTGGCCAAACCACACAAAACTAAGGAGGAGGAGCCAGAGGAGAAAAGGAAGGACAGGGAGGTTAGCCAGTTCTCAGACTGGCTGGCTACCCTGTGCTGGGGAAGGGGGTAAGGGGAATAAAAGATGACAGAAAGGAGATGTTATAAAAAGGAGAAAAAAAAAGAACACAAAACTAAGCTTCTCCGGTGGCCGATGCAGGTTGACCCACGCTATCGAGTTCCTCTGAGCGGAAGCATGCGTGCCACAGGAAGAATATGATAGACGACTTCCACCTTTCAATATCATTTCCATATAATTTTTTCTTTCTTTCTTTTTTTTTCGTGACCAGCTCTAAGAAGTCACTGCCTTTGAAGTGTGCTAGCTAACAGACATCGAGAAGCGCGTTCGCGATAGAAGCACTCCGCTCGCAACGTGTTTCTCCCGTGTTTATCTTCCTAGGCCGTTGCCTACGGAGTACGTTGGAGTGTGGAAAGTTGGGGCTGGTTTGCAGGAGAAATTTTTCTTCGAGGTGAGTTTACTTCTGGACGAGAAGTTATGCTGAAGTGACACTAGCTTAAAATGTACTTGTGGGCTAGTTGGTTGGTCATAATTACGATAAACGGCAGCGCACATCGGGTTTAGACACATACACAAAACACAAAAAACGCTTGTGTCGTCAGCGCTTGTGTCGTCCTTTTGTGTTTCGTGTATGGGTCTCAACTCGGTGTGCGCTGCAGTTTATCGAAGTGACACTAACTAGGCCAACATAGGGACTCACTGAATAACGAATGTAATGTGTTGCTCATCTACATTTCTTTGTCGTTGTACCACCGTGAGCAACATGAGCTGGAACACCGAATTCATTTTTATTCAACGATTACTTGTATTGTATTGACATGAATGTGACGTATTGAGTTGCCACAGATACTTTCCCGCTCGAGTACTTAGTGTCATGAACAGTCCTGCGCTTGCCAACTGCATTTGGCCGCGATGGTTTCAGAAACGTAATTTAAATTTTCCATCTGTTATTGTTTATCAGTATACATGTTTCACATTATTTACAATCAGTTGCGTGACTACTCTTACTCGTTTAGCAGTACGCTTCGTGTAAATTGCTACAAGGGTCAGATTTACGGCATGGAACTTTAATAGGTTTGTGGTCATGTTTTGTTGCAAGTGACCATATGGTGGGTGTTTTGCAAACTTAACTCGGTAACATAAGCTAGTGTAAAAAGGTCTTGATTACAGGTATATCTTGATATTTTATTTTTGCAATGTTATAAGGTGACCAAGGACATTGATAACAGAGCTACACTACTAAGCGGAAAAACGAACAAGTTTTTTTTATAGAAGCTCCTACACAGAGTTCACAGATGTAGAAACGGTAGGCGTTTGGGACTCTGAAGAACACACGGAAATAAGCATTAGGGTGAAACTCCTTTTTGTAACCGTCATTCAGTGCCTGCTCGAAGCCTTGGGAATATAAAAGGCAGGACGCCTAGCTGCAAAGCTGTTCAATACACTGAAAGCCGCAACACCATTGTGTCGCGATCAGCCAATCGTAAGATTAGCGGTTAGCAATGGTAATTAGTTGTTGCAACGGTAATGGCTTCCACGTCTACTCTCTTTCACTGCAAACAAAGATCAGTGAGGTTATACTAAAGTAGAACTGATCAGACTATAGCTCATACACAGTACACAGTATAGCTATGCACAGTAAATGCTATGATACAGTAAAGTGACACTATGATCAAACATAGGATAGTAGGATACTTTAGTGTTCTCAATGTGTACTGCAGTAGAGACCGGAGCAGCAGACAGAAGTCGTCACTTATTAAGTGGAAGAAAAACCCCAAGAAAGCTTCGGTTTATAGACTAGTGACATTAGACTTGCAGTTTACGTACACACCACGAGAATCGCAGCTGCTCTACATTCTTCAATGACAAAGTTGGAGCTTTGGAATTTCCCCGAAACAGCAATACACGTTAGGCAAAAAAAAAAAAAAGAGTGTTCTGTAAACATTATGTTAACTTACCGTGAGATCGGACGCGTATTTGTGCTTCACCACTGCCTCCTCCGCCTTTTTCACCAAACGCTGCGATGTACAAGAATAGAGACAGAAAGAGAGAGAGAAAAGTTAAGTGATAGGCAGGGAGGTTAACCTGAAGGACATTTTCGGTTTGCTACCCTGCACTGGGGAAGGGGGCGAATAGAAAGATAAGAAAGGAAAGAAAGTGAGAAAAAGTGAGTGCAATTAAGCTGACTGCGTTCAAGCAAGACATTTAATTTAAAGAACGAATGAATTAGTTAGCTAATAAATATTTCATATAAGGTAATAATGTAAAGACAAAGAAAAAGCCAGGCCAAAGGTTGTATAAGAATTTTAACTGGAATTGATTCGATCCAATTTGCTCCATCCATTGTCCTTACATAATTAATTCTATAATTTATTGGTCCAGCAAGTGCGCTGCGACGCAGTAATATGGGAAGAAAAGATACAATTAAGGTAGCAAACATACTGTGTAATGTACACTGTGCTATCACAATTACTACAACCGTTTAGGCAGGCGAGTAGCTATTTTGAGACACTTTCTATATTATAGGAACATCTGTGTACTGTAAACGATGTAGTCTCTTTTGTTTGTTAGTGGGCAACTTTTGATAATTGGCTGCTGCATCGTAAATATTTGCCCATGCATACCTTGAGTGCGTTTTTCTTGCGCTGCAAGTTCTTCTCCATCTCCAAGGTCATCTTCAGCAGCAGCTCCGTGCCGTTCACTTCCAAAAGGCTCAACTTGTCGGCATTCTCGTAGCTCTGTATGTGTCACAATAAGCGTAGAATTACAATAGAAGAACATTGCTGGCATTGGTAAAGGAAAACGATATGCTCTTGTATGTAAGTGCCCCCCTTCTTGAATATTCCCATTAGGAATCAAAAGCGAGTGAGAGAAGCTTCGTTGTGTGTTTTTTTTTCTTGTTTTTGTTGTTGTTTTCGATAGGGGGGGGGGGGGGGGGTGTTATTAAGCTTAAGTTGCTCATCATTCTTAAATTTATTTAGCACATTTTTCTAAGGTGTAAGCTTACGAAAGTGTTGTCTGTGACTTGGTAGTTATTTTTTGTGATGTACAAAAGCCGCTATAAGTGCTACTGTATTAGTGATACGTTTGTGGAAAGCGCTTAAGCCACGTGGCTTATGCATGTTCCTCCGAAAAAAAAAAGTGTAAGAGATCTGTTCAGTGCAAATCGTACGCAACTACCTGGCCATGCGTGCTACTCACGAAATTATTTGTGTTATATTGTAAGACCACGACAGGTCGGCGCTTGCTTATTACTAGCTTATTATTCCACATATCAATGCGCTTATATTAGCATAAGGCCATATGAATGATGTTGCTTCTATTCCACAAAAGTTTTCTTGTCTTCGCTTTTCTTTGATAAACTGTGCGTGTATGCGTTTCTGAAAAAGAAAAGCGAATTTGTCTACGTCACTGCATCCCCGTGTTGCTTTTCTTAAACGTACATAAGTGAAGACACGAAAAATGGAGCACTAAACATATCGTATACGAAGTGTGCTCACATTTCGTAGCGTCTCGATGCCCGATATCGAAGTTAACCTCGTCACCAAGGTCGTATCCAGCTCGTTCGCCCATCGGTATATCCTGCAAATACGGCAAATCGAATATTCTCTATGAGAACATCGTCAGTATGTATTCATATGTCCACACTAGTACGTAACTTGCTACGCATCACAGACCGCTCAACTGCTGCGCTTTACCATCGACTGCACACCTTACACCGAAGATAGACAAAAGGAGGGGGGGGAGGGGGGGGGGGGGGGCAGATAAAAAGAGAGATAACCAGCGTAGAAATAAAATTAGGGTTTGCTAGTGCACGGCTAGGAGGGCCCTATGCATTCTTATTGCCGGGCACAAATAACGCAAACATACCGACCCTCTCAAAACTGCATCGTTGCGGCATTATCAAGAGCTTCGATTAACACCGGGGCGTGCCTTGCCTTTATCGAAATCTTCAATGTTCCCGGCGTTATAATGGGTGGTTCATGTAGCAAAAGCTTATGCTGTCGTTCACAGATTGACCTAACATTTTCGCTGCTCTCATTCAACGGGTCAGGTGAACGTCTCATTCTGCGTTCACACAAATGCACGCATAAGAACATTGTTTTATTTGAGCCAAAAACCAGGTTGCTTCGCAAATCGGCGTCAGTAGCCCATTTGTTTAAATACTACACAAAACAAATTTTTGTCTTGATGCACAATATATTTTGAAAATATTGCTGTAAGACTCCATTGTCACCATTAGACCTTAATAAAACATGCAATCACGCTTTCCTCCAGTGCGTGAATGAACGAAATATCGCAACGAAGACTATATTTTTCTTGGAGTATCGATCGCTGGGCAACTAGTTCACTGCTGTTGTTCCCCGTTTAATAGGAACCGACGAAATCCACGAAAGCGGGAACACTGCGCTTATTCCTTAATAATCAATATCATGATCGTGCGTAAGCTGCCACATTTAGGACAACATATATAGTGTCCAAACAGCTTAGAGCTTTTCCGAAAGCTCCTTTCCTCCCATTCCCCCCCCCCCTCCCCCCCCATGTAGGGTGGCAAACCGGTTTCATCCTGGTTAACCTCCCTGCCTTTCCTTTGCATTTGTCTCTCTCTCTCTCTCTACATGGGCATGAAACAAAGGCAATGCGCACTGACCTCTGTCGTCATCATAGGTAGGCAAACTCACTCATGAGTCGACTCACTCAGACTCACTCAGACTCACATCGAGCCGCGAGTCTGAGTTTGAGTGAGTCCGCGTGAGTAATACTTTCGTGAGTTTGAGTCCGAGTGAGCCTGATTGAGAAAACAATTCAGTGAGAAAGAGAGAGAGAGAGAGAAATCAAATATTTGTTTAGATATTGCGTAATTTGTGTAGGAATGGGAATACTTCCAGAAAAGGCTTGCTGTGAAGGTTCGCTTGAATAGGGCAACGTAAATTGAATTCGAACAGCTTTTATGTAGCACGGGAAAACACATGACACGAGAATACACCAAAAGGAACCACAAAGCGCTCTGTGGTGTCCTTTTGTGCTTTCTCGGTATCCATGCGTTTTACCGCGCTACATAAAAGCTGTTCAAATGATTCACCAACAAGCTCGCATTGGAACCCTCAGCAAATTGAATACTCGATTTCAAAGTATACCAGCTCCCAGAAAATGAGGCATGTTTACGCATTTATTACGGTGCTCCCCGTTTCCGTAGAACTTCCAACCTCGCATTCATCGACTGGTGAAAAAACAAAGGGGAGGCTAAGCAAGATATAACCCGCAGTAGGTTCTTTGAGCTGGGCTCTGCCGGCGTATTCGAGCGCGCACGGAGGGAATTACCCCTAATGCAATAAGCTGATCAGAAGTCGTGCTCGAAAATTCGCTTAACTCGAGAGGCACCTCCGTTGTTCGGTAGAGGGAACGCGCGGGTTCTAACCTGACCTGCCAGGCCTCCGTGTGCTTCTGCGGTGCGCTCAAAGGAATGCACTACCTTGCATCACCGTCTGAGCTTGCTTTCTTTTTCTCTTTTAGCGAAGAGGGCATTCGATGACTCGTCACTAGCTCATGGTGGAGGTATGGGAGCGTATGTAGATCAATAGTATTACATCTGTTCCACGTCCGCCGCGGTGGTATAGTGGTTACGGTGCTCGGCTGCTGACCCGAAGGTCGCGGGTTCGATCCCGGCCGCGGCGGTCGCATTTCGATGGAGGCGAATAATAGAGGCCCGTGTACTGTGCGATGTCAGGGCACGTTAAAGAACACGATGGTCGAAATTTCCGGAGCCCTCCACTACAGGCGTCTCTCATAATCATATGGTGGTTTTGGACGTTAAACCCCCAGACATTATTATTATTACATCTGTTCCAAGGAGACAGGTCGAACAGGTAACGACATGTGACTAATTTGGCAACCTTTTTTTTTACCTCTCTCTCCCTCACTCTCTCTCCTTTCAAACCTGGGATTAGTATTTTATTCTATGTACCTTCTTGTACATGTTTTTTATTGAAATAAATATAAATTCTGGAAATTAGTCAGCACATGTGCATGCATACATAGTGCTGATGGCTTCATTCACATATATTATTATTATTATTATTATTATTATTATTATTATTATTATTATTATTATTATTATTATTATTATTATTATTATTATTATTATTATTATTATTATTATTATTATTATTAGCCGTGGTAGCAGGAGCAGGAGTAGGGGTAACAGTATTCTGAAATATGAAGAAAACAAGAACAGGTTGAGACAATATGCACTCAACTGCCCATTTCTATCGCTGATACGCGCAAAGTCAGCACGTTTTCTTGATTAAAGTAAAGAGATCAGGCGCATTCGTTTCCACATCGCAGTTTACCCGTGCCTTTGCGTGACTGCGACGTCTTTGCAGACTTTGTGACAGCGCCCACCCGGAAAGTTGAAGCTACGTTGTGATGATTATTTTTTTATAGTTTTTATGTCATGGGGTGAAACTTACAGCGATACCACCGCGCTGCACCACACAGCTTGCCTGGTCGCCCACTTTCACACGGTAGGCTGGCTCTGAATTTTTAACATTCGTCATTCCGCGTGTTCATCTAAGCAAAAAAGAAATAGAAAGAGACTGGAAATAATGACAATGAAGGAAGCGAAAGAAAGAAGTGAAAGAAAGCGAAGTAATGGTTGACTGAACTAAGAAAAGAAATTCGAGTGGAGAACGAAATAGCTCTGCCGTCTTATAGGTGTGTACACACAAGAAGCTCACCGCACGTCGAACAGAGCTCGCGGCAGCGCTCGCCAAATGACTTTATCGACGACACCCGTTGCATTGCCGAAGTGTACACTGCATAAGTGCTTCGGACCAAAGAAGCCACAGCAGACGAGCCAGTGGGGGGAGGGGGGGGGGGAGTGCACATTGGACAAAAATGCGCCATCTTCGCTTAACACAAGCGACGACGAAGAAACTAGCGCACATGTATGCTCCCGATATTCGGCTAATGAGAGGCGCAAACAATGAGTGAACACGCGTCCGCTCCCGTTGCCTACAGGCTCGCGGTGCAAGCAGCATAGCTGAGTACTGGTCTCGAACAGAAGACTCAAACGGCGGCGAAACGCAAACGGCACCCTGTTCCAAGTGCACGTGCTGCTGAAAGAAAGGAAGTCTCGCTGCAGCGAAGGAACGGTGAAAGCGGCAGGATGTGTAGCGAGTCGACTGCTCGCACAATCACAGCGCGCTGGTGCAGTTATACCCTTCGTACCTCTGCGTCGTCTCTTCTGTTGCTTCCTAACATCTGCAGCCCCAAGTAGCGCGTTTCCATATTTTTTATTCTAACAAAAAGTCGAGTACGTTCCTGTTTCCGAACTCGATTTATTTATTTATTTTCACTCTGAGTGCTTATCCACGCGTTCGAGAAGATTCTTTTCTTATGTTCAATTCTGTCTACCTCTGCCGCTTCTTTGTTTTTTTTTTTTGTTTTTGTTTTTTTTTTTTGTCTCTCTCTCTCTCTTGTTCCTCGACTGCCTGTGTGCCTGTTTTCCAAGGCACGTGTTGTAAATTGGGCTGGGCGAATGGCGAAAATGGAATTAAACGAAGACGGGCGAACCAGAGAAAGTAAAAAAAAAAAAAAAAAAGCTGAGAACGGACTCCAACCTGGCAAAGTCACACTAAAAACGAAAGTCAGAGTTCAGCACGAAGCTGTATAACTGCGAAAAGCGTGTGGAATTCGGGGTTAATTTGATTCTTCCGTGACGGGCGTTCGCGTCGTCTTCGCTTCAGGTGCCAGTGCCGATCTTCTCTGCCACCGTAGTGGGCGTCAACAACTGACTGTCGAGCACGAGTGGGATGAGAATTGACTCACCCCCCCACCACCCTTTCCCACTTTCCGCCTCACAGCAACAATGAAAGTAAGCTAGGTGCCACCTCCGATTCGTTTTCCATTAGACGCTGCTGCTGCTCTTCGGGATTCTCATCTTCGAAAAACAGCACGCGTAGAGCGATGCGCTTACGGAGATTTCGAGAATAAGCGCGACCCGAAGTGCCCGAGCTGAGACTGAGAAGGAGAAAGAGAATTACGGATTCCACAAGCGCGCTTTCTCGTCGTGACGAGACCTCGTGAACAGTTGCTTCGATTAACTGATGACCCCCCCTCCCCCCTTCCCCGCAGACATAAATCTGCATGAATTCGGGTGAACAGTGGGATGGGCAAGCTGGTATTGATTCAGTACTACTGCAGCGCAAGGAGGAGGAAGCAAACAGAAAGGGAGAAGGCAGGGAGGTTAACCAGAAAGACTTCCGGTTGGCTACCCTACACTGGGGGGATTAGGGAAGGGGAATAGAAAGATGAGAGAGAGGAGAGAAGAGAAGGAAAAGAGATAGAGAGAGACAGTAAATTCACTGCAGCGTGTGGAACTGCACCGCAAGTTAGAGGCGTTCACACAAGCCCGGCGCAAAGAAGAAAGCAAGCAAACGAAGGCGAATAACACACACGAAACTACAGGACTACGCCCCATGAGACCACGTGTGTAGAAGCGCGTGGTCTTGCAATTTCTGGCTTATTCTCCGACATTTCTTTTTCTCTGTAGCAACAATGAATCACAAATCGTTTGAAAGTATCTTAGAACTGGAGTCAAGTGCGCTAACACTTTCTCTGCGCACGTATATTTCTTTTATAACCACGAATCACTTTATGGAAACTAAACGAGGGTTTCAGAAAGGAGCTAATATCTGTGAGCGTGGACACAAAAGAAGAAAACAAGACAACGGAAACGTCTTGCTTTCTTTTCCTGTGTCCATATTTGCATGTCTTGCATACTTGAATGATGAATTCTTACAAACTAGCTCAATTTTTCTTTTTTTTGAGTTTGTATGTTTCAGAACCACGCCTTCTTTTTCGTTGGTTTTATGTCAGCGTTAAAAAAGAACGTGTTCTCAACCAAAATATAAAAAACAATGCCTAGGGTATACATACTAACAAAAAAAGCTCTCATTAATGCGAAATGTACGTTACAAGATTACTATACTGTAATCAACACTAAGCAATTTACTCGCAGAGTAACAACACTGGCTTATGTTGGCTACTGCTAACTAAGCTTGACAACGTCGGCTAATGCTGGCTATTCGTTGCTATGACAACGCAATAAAGTAATGCATATGTAAAGCTACAGACGACCCTTCTCCTTGGGCAGATTGCTTGGTAAGGCGCTGGCAAGTGCTAGAGAAGTGTGATTGGTCAGGTGCTAGAAAGTAGTTGACTAAGTACTCGAGTAAGTAACGATAGGTCAGGGCACCGGTTACCGCAGCCCACCCGCTGCTCTTGGAGAAGGGGCGGGCGAGGTAACGTAGCACGTTACCTCGCCTGTTACCTCGTCTGTGTTTCGGTGGATAGTAGCACCAGAATGCTTACGCATTACTACGTCTCTAAAGGCATTACATCCGAATGCAGTATAAAGGCGTATACCGTTATACCGGTCCCTACGGACCACTCTGCCGACGGCCGTACGTGGCACAACGCTCTAGCGGTGGCAACACGCTCAGAGACGTGCTGCGCGATCTGCAACACGGGAAATGATTAAGAACGACATTGCCACTTGAGCTATGGACTCATTCGGACGTGCTCCGCAATGGTAGCGCTCACATAGCGACGTCAACGACGTGCTGTTGTTGGCTCGGTCGACGCGTTCTCCTGCGTGGCTCGTTAGAGCCCGGAAAAACGGGGCCGCCGTTTGGAACGTGTCTTGTCTATTTGCTCTCCGGAGCGCGGAGCCCGCGCAGCTCGATTTATCTCTGGGGACGTTAGTGAATACAAGCACGCACCCGCAATCGTATGGTGGATAAACGCGACGTAAAAAGTCACGTAGCGTTGAATGGTAAAAGACGCGACCGGAATGTTTTTGTTGCGTTCTAATTGCGTGAATTTGGTTTTAAAATCTCCGATAGCAAGCAACCTCAGAGCCTGTTGACTTCAATACCTGACAAGTTGCACTCGTTCTGTAGTAAGGGAACCGCTAAACTGGCTTGAATAAAAATTTAGGAACCCTTATCGCGAAAATGGAAGTAAGCGAAACTTGGCGTGTGCTTTGCAGACGTACTACATTTATTTATTTATTTATTTATTTATTTATTTATTTATTTATTTATTTATTTATTTATTTATTTATTTATTTATTTATTTAGCATTGAGCAATGCTCCCTCCTAACTGCTTCTTTCCTCCATGCCGGGAGCCGGGCCTTCATGAATGCGTTGATATCCAGGCAACAACGTCATCGGACAACATGAAATGACATCACTTTGATGAAACATCAGATTGCGATGTCATAAACGCCATATCGCCGACGACCCCATGATCGAGGGAGCATCTACTACTGGAACACGGCGCATAAAAATACGCTTGTGACAGGTACACCTTCGAGGGACACATTCCTCTACGCTCGCCAGGTTTTTTACGTACTTTGCCGCCATCCCCGAAATCCAACTCGTAAGAAGCTTCGCTTGAAATATTACCATATTTTATAAGAAATTTAGGTGAACGGGTTTTCTTCCCTTCTACAGCTTGGTTTTAACTGTTTTCGTGTCTCTTAAATGCGTTGCATAGACCTGTTTTGACACCAGAATTTAAATTCGGTGCCCAGATGCAGACACATCCCGCTTGCCTCATACGTATAGCCATGTGTTTGGGTACACACAGGGATAGCGATAACCAAGTTTCTACTTCGAAACTCTGGAAGTTCTAATAAACGCAAAACCGTAGTTCACTTCACAAAGAAAAACGTAATCCGCAGCTTTCATAGAGCGTTCCGACAGTAGTGCCAATGCGTCCACATGAGCAAGCAGGACGACAAAAAGTTCAATGCTTTCTTCAGGACGGCTACGACAGACTAAGTCTATCGCTGCTTAGCTGATTCTAACGCCAGCGCCAGCTGTTCTAACGCCAGCGCCAGCTGACGTTAAGAGTTCGTCTTCGTAATGATCTTTCGCCGTCTAATGACGGTTCCTAACTATGATCGATATCAGAGGAAGCCGGCGCAAGCGACCGGGAAACGAGCGCTACGCACCGGAAACGACCCCGCGCGTCGCTGATGTCATCCCCGACGACTAGTCCGCACTTCCGGTACCACGACGCCACACGCTTCCGGTATAGACAACGACTGTGCCGTCTTTTCTTCGAGACAGCGAAGAAAAAAAAAGTGCATAAGTTTGTACATGTTGACAGATTCCCAAAATATGGGTCAGCGAGTCGGATAAGACACAAGTTTCGTGTATATATATATATATATATATATATATATATATATATATATATATATATATATATATATATATATATATATATATATATATATATATATATATATATATATATATATATATATATATATATATATATATATATATATATATATATATATATCTTGTGACGCAACGGTTAACACGACCTTTATTAGGCCCCGAAGGCACGGTGAAGCGACCAGACCCAAGGCACAGATCACAAACAAGCCGAGTTCCCACAACCGATGAAGACGACGAACACCCACGATGATGAACATGTATGATGAAGGTAGATGTGTCTAATGAACGCCCACACTAACTTCCCCCCACGCGAGAGCGGTCATCCTGACCGCACTTTAATGCGAAGAAGAACGCCTTGTGAATGGCTTCATGCGTGATACGTGGATCTCTGCGGCCCGGAAGCGGCGGTCCGTTGGAAGAACGGGCGCGACGCGATAATTGACGGGAGACGTTTGCTCCAAGACCGTGTAGGGGCCAATGAAGCGTAATTGAATTATGTCGCACAAGCCAGGAGTGCGAATGGGTGTAAGAAGCAGCACTTCATCGTTAGGGCTGAAGGACACGGCTCGATGAGATGCATCATAGTCAAGCTTGCGGTCCTCTTGCCTTGCTTCAGTGTTGACGCGGGCGAGCTGGCGGCAATGAAGCAGACGAGACACATATTCTTCACTGGAGGATGGAGATGCTTTAACAGGCGCAGAGCAGAAGGAAACGTCGAGGAAAGAAGAGGGGAAACGACCATGGACGAGGTAGAATGGCGAGTAACCGGTTGTGCGCTGTACGGATGTATTGTACGCGAAAGTCACGAATGGCAAAATTGCGTCCCAGTTTCTGTGGTCCGGTTGGATATACATGGCTATCATGTCTGACAGCGTGCGATGAAAGCGCTCAGTCAGCCCGTTTGTTTGAGGATGGTAACTGGAGCTTTTTTTGTGGGTGTTGCCAGATGCCATGAGCACTTCGTCAACGAGTTGTGAAAGAAATGCCTTTCCACGGTCGCTCAGGATGACACGAGGAGCACCGTGACGAAGAATTAGGGCTCGGAGTAAAAAGTCGGCAACTTCGGAAGCTGATGCAGAAGTCACGGAAGCTGTTTCGGCGTAGCGTGTCAGATGGTCGACAGCTGTAACTATCCATCGGTTACCGGTGACAGTCTTAGGAAGCGGACAGATCGACGCCAACTACCTCAAATGGTTCCAGCGGACCCGGGAGTGGTTGTAGTTGTCCGCTTTGAGCTGATGTAGGGAGCTTTCGATGCTGACAAGCGCGCACGAAGCAACGTACTTCGCTACACTAGTGGACAATCCCGGCCAGTAGTAGTGACATCTGATGCGATCATACGTTTTCTAGAATCCCAAGTGTCCAGCAGTCATGTCGTCGTGATAAATGCGCTCCTTGCATTTCGCTCTAAAAATTTTACGGAAAAAAATGAGAGAAAGAAATAAATAAGCACACAAAACCAAATGTGTAAGAAAACAACATCGACTCAAGACAGTCGGTATCATTCGTGAAAAGCCCTTGTTGTAGCGTAATTTCATTCTGAACGTTAACTAAATGTGGACTAAATAAGGCTGATGGTGCCTCGTTTCTAAAACTTGCATTCCATAACTTGTCTAAATGACAACAGAGTGGTTGATGTGGCCTTTTCGTGCGTGCCGGCATTGGAGTTAACTTAATGTCAACTTGACAGCGGCTTGAATGGGCTCAATTTTACTTCAAGCACAGCTACATAATAATTTCTGGAGTTTTACGCGCCAAAACCGTGATATGATTATAAATCACGCCTCAGTGGAGAGCTCTGAAAGTTTCCACCACCTGGGGTTCCTCAACGTGCGCCTAAATCGACGTACACGGGCATCTAGCATTTCGCCTTTATCGAAATGCGACCCCCCAAGGCCGGGACAGAGCCCACGTCTTTCGGGTCAGCAGCCGAGTACCGTAACCCCTGCACCACTGTGGTCGCAAGCGTAGCAAACAACAAAATCAGTTACGATATATATAAAACAGCGGGATTTTTCAGTGGGCCAATCGTAGTAGTAACGAGGAGTAACATACATTTGTGGTTGTCGTCGGATTACTTGTTGGTCAAATTAACTAAGGTAACCACTAAATTCTGTTTTTATTCTTTAAATACATACAGAGGATCCTTGACAGACAAGATTTTGTTTTGTGTTTCTGTTCCCAGTTTTTACCTCATTTTCACAGCTCGCTCGTTACGTGCTTTAAGACGGTGGAACCGAGACATCTAAGTTGAGCAGCTCAGGGGTTCAATTATATCACTCGTAGTTCTTTCAGATGCGTTGGAGCAAAGCAATATGAAAGTCTCCGTGTTTGTTTGTTTTTTCCATCTGAAGCACCATTTGCGCTCAAGCACCATTAACGAGAACTATACTATACTCGACTAACTACTGCTTCAGAAAAGCAGAAACAGACCACGAGAACCTCTCTCATGTAGGTGGGGAGCAGTGCGCACCTCTATTAGCGATTCTCCGCGCTTCCTTTGGAAAGCGAGATACGAGGGGAAAAAAAAACTGGATGCAAGTTAACCCTTCCCTGATGCCACCGACATCTAATTCCCCAACCATGGGTGGCTTCTTCCACATCAGTAGTCTCAGCAGCAAAGACAAACAATGCCGCGCACGCCCCAGGCACGCTGCAAAAGTGCTCGCTCCTGTGCGCGCACGACACGCCGTAGTCTAGTGGCGGCGATGTTCACTGCGGAGTCAAACGAGGCATGCACGAAAAGCGGGCACACCGAACGCACACCCCCTTTTGGGAACACCCGAACAGAACAACACTGCGTTCGCCTCTCGTCTGCAGAGCATCATCCTCGCGCACTGAAAGCGAGCTTCTCTGCACGGCGCGCAGGGGAATCCTCCGGAGGGCAGCAACTTTTCGGGGTGGGTCTCTCGTAATTACAGCTTCTCGGGCCAAGTGGCGCGCGTTTGCGAGGTTAACTCGACGGTCTCGCGAAATAGCGTCGGGAACGCACGAAGCAGCGGAGGCCAGAGGCCAAGGCCTGTTAGGGGTGAGGTGGGCAAGGGATCTAAAAGGGGATGCGCTAAGCAACGCAGAAGCCGACGGGAGCCAGAGCTGAAGCCGTTCGGCTGCATATTTCATGCCACGTGATGCACCTGAGAGACCGGGGGGTTAAGTTTGTGCGATGCCTTAATGGGGTCTCGCTTTGAAAGCTATTTACCACGCGCTCCTGAATGCCGAGCTACAACTCAACTTCGCATTCGCGTTTACGTGATGCTCGCTGCTGCTGTGCCGAACTTTCGCCGATGACGTGTGCGGAATAATCCGTTGTCATATTTTCCGAGACGCACCTTCGCAGGTCTGTCGCTGTAACTTTTCAGCTAGCAAATTATGCACACCATGATTCAAGAGGAATAGAAATAAAATATGAGATCGCTGTTGCTCAGTTTTCTGCGGTGAGATGTGTATTCACTATAGACTTTCGGATTCCCGCTTGGACGCATCCCTGTGTAGGGGTTTCATGTCCCATGTAGTACATGTGGCTATGTACGAAGATCATGAGGGTTTTCTTTTTTTTTTTTTCAATTTAAGTAATTACGACCCTGTTCTCCATGTTACGTGTTAGGATAGCCTGTTCTTATGTAGCCTGCCTTTTCAAATGTGTACAACTCTTAAACAAAGAAAACACTGGATTTCTCGGACTGCTACAGCTTAATAGGTTGAAAGGAAGTCTCGGAATAAAAGCTGGCAAGATAAATTTAAACAAATGTTGTTGTTGTTGTTGTTTTTGATGATGATGATGTTGTTGTTGTTGTTGTTGTTGTTGTTGTTGTTGTTGTTGTTGTTGTTGTTGTTGTTGTTGTTGTTGTTGTTGTTGTTGTTGTTGTTGTTGTTGTTGTTGTTGTTGTTGTTGTTGTTGTTGTTGTTGTTGTTGTTGTTGTTGTTGTTGTTGTTGTTGTTGTTGTTGTTGTTGTTGTTGTTGTTGTTGTTGTTGTTGTTGTTGTTGTTGTTGTTGTTGTTGTTGTTGTTGTTGTTGTTGAAACTGTCCAGGGATAGAAGTATTGGCACATTTGAGAAACGATAATGTCTCGCTATTTGCCTCCTCTGTTAGGAAGCAGCATACAAGTACAACGTTTCAAATTCTGTCGTTGCTAGTCTCCGATCAGCGAATTCTTTGTTGACCCTTTACGTCACTATGCAAGCAACCCTGGTACCGGCGCACATGTAATGAAACATTACGTTCTCCCACCTCGGTTTGAGTACCTGCACCATTGCTTCGTTCTCTCTATATACAAGCGAATCAGGTACTGTGAGGCGTACCTTGACATGAAAGAACAGTTCTGTAGAAATAATCTTGTTGGTTTTATTGATAGCCGAAACAACGCAATTCACTGGTTGACGGCAGCTAATTTTTAAAAAATGATAATAAAAGTGACCTTAAACGTGGCTTCAATCTTAGCATACGCATTGTCTGAAGGACGAAATAAACGCATCGCGCGTTTACGGGCCGGCCGCTGTATTGATTAATCGATTGCGGTTCGATAGCGCAACAAGACGTCGTCGTCTTCCTATAAGGTTAAAATTAGCTCGGCATGATATTTCGACGCGCTGTTGTCACGGAGACGCGTAATGAATGCACCACTTATAATTCGAGTGTCGATCACTTACCCGGCAGGTGTACACATCCAATCAGAAACGCGTCTTTAGGCTTTATTGCTTGTACACAGCACTTTCATGTTCTCCGCACTGCGGCTGTATTCTTGCCTTGACCCGTATTCTTCGTCTTTTTTTTTTTTATTTCTCTTATTAACGTATTTGTCGCGCGTTGATTGGGATGGAGCACTGTAACTAAAAACACTGCTGTAAATGCCACAATGTGTCTGTCGTTGTATTTTGCAGCGATTTGGTCTTCGTTCAACAAGAGGGGTCTTCCGGCGCACTGCAGCATTACTTCGGTGCTCACGAGCCAACAACTCACAGCTTTACAGAGAAATCATTACGTTCTTGCATTGCTTACTTTGCTGGTGATGGTAGGGGAGGCTTTTCGTTCACTGATTTACTTATTAAGGCGAAAGCCTTAGATGACTCATCAAACGGGAGAACTGACCGTCGTCGTCGTCGGCGGCATCGGCGTCAACACGAGTGATGCAAAAAAAATAATCACCATATGATGTCACCATGACGTGACAGATAACCAAAATTTGTGACGTCATCAGGACGTCACTATTGCGCCCCTGAACATGTCATCACGTGATGACGCCACCTCGTGGCCTCGTCGTTTGTCATAGGTGCGCCTATCCCGGAGGCACTACAAAAACCCCGGGAGGTGCAGAAAGCAAGCTTTCAACGCCTGTGATCCCGGAGGTCGTGCAAAACCACGTAAGGTGTAGAAAGCTTTCGAAGGGCAGGGGGGGGGGGGGGGGGGGGATCAATACAATCGACTGAGAATTAGAACAAGACGATGGATTTCATCTTAGAGTTGTCTTAGGCGAATTATCAAGAGACCGGGTGATTTATTTATTTATTTATTTATTTATTTATTTATTTATTTATTTATTTATTTATTTATTCATTCATGGGAGTATGAAAATTTTTACTCTGCACCTACTTTGAACTGAAATCAGTTACTGCGGATCCTACAGTGCAGCTGCTTCACTTAACATCCTCTGTCAAGCATTTCTCTAATTTAGGTGTAGATGGGCCTAAAGGGCGAGCAACTGTTATTGCGAGGGCTGTGGATGGACACCGCTTTATCATCAGAGATACGAGGTTAAAGAGATCCTATATTGTGTTCACCAGTTAAGGCCGTTGTAAACGCGTTTGCATGACGAAAAGTGTTACGCTCGAAAACCGGGTATAGCAACGCGAGCAGGCACGTCACTGTGCCGAGGCGCTAGTTGCATGTGCCCGCCAAACACGCGACGACATCGACCGCGCAGTTTAGCGATACTCGCCTCGCAGTGGTAGGTACTGCCCTCACGCGGCTAGTTCCGACACTGACCTCACACATTTGACGAGCCAAGCGTTCGTGCCCGCAGATGCTCTAAAATGTGAAAACCTGAATGAACCTTGGATTGATGACTTTACTGGCGCTATTAATCTCGTTAACTTCCGTAGCTGGTCTTGTGCTGGTCATATGTAAAGAGACTGTCAACATTTTTTTTTTTTTTTAGGTGTACGCCGCGCTGGTGTAGCGGTTATGACGCTCGGCTGCTGACCCGAAGATCACGGGTTCGGTCCCGCCGCGGCGGTCACATTTTGATAGAGGCGAAATGTTAGAGGCCCATGCATGTATACTGTATGCCTTGCGGTCTTAGCGCACGTTAAAGAACCCCAAATGGTCAAAATTTTCGGAGCCCTCAACTACGGCGTGCTTCATAATCATATCGTCGTTTTGGCACGTAATATCCCATATATTATTATTATCTTATTTAGCGCGAAACTTGAAACTTGAGAGCCTTAGATGCGTCATCAAATGCAGAAACTGACTGTCGGCGTCGGCGGCGTCAAAACGAGAGATGCAAAAAATCGTCGTGTGATGACCTCATCATGGTATCACAGATCGTCGAAGGGAGTGACGTCATTAGTCATTATGACGTCCCTATGACGTCATATGATGGCGTCATCGCATGACATCGTCATTTGGTCAAAGGTGGATGGTCACGGAGGCAGTGCGTGCAACGCCAGGTGATTTGTAAAAATCTTGCAATGCCTATGGTCCTGGGGGCAGGGAAAAACCACGTTAAGAGCAAAATCTTCCGGAAAACGGCGGGGGGGGGGGGGGGGGGGGATCAGTACATCGACTAGCCAGAAGATGGCTTTCGCCTTCGAGTCGTTAAGGGACCCTGTGAGTTTTTTAGAGAAAAGAGAGAGAGGGAAAAAAACGTAGAAAATCACCACGGGTGATAACCATGGTCACATCTGACTTTCTACCTTACCCTTTAGAAAAGAGGAGATGATAGCAAAAATACAAAAATGAAAGGGAGAACAAACAATGTGCGCGCACGCATGACAGTGTTTATTGTTTGCAATCTAAGCAATTGCAGGGCTGAGTTGCTTTTCAGAAAAGGCAGCAGTTCTCTTACGGCTCGCGACGCAGACGACCATAGAAGCAATGTTCGTCCGATTAGGTTTCTTAGCGCTACTGTACTCCTAGGTACGTTCTGCAGAAGGACTTGTTCTTGGGCTAGTTGGTGCTTGCTAATAATCAGGGTATAACCCGAAAGCCTTTGGCGAGTGTTTCTGTGTGTCCGTTTTGTGTTTTCGCACTATACACCATGATTCCTAGTTACGCATATTATAGTTAACGGAATTTAGCACTGTTGCTTATAGTTTACCAAATTAATAATAATATCGGGGATCTTACGTGCCAAACCCACGATATGATTATGAGGCACGCCGTAGTGGAAGACTCCGGAGATTTAGACTATCTGGTGTTCTTTAACGTCCACTAACATCGTACAGTACATGGGCCTCTAGTGTTTCGCCTCCGTCGAAAGGCGACCGATGCGGCGGGGATCGAACCCGCGACCTTCAGGTCAACAGCCGAGCACCGTAACCGCTACACCACCACGGCGGACTTTTTACCGGATCGACATGGAGCACCGTCGATTGTACATAATCATATTTGTGCAAAGGCATGCCTGAGTTTCAGCAATACTCTACTTTAGAAGTTCCCTTCAGCACTGTGGAGGCTACAGGGCCCCCCTAGCCAATAGGAAGGGCGAAAATTCTTCACGATGTATTCATCCGCGCTACGTCGACTGCTAAGCGCCCCACTGGCGCCTGCGCGCACGCGTTCGGCGAGCAGACAGCAGCGCCGAGAAAAGAAAAAAAAATGAAAAAAAAATGAAAAAAAAAAAGAACATGGCTACACCCACCCACGCTGGTGCCCTCCGCCTCGAGTTTGTGACGTCGTCGTCGTCCGCTCTGTGGCCCTTAAGTTCCAAACTGACGCTTGTATTTGCTCTATAGATTTATGTCCTGATGCTTCGACAGCAATATATTCGCGACTGCATTCGGCTATTTCCATGAACCGTTATCAATATCTCGGCGCGTTAGGCTTACAAGGCGTAGCTAAACAAACAGCTGATATCGCCAATAGCGAAAGGACGTGCCTGATGTTTTGTCCTCATCGTGAGATTGCGCAAAGCGATGGCTCACTTGATCATTTATTTGTTGCTGTAAGCGCTTTGGGCGAGCAAAAAGCGCAAGTTCGGATCGAAGTGGGTGGTTGCGTCTGCATGGGCGCTACCATGTTTATTTGTAACCACAGTTACCAGCGGTTACTGATACAACAATTAAATAAATACGACGTAAATGCGATGAAGAATAAACATACTTGTTGGGAAGTAGCGCATGCTAGACAAGGGACAAATGTCTCAACCCTTCGAATTGTAAGGTAATTTTTTTCTGGAACCATGTTTTGCTGCGCAAGCATGTGGTTTGCTGACACCCCGTAGCTTTCGCAGTGCTGAACGGTAGTGGTGAGATGACGTATAGCGTTTATGTCTCAAGCGAAGTCACTCCTCAAAATTTCAGCATGCCAAATTCTGAATGAATTATCTTCGACAAAAGCGGGAAAAAAATCCTTCTCGAGATTGCGTTTCTTCACTGGCTTCGTTGCTGAACGTATGTCACTTCTGGAGCAAAGCTCTGACGTATGACTGCAGCCAAGTCGTTTGCATGACTGCACCCAAGTCGGCATTATGAAACGATGCCGTTTCTTGTAGCGTTTCTGTACCCGCAGGCTTAAGTGTAAGGCCACAAGACAAAAATGATTGAAAGTGAGGAAGTTGATTCCCATAGGTGGCGTCTCTAGCCTCTCCCTTTTTTTTTTTTTTTTTTTTGAGGGGGGGGGGGGGGTGAGCTGCCAATTCGTCACTATCCGTCTTCGTTCCTTGGGTCGGCCGCAAAAGCAGAAGCGCTAGAGGCTGTGTCTTTGGTCCGCGTCAAATTCCCGACTGTCACTGACGTTGATGGATGTTCCCCGTGGCAATGTCCGAAATCAATCGCGTCCCCTGGAACTTCGCGCCTGATGGACTTTGTGGCAGCGCATTCCGCATCTGTGCTAGCGTTTCTCTTGGAAGGAGTGACACGAAAAAAAAAAGTGTCAATCCTGCAGTATGGCTCCTCGGGGATAAACGTAGAGCAAAGGTCTGCCTATTTGTTTGTTTGTCTGGCCGTCTCAACTGTTGCACGTTACTGCACTGGCAGGACCTGTACGTGTATTTAGCTGCGTTTGGATCGGAAGGAAAAAGGAGCATGGGATCGTAATTGTTTTTGTCTTGCGGTGACACAGGCCGACAACTCATCTGTTGACAATGATGAAATGGAAGCAGGCCACTGTACGCTATCTTATATCATTCTGCATGTTTAGAATAAAAGGTGAACGATTTAGAGTATCATATGTACTCAATGTACTCAACCATGCGAGAGCAGCATGCCGTCCCGGTCCACTGCCGTGGATAACAGAAATATTACCATTCCAGCATTAGTAATGGGCATAAGGAAAATGTCATCGACCAAGCACACCGTACATATGGTTAACCAGCGAAGCTGAAACATGCTTATCGCTGGGTTAATCCTGATAATTCATTCGAGCCTTCCTCAATTAGAAGTTACGTCCAGAAACATTAATTGGTGTTTGCCGCCCCAGGGTTCCGTCCTTCGCTTTTAGCGGACCAGTGGTGTGTAGTTGTATTCTCCCAATTTCAAGGGCACATACGCGCTAGAAGTTCTCGCTCACATAGGGCGGACAAATTTTGGTTTGGCCTATTCCATATAAACTTCGCTGTAAAAAGTGAGCTCTCCGACCAGGAAACTGATCAGATGAAACTTCCGCGAATACTGTATGAGCTGTCCTTGTAACTTCGGCATACTGATTAGTGAACGATAATATTTCCCTTGCATTGCTAAGGCTTTCTTCCCAATTACTGATTTGTCTTTTTTTTTCTCTACATTCTAGCGTGACCTATTGGACCTTAATGAAGTTCTTTCATTAATCGATCCATCCATTCTGTGCTCCGTAGTTTTTGAATGGTGATAAGCAGAGTGCATGTTGAATTCTTAAAAGGAAGAGAAAAAAGGAGGCAGTGAAATGGTAGGAAGGTCAACCAAAGGGGTGTCAGGTTCTCTATCCTACAGTGTGTGTGAATCAATGGAAAATACAAAGAGGAAGTGTGGGAGCACTGCAAATCAGCACTCATAGCGGGCCTACAATCGGTCGCTGAAGGCAGCGCTTCTGAATAGCTAGCTGCATGAGGACAGGAATCGTTGCTGTGTATTTCGACAGATGTGGTCAAGGTTACAGAATTTTCTTTTCAGAAAATCGAAAAAGTGGTCGACACATTAATGGACTACGTGGGCGAATCTGCAGAAACTATACGGGCCCAGGAGCAGGCTGATGTGGCTTCTATAGTCGGCAGTGCTCAGAGTACTGCATGCAGCCCTTGATGTGTATTTGACGAAGGAAAACCATGAGCGTAAATTCTAGCGACGCGCACACGATTGCTACTAGCTGTATAGTTTGGTTCACTAATTTGTGTATATGTACTGCCGTACAGTAAAAGAAGCGTGGGCGGTGCTCAGAGGCCGAACCCCTATACAGGACTGCGCAATTCAGGTCACGAGCAACGCGGGGATCGCATGTGTATGGGCCGGCGTGCATAGGTGGCGCGATAGGCATCCCCTGTTTTTACGCGCTAAGGACGGTGATTGGGCTTTCCGGACGAGCACTGTGCGAGCGTGACGTGCATCGCGAATCTTCGCACCGAGAATACCCCTTACTACGAAGCTAAATGTGAAAGCGGAAAGGTAGTTGCAAGACGGGGTGAGGCCGTGTTTCTGTATCCTTTGTACCAAAGCGAGTTTTTTTTTCTTTTTCAGTGTGCACCCAAGTGGCTTAGCCCCGTATTCACAAACAAGCCTAGACTTGAATTTCGTCCTTCACTTGACAGAGTTGAGCACAGCGCCGTTGCTCGACTGAAAATGACGCTGCGATTCTCAAGAATTGCTGCAGATTATCGCTGATATGCAGTGACTTGTTCTGTCTAGAGACGGCGCTCCCATCAACTTTCTCAAGTCAAGGTGGAGTGTCGAGTGAAGGGACGTTCTAGAATACGGGGGTCAAAGTCTATCAGACGCGTTTAGGAGTTGATATGGCTTTTTTAAGCTTCCGCTCTTCTGAAAGAGAAAAGCTGTACAAGATGAGTGCCATTACCGGGGATCACGCAGGGCTACATGAAGCGGACTAGTTATTCATAGGCAGCAACAGTTAATTGTAAGCAAGAAAGAAATGCTTTCTTAAACTACTAGTCAACGGACGCACAATTGGACAAGTCCTTGTGATAAGCAGACATGAACTTTCATGTTACGATTTCAGCTGTGGACACAACCTAGACTTGCAGAAGAGAATATTGGTGAGCTTTTTGATGAAAAAGTGGACATTCGTCAATGAATTTTTCATCTTCATGTAGTTTCCTTTATTTGTCATACATTTCTATTTATTAAGTTGATTGTTTATTTCCGCGCCATCATATTTTTTTTCTTGTTCACAAAATAGAGAAATGAATTATAAGAGTTGTGTTCTTCAATCAACAGATGCACAGCATTTAATCGAGAACAAAAAAGATGAGTGACTTCCTGGCACATGTCCATGTGGACGCCACATAAATATTCATTCATTGACTGATTCTTGATAAAAAAATGCTAGGGTGAATGCACTCGTTTGGTTTGTTTCTTTGGCTTGAGATGTTCACGGAAAACAAGAAAGGCAGTTTTTATTTTTGTATATTTGTTCTTCGAGACTTACAGAACGTCTAAGGCGATACGGCTGATGACGATCAACTTGCTTGCGAAAGGCCGTAGCCGCCAAAACAGAAACAGTATGCAGCGCAGCATACGGTTTCCGTGTTCATACAGAATAGTATTCATACAGAATAGTGAAACGGCAGTCTGCTGTGCAATAACACGTCATATAGTAAGCAGCAAAGTTATGGGTTAACATTCCAGATGCTCATTACACCCTTTTTCATATCTGTTAGGAACTGACTGTGACTATGTTTTTTTTTTTTTTTTTTGTCATGTGCACTTGCTGGACAACGTATCGAAATAGTATATAAAAGATGAAACAAAAAATAAACGTCATTAGTGGAAGGCGCCCAGGAAGTTTTTGTAGCGAAGGTTTACTTGACATCGCATTATCGCTTTGCGGGTTTCATCTTCTACATTAAAGACAACTGTGCTTTTGTTATGGGCTATATTGCCTAATTGAGAACTTTAGCCATTAAGGATGCGTGCCGCTTAGCATACGACACTGTCTGTGTGCCCGGATGTTCAAGAAACGCAAGAGTCATACGTAGACTTGCATGCGCAAAACAAAACCTAAACAAGCTACGAAGGCACGAACAATAGGGTGGCAGCTTAGCAGCGAAGGATTGAAGAAAGAAAATTGTAGCGAAGAAAATCTGTCGAGGATGTAGCGTTGCCCCTGGTGTCAGAAACGTTACATTTGCGTATATATACATGCCATTTGCATAATTTCACATGTTTCCGCATTCATCGTTACGTTTGCGTAACACCTGCTTTAATGTTTTCGCAAACTTCGAGAAAAAAGCTTTCGCTAACAGCGATTCCGACGTCCGATGAATTTTCGAAAAAAGGTGACGAGGCCACTTGAAACAGCAGTGATTCATGTAGCGAGTGGTAAGTGATGGCCTGGCGCGCGAAAATATGCGCAATCGCAGGATACGTGCAGGTTAGGCTCATGTTAACGTCCGCTGCCACGCGATTTCGTTTGCACGAGGCCGGAGATTAGCTGGAATGTAACCAGTTGAAACTGGTTAAAGCTTAACAACGGTACATTAGGCCGTGGCTAAACTCTGGCAAATGACGTGCTTAGTTTCCACTAGTACGACGAACTTTCTTAAAGTCTGTTTCTTACCAGGATTCAAGCGTACAGAATGCGCAATCTTTGGATGCGTCATACGTTGTATAGTTAAGTTAGTTAGTTAGTTAGTTAGTTGGTTAGTTAGTTAGTTAGTTAGTTAGTTAGTTAGTTAGTTAGTTAGTTAGTTAGTTAGTTAGTTAGTTAGTTAGTTAGTTAGTTAGTTAGTTAGTTAGTTAGTTAGTTAGTTAGTTAGTTAGTTAGTTAGTTAGTTAGTTAGTTAGTTAGTTAGTTAGTTAGTTAGTTAGTTAGTTAGTTAGTTAGTTAGTTACCCTGCCATTCTAAAGTATTAAAATAGAAGATCAGTACATCACCGGAAAAGATAAAATCAGGAATACACTCGAAGCATACGAGCATACGTCGAAAGTGAGCACACAAGTTTAAGGCATAAAACATAAATAGTTCGTGTGACATAGATGAGCGTGTGTGCATGTTACTCAAAAACATCGGGCAAGGTACAGAAAACACCGGGACAATTGCTTGGATGTATGCACAGATATAAGCAGATATACTTCGAAAAACAGATTAGGAACACAGACCAGTTCAAAGTACACAGAGTACGGCGTGGACAACATCTAGTGTGGACAACGCGCAGTGCCCAGTAATGCTTTTTTTTTTCGCTACTGTATACCTTCAGCATTATGTGTCGGCATTCGTATATTGACCAGCGTTGGAAAGTCGACACCGCGGCGCCGGAAACGGGTCGCACGGATTGGATTCAACATGGTTCGCGTCGAGACGAAAATAACGACAGCATTCGAAACAAATTTGACAAAGTTGGCGTTTTGGCCTGACATCTCGGCACGTCTACTGTTTCCAGCTTTGTCCAACAAAAAGTTGGCGCACAGGCGCATTGTGCCCGAGAAGTTTTGTTTCTGCATTTAATGCGGCGTTGGTGGGAGAAGCTCCCACAAATCAACACCGAGCGACGTTTCAAATTTCGCACTGTGTTTGTTCGCTTCTTTGTGCCGTGGAAGTAGACGGTGCTCTACAAGCGTTAGGAGAGAGGGCCCGAAAAGTATCCTTTGAAAGTGTGCAACAAACTTGTGTTTAAAATCTGCGCTTTTTTTTTATTGTCGTGTGTTTTTGTTCAGTCAACAAGCTTACTGTTTTAAGCGGGCTTAGAATTGCGTTCGGATTCGGACTTTGCCACCGGATGTCTGCCGGCTGAACGGTTTAAAATTTCAAATGTTACTTCACCGGGGCTCGGATAATCTCCGAATTCAGCGACGAAGAATACCATTGTTTTCTTATCACAACTGTCACAGCGCTTTCATCTGTCCCCGAATCTGCATAATGAACGCCATGACGGAGAACTTACTCGAGTACCCTGCATATTTGCGTACGTGTTATATTTAGCCTGCAAAACTGCGCAAGCTTCTTCTTTCACAAAGCTCGCCACTTTTTATTATTAGTCTTTTTTTTTTCTGGAGGCCGTCGTGGAGGGCTCTAGAAATTTCGACCACCTGGTGTTCTTTAACGTGCACTCTCATCGAACAGTACACGAGCCTCTAGCATTTCGCCTCCATGTAAATGCGACTGCCGCGGCCGGGATCGAACCCGTGACCTCCCGGTCAGCAGACGAGCACCGTAACCACTACACCACCGCGGCGGACAGCTGTAGCACTGACAAGCGTAGTCTTCTGCTGTGAATGTGTGAATGTGACTTGTTTCAGTATCTCTGTCCCCTCCTCTCTCTCTCTCTCTCTCCTATCTTTCTAGTCACTACCCCAATCCACCCTCATTGCAGGGTAGCAAACCGGATGCTTATTCTCGGGGACCACCCTGGCTTTTCTTTTCCTTCATCTCTCCTCTTCCTCCATCGAAATAGGACCTCGTCATCCGAGCTCCGATCCACATTCCTTCCTATTGTCGGTGCGCATACTTGGCGGATATACATTACCGCTTGCGTGTCACGTGATCAGTGTTTATTTCCTATTTGTCTATCACCTTGCTCTTCCATGACTGGGCTTCAAGGTTTCCACGGAACTCTTCCTTCCACGGTAGCTTTTTTTCTTTTTTTCATCTCTCCATATTGTCAGAACGCGGACTCCGTTACATCGTCGTCGTCTGTTTTCCGTGTCGTCGCAAAGCCGACGTAGCTGTCGTAATCACTGTCGTCATCACTGTCGTCATCAATGTCGTCAAGCTTTTGTTCCCGACTTCGTCGTCTAGGTAGCTGTCGTTCTCGGCGCTTATAAGGCCGTACTTTGGAGAAGCCCGCCGCTTATTTTCATATTTTCTCACCAGCGACAAATGCGAAACGACGTCGCTCGTCCGATTCCGCTGCTCTCCTCGCAGAGATATCTAAATTTCTTGGCCGCGAACATAAACGAAGGAGAAGGGGGGAAAAAATATACGTAGATACACGTGAAGGGGCGTTCCTTTATGAATTCGAAAGCAGCTGAGGTGGCGGGCCGCAGCGTATAAGTAGCACGCCGTTTCCCATCTGACGACACAGTGTCGCGCGCGTCGAACGTATACCATATGCGCGCTTAGAACCACAGTCCGGGGCCATTTGAAATTCAGAGCAGGGCACGGGCTTTATACTTTACCGACCTGGCTGTCCGAACACGAGTATGTACGCACGCACACCGCTGGCACAACACTATTCTCGCTCTCGTTTTTTTTCTCTCGATCCCATGCGTAGTGGCATAACTCGCGAGGCAGCGAACGAGACACGAAAACGAGCCGCGACTTCCCGTACTCTTGGCGTACTGCTGTGCCCGGAGGAGAAACACGCGTTAAGAAAAAGAAGAGAGAGGAAAATAAAAAAGACTTCAAAGTCGACACGTACACGCTCCGTGAGCGTTATAAGTATAAAAAGGTGCTGAAATCTCCCGCCAACCCTTCCGCCGCTGTGCGACTGGCTTGAAACAAAACCACCGCTCTGGAAACTCGGCGAGAGAAGATTTTCCCGGAAGAACACAGGAGCAGAGTAAAAAAAGGAGCAAGCCTTTTTGGCCAAGTCGTGTGCTGTTCCTTTCATTCTCCTTCTTATGCTCCTCTTCAGATTCATTTCAACACGCCGTAAAGGTGCTATAGATGTAGAAAACAAAGAAAAACACGTCTATAATGTGCCGCCATGGTCATAACATTCAGTTTTTTCAAAGGTATTGTTTGATTTCTTTTTTTTTTTCGCAGACTCTGGAAACGTCCTCCTTGAATTTCCGTCCACGTTTCTAGTTTGATTACCTTTGTTTCGCTGTTCCTACCGTTTTCATGTGTTGTTCATTTCGGCAGCGAGAAGAGGTACCTTCGGAGAGTGCGAAACAGCTGTAAGATTGCGGGCATGGACTTCGTGAAAACGTGAAAGGCGCCAACAACGAGGCCGAGTGGCGAGTTTGTACCGGTGTCGTCGGTGTAGTCTGCAAAAGGACTCAGAACAGAAAGGGCTCGAATGCGTCGGCTCGGATGTACCATGGAGAAAGACATATGGTATACGTGTCCTATAGTTTAAATTCGGTGCTGCGTGCACCATTCGTACAACACCTCTATCTCGAGAGGCGTGGTGGTCTTTCTTTCGTGCTCACTTGCTTCTCTCCTGCTACAGCTACGCGTTTCGACAACCACGGCTCTACTTCAGTGATGGTTATCCTTATCAGATCAGAAAAGAAACGGTTACGGGATGGACTTGGAAGGGGAATGTACATCTCATTCCAGCGTTATTTTTCTTTCCTTTAGACTAAAGTGCTGTAGCAATGGGAACGGCCTCCTCATCTCCCAGATAGCCATTGATGAGCAGTTCTCGCGAACCTGCTTGTGAATTCAATCCCTGGTCTCTATCGCCGGTATCAATCCTTTCAAAAAAACACTTTCGTCTTGGATGTTCCTCCTTATCGGCATTCAAGTCATAGGTGGTTTATACAGTGGGAAACTAGTTACTTTATCTAATGCTCCCGCACACGTGTCAATCAAATACCGGAATCAGAAAAGTTTCAGCGAAATCAATTCACTATGAAGTCGAGCGGAACGTAATGTGTACAGAGTCGTTAAATTGACAGTGGGATTTGAACCGCTGAATGTTTGAAGACCTGCTACCAGTTTAAGGAAAGCCACTTCCGAAGAAGCCGAGACTGAACCTTATTCTATTTACTATAATGGTGTTATCTAGGTTGAGTTCAAGCAATATCGAAGGCGGGCGAGAACTAATCCGTGGGCCGAGTTCCTTGTGACCTTCACTGCGCCCTGATTGACAAAGCGAGGGAAATTGGATGTCGCTAAAGCAAATACGACACATAATTTCGAGCGTACTAGTGAGGTTGTTTTAGTGACATACAAATTCTTAATCTTATCTCAAGTGGGCGTGAAACGATTTTTATTTATGTATGAAAAGAAAAATTGTTCCAATGAAAATGCGGGCTTGAACTAACACCTGCGAAACGTTATCTCCGCCTACACAACTACACAAACTTATAAACAGCCATATACGTTTTCAATATTTCTTGCTTATCGGCGCTCTGAATAAAATCGCTTGATTACGTTTAGGTTTGTTCGAGTTTACAGTACTCACGCATTGAAACGCGAAAATTTAGGGTAAAGTAATGCACGTACTTTCGTTTCCAGCGTCTACAGCTCGCGCCTTAGCGGCGTAGTTTTGACTCTAACACCTCCATCAGAGTAAATTACTTTTAGCCGCTATATTTGCAGCGACGTGACTCGGGTATCATGATTGATTTGTCATGGCAGTCTTTATACTAAAAAAAAAAAAAGAAAGAAAAACATTGTGGTGTTCCAATTCGTTGTACTGTAGGTGCATGCTATTTTGGTGTGGCGAGTTCGGTTTAAAAGAAGGGCCGTTTTCCGAGGGCTAGGTTTCTGTATTATACACAACCAATGAAACCGATAGATAATTAAGCCAGTGGCGCTGGCTAACACTCCCAGGTATTGAGCAGACATAAATACATCCGCACAAAAGTGTACGAGGGAGCGCTCTCCATCGTAGCTCAAATGTTACAGCGTCGGACGCGTAATTTGAAGGTGGCGGATTCAGATCCCAGCGACGGAATGGGTGATTTTACGGATTTTTCGTCCCAATTTAATTCGTTTCCATTCAAGAGAGAATCATTACAATACATTTAAGAAACCACTAATAATGTCCCCTAAGCTTTCCCTGGCTTAATTGTCTGCCAGTTTCATTAGATGAGTTTGGTGTTTGTAATTTAACACGTCATCGCATCCGTATCGATAAGCGCGCTAGGTTTGTTACTGGGCAAACCTCCAGAGCAATTATTGAAGAGCTCCTCGTTCCCTCGTATACACGGTAGCAATGTTTCCTTCTGTCCTCCTAATCCATCGATCCGTTCTTTCATCAACTCAATAATACATCGATCCATTCAATCATTATTGCAACCATTAGTCCACTGCTAATCCTTCCTGGCGTACCTGTTCTCATCATCAGAGTACCTGCCCGCGGATGCGTGCCTTGTCTTGTTCTGGCCAGAAAAATGCGCTCCACTGTGTTTGTGCCCGTGCGTGGCTTTCACTAGCGTTCACATTCAACAGAAAAAGAAGTCCTAGGCAGGTAGCGCTAGTGCTTATAGACTTCGCAATGGTTTGGAGCACCGAGCTTCGGGTTTCGCGTGGCGTTGCGCATCAATGACGGCACGCCTTGTTCAGCTCGCCGCGCGAACGGCTGTCTCCTATTACGAGCTCTTCTGCGCCCTAATAGCCACTTCGATTAGTGCCCCTTCTTTCGGCTGCTTTTACGCTTCGCAGCAATACGCCGACTGCACCTCGCAGCTTTCATTTGTTCTTCCACACCATCTGGTAACGGCCGCTCGAATTCGAGAAGATTGCCTCAGCGTGCAACTTGCTTTTTTCGGACGTGTTCTCCAAGGCATCGACTACAGTGCCCTCTCTCGGAAGCGAAATAGACAACTCTTGTTTTCGTTTTTTGCTTTAGAGGTCAGGTAAGTACAGTCAACGCCCTTAGTTACCTTTTTCGATGAGCCTCAATGCTTCGGATTGCAATGCTAGACATGTTAGCGGACAAAAACTCGGTGATGCACTCCCACAGATAGGAAAGGAGGAAAGAAGGAAGATGAGAGAGATGGGGGAAGGAAACCGCAAACTAGTCGTGCTGTTCTGCTGAGTAAATGCTAGTAGACCTTATTTTATTCCCTTGCTGTTGGTCCACGAACCACTGGTCCACTATACTGTTGCGAAACGAAGAATGCGGAAAAAAAATCACGCCATATCCACGAAGTGAATGATGATGAGTGGGCGAAGCTCGATCGTTTCCATCCATGGCAGAAAGAGAATGTGTGGTCTGGAACGCGCTTATACTTCGTGGTCATCAGCGTCATCGTCATCGTTATCACGTGTAGTGGGTACATTCCACTATACTGGAACGCGCTTGTACTTCATCGTTATCACGTGTAGTGGGTACATTCCACTATACTGCGTCATCGTCATCTTTATCACGTGTAGTGGGTACATTCCACTATGCTGGAACGCGCTTATACTTCATCGTTATCACGTGTAGTGGGTACATTCCACTATACTGCGTCATCGTCATCTTTATCACGTGGAGTGGGTACATTCCACTACACGGGGCTACCTATATACCTACCTACCTACTACTACTACTACAGAGGAGGGACAGACCCACACCCTGAGGAGCTTCGCCCCTAAAAAATACACATGCCGTTCAAATGGTTCGTCAAGATCGTGCACGAAACGCCAAGCGCATGCGGCAAGCCAATGACGACGCATTCTGCTCAAATAGGAAACTTTATAAAGCAGCGTGCGCAGTATTGAAAAGAGATTTTCTTTACCTTTCATGAAAATTCTTTGCGTTTCTGTACTTTTAATCAAAATTCAGTGTCACTTCTGTGCCATGCACTACACAGATTCGCTGGCCATCCACCTTCGCTGAGCGGAATGGCTCCATGGTAAACTCAGCGATAAACACAGGCGCCAGGTGACGTTGGTCAACCATCTCCACAGGGTGTAAGGGCGGTAATTTTTCGTTCCCTTCTTGTCTGTTTGTTAATTAGACATCTATTTCGTGATGTTAGGATAATAGTAGGTTGTGACGCAGCCTACCTTCCCATGTGTTCACATCCAAATAAGGCATTTTTTCTGACATATGACAGTTCCCTTGCTTTATCTTTCCGATTACAAAACCATACGCAATATTTCGATACGCCGTTCCACATTTTGAATCCGGTGAATGAACCCTTTCTCTATTTTTCGAAAACACACAAAAAAAGTGTCTAGTCTCATCGTAGACGTACTGACTCGGAGCGCTTGCATCGTAACCACTTCGTCACAGTACCGCTTTCTTTTTCCTTTTTTTTTTTCCTAACGTACAACTGGCAAGCGAGGCGCATAAAACTTGCCCGCTATCTGAGTGAAAACGCCCGCGCTGGGAAGCGTGTTTCGGTTGAGAAGCGGCAGCCCCAGGGGCCGTTTATGGCACGACGCAACAAAGTGTGCGCCTCTCTGGGAGCCTTGCCAAGTGCAGCACTCCGGTATACGCAACACATCACCCACTTTGCTCGCTCACGGAAGCGGAAAAACGTAACCGCGGTGCGTTTTACACGGTGCTCCCGTCGTTCCCACGTTTGTATGCTCTACCGACTTGGTTTATTCGTGTCGAAAGCCGCGTTGCGAAGCGTACGTGCTGTGGATCTGGTGAGTGAACTTGGTTGTGAAAAATTTTATGCTTTTGCCTAGCCGCAAAAAGCGTCGTTTACCTTCATTCGTTGATTCTAAATTCGATCATCGCACATTTTAAAGCGGAATTGCGCTGAAACGCATATGACCTTTTACTCGCCCATCTACTGGCTTGAAGATGGCGTTACATTGTACCATCGAACAAATCAAAATTTATAAATGTGCAAGTACAAGAACGAGCAGAATAACAAAGAAAACTATAATGAACTTTGGATCCATTAGGCTTATCTTGTACTCAATGTTTTGTCTCATTGCTACCGTATTACGGGATGGGACGACAATAATTAATATCTAGAATTTTGCGTGCCGAAACCACGACATGATTATGAGGTGGCCGTAGTGGAGGGCTCCGGAAATTTGAACTATCTGGTGCACTTTGACCTGCACTGACATCGCACAGTACTCGGGCTTCTAGAATTTCACCTCCAGCGACATGCGCCCGCCGTGGCCGCTATCGAACACGCGACCTTCGGGTCAGCAGCCGAGCACAAAAATTTGGAGGACAATTGGGCATCGCGATCAATTGGGCATCGCGATAGCCTAATCGGGCCCCGTGCGCGTCGCCTTTTCAATTGCTAGCCTAGCTTCGGTTCTCGGTGCATACCTGAACCGTGCCGTAAGGAAACGAATGACTGTGCGCGTAACATTGGGCACTTCAAGCTATCCTAGAATGCCTATTGCAAGTACAATGTCAATTTTATAAAAGGGAACACGCGAGCGCGTGGCCTGCGCGCTCCAGCGGCTGCTTGCAGCGCGTTGAAACGGGAGCGGGAGCAACCACAGCCTCTTTTCGCGTCCTATAGTGGCGAGTAAAACAACCAGCTATGAGTGGTAAGCAGCCGGCTGTAATACTGTAACCCCCCTCCCTTACCTTCAGGGTGATTACGTTTTGAAGTGGCCTCCCCAGGGTCCAATTCTCAACGTAATCGAAGACGTGAGGGGACATTTTAAAAGCTCGCTAGCGGGTCGGTCCTTGCACCTACTCTGGGCGGACGACCTTTGGGTTGTCATCAAGGAGTGACAGAAGCTGAGAAGGGACACGTCCGTAATGGCCGCTCTGTATGAATTCCTGCCACACGAGAGTGGCAGCTGTCATGGACGCAAATTATGACGCCACTAAGTATTGACAAGTGTCGCAATGTGGCACTTTTTTTCTGTTGATGTCAAAAGCAAAACGACAATTGACTTTTGACATTTTTTTTTTTAGTTTAAAAAAAACGCATTGAAAATATTTCTTTTCATGTTTCATGCTCACGTCACTTACGGTACTTATAAATATCGATCAAAATCTTCACAACCACCATGATACATTTTCTCCTACTTGCTACGCAGCTCCATCTCGCACTACCATCAAGACCCCAGCGATAGCCACTATGCATCACTTTAAATCATCGAGCGTGGACATAATAGTACTTTTTGTATTGGCAGGCGGCACGTTCTCGGCAAAATGGGATGCCTTTCAAAACGTTTTCTACAGCATTCTATGAGCGACCTCAAAACGGCAAACCTCCAACAAAAGTTGACATCTCTGCACCGCTGTCATCCAAATCGCTCTCAATTAACCGAAGCGTAACGCGTGAAAGCCAAGTGGCAGAGCTACCCCGTTTCTAGTGTGCTCGCGTGAAAAGCACAGTTTACGAGCAGCAGACGACACGCCGCCAGCCCGGCCTCTGGCATAATCGCCTTGAAGGGGGAGGGGGTTGCAGTCTTGCAGCCGGTGGTATATCACCCATGACTGGCTGTTTTTCTCGCTACTAGATGAAGCGAAACAGGCTGTGGTTGCTCCCACTCTCATTTGAACGGGCTGCAAGCAGCCGCCGGGGCGCACAGGCCACACGCTCGCGTATCCCCTTTCATAAAAATTGACCGTGTACATCTGTTAAGTGCCCACTATACGCCATAATTCTCTCTTTTGCGAATCAGCGAAGGGCCCATGACGCGTCCGTAAGGCAACGCGCGAGCCTACGCAGCTGCTCACTTAGTTGAGGCTTTTGCAGCTCATTATAATTAAAATATGTCTGAGCGCTTTGTAATGGGTCGACCTTCAAAACACTCACTCGTTGCGCAATCTACGTGTTTTGACGCCTGACGCGGTTCTACGCTTCTACCACGTAATAGTACATGCGTTAAGGAGACTGCTTCCACCACATGACATTCATGTAGTGTTTTGTTTTTTGTTTTTTTTTGTTTTTTTTTTTTCCGAGGCAGTTTCAAGCAATACCGTGGCTCTGTTGTAGAACACCTTCTTGCCCCGCAGACGGCCTGTGTTCGATTCTCATTCGAACCAAACATTTTTTTATTATTTATCTTATCTGCTCCTTTCTCGATTTTTCGGTCTCGGACAAGATGATTTTTGCTCACAACCAGCGACGCCGACCCCGACGCCGACGCGGGAATTTCTGCGAAACGAGCTCTTTAACGCTATCGCGTTAATGAACACTGCACCACCGAGGCGGACAAGGGGAAGTGACGACAGGAGCTCAATATCACTAAGAAAAGAAGTACTACTGCATGAATTTCGAGTGAGAAACTCTGGGTAATTTCAGTGCTTGTGCGTTCAAATAGCTACCGCATGGACTTCGTGTTGATTTTGAAACTCGTTTTCACTTTGTCATTTGCTGTAGGTTGTACTTGAATGTATCAGTGAATCATAGCTTGAGTGCGAGACACAACGAAGGCCAGAACATCAGGCAAAAAAAAAAAAGAAAAATCACTCGCAGTTCATAACTGAAGTTGTGCGGCTCCCTTCCAGTTATTTGTTTTCTTTTTCTTTTTTTTTTTTGCAATAATTATTGATATTTCCATGTTGTAATTAAACATCTCTCCATTAGTCTTACCGAGAAACCGGCAGTAAAAGCATCCAACATTTCCGGTTTGGCAATGTGAGGACAAAGTAATAAATCAAGCCGCGCATTGTAAACATGCCGTGGCAAAATCGCGCCGTGTTTTCCTAAACCGCGCCAGTGCAACGTTCACATAAGCGTCCTACATTTGGGGGGGGGGGGGGGGGGTCATTTTTCTGTGTTTTTTTTAATCCCCGCACACTGCCGGCCGACGGGGACGGTGTTTTCCGCGCCGACACTCAATCCTCATCACTTGCACAAACAAAGTCTCACCGGCATTAACGTGCGCCGCGATGGCAGTCATTCATTATTTACGTTCCTCGGTGTATGCCTACAAGGCGCTCGAACTTCGACGTGATCTGTTTACGCAGCGCTGACTAAGCATTTTTTTTATTATTTCTTGCGTTTCGGGAGAACCACCCGGCAGTTGTAGAGGCACACGTGCACTAGCGCGCCCAGATAACTGCTTTAACGATCACCGCGTTGCAAGCGTCTGGTCGTCTATGCATTCCGTTGGCTTCTATCAAGGGTGCAGGCTTCATTACATCTTTTATTGATTTCTTTGTTTATTTTCTAGCGTGTCAGAAAAGAACGCTACGTTATAGATGTAGCATTCAGCTACAGACTACTATGAATACTACTATCATATTGAAGGGATAGTCGGCTCTAACGTACCTTATTTTTCCATATTTTTTTTCATATATAAATAAAAAATACTAATATTTTCTAGTAGTAACTGGCAACTGCCAAAAGGTGTGCCTATTGCACCAGAGAATTTCTTAAGATGGTCGTGGGCTTTGTAATAAAATGGAAGGAAAGAAGTGGAAATTCTAAGGACTCGTTTTTCACTTGTTAGACACAATATTAATGAGAACTAACAGACAACAATGCAAAGTAAGGTATAGGAGATGTTATTAGTAGTAAATGTAATGTAAATGTGCAGGAAGAAAAGTGGACGAAAAGATAACTTGCCTTGGACACGGACCGAACCTGCGACCTTCGAATAACGAGTCCGATGCCCTACGAACTGAGTTTTTACATTACATTTACTTCTAATAACATTCCCTATACTTTCCTTGGCATTATGTCGGTTAGTTCTCATTATTATTGTAACAAAATAGTGTTGTCTTGTGAGATAGCACGTGCGTCGCGAATGCTGTCGTACAATCTGGAATGCAAGCAGGCTCCATCGATTATTCGCAATTATAGAGCAGTGCGTACGTAAATGTTACACGTACCTGTACCATTGATCTGATCTGAACTAACGACCATCGTGTTCGCCGTTATTTTCATGCGTTGAGAGAAGCACGTTCATCCAGTAAACAGATTAAGTCTGAAGTTTCGTCCCTGATTAGCTCTCGCTTAGTGATATTTATTGTTTTCCATTATTGGTTAAGATAGGCTAATTGGTGTTGTGGTTGCAACATTCTCTCCAAATACTCTCAATCAAATTACGCCTCTCGCGTATGCATCGGCAACAAGTTGAGTTAATTCTGCCTAATTTTTTTAGTGACACAAACAACGAGCAACACTTCGTTTTCTTCCAAGAAATTCCGGTTTTCCGAATACTCAGAAACAGTCATTTAAAAATAAACATCAATTGTTCTGGTTCAGGTTAGCAGTTTTATTGGATACCTCTCATATAGTAGCGTAACTTTAAGACAATGGTCAATTAGCTGTCAGGATAATTAAGATTGTATAACTGAGTTCATCAAAACATTACTAAAACTGGGAGCACTGCGGCCATCTGACGGAGCCGATCTCAACCATGCGCCTCATTCTACGCAGCCTCTGAGATCCGCGTCAGGCAGTGAGCGAAACCAAGGAATACACCGGGGCACACGAACGTCGACGTAGTGAGGGCCACTACCAGTCACCCAAGTCAAGGATTGTCCGCCATGGATGGTGTAGCGGTTACGGTGCTCGGCTGCTGACCCGAAGGTCGTGGGTTCGATCCCGGCAGCGACGGTCGCATTTCGGTGAAGGCGAAATGGTAGAGGTCCGTGTACTGTGCAATGTTAGTGCACGTTAAAGAATGGTCGAATGGTCGCAGTTTTCTGGAGCCCTCCACTAAGGAGTTCATCATAATCATATCAGGGTTTTGGTACTTAAAGCCCCAGATATTATTATTAAGTCGAGGATTAGCGTCGCCTCCTAAATTTTTAATATCTGACATGAAAATCATGCACGTAAAATTTATTTAAAGAGATTCTACTCGCATTTGTGTTATACAAAAGGTTGTACGGTAATGCTAGAAGTTTTCGGACCTGTGACCGCTGGAGGTGTCCACAGAGGAGACGACCAGCCCACCAGCACTAACCGACACATATCAGAGTCTGGGAAACCGTACGTGCGGCAAAAATGGGCGCGTCGGCAAGATTATAGCGGCTGAGACGGGAAGTGCTTGCGTCGCGGGATGATTTATGGCGCCCGGGCGGACGATCTTCTTTGATCGGCGCCAGATGCTGACTGGCCAGATTGGGCGAAGGAAATAAGCGAACATTCGCAGATACAAAAATACAGCGGGATGTGAGTAGTTAACGTGCCAACCTTTCTGAGAGGTATAGTAATACAGAGTACAATGCAGCAGAGACCAAGCGAAAAAAAAAATGACATATGGGTGTTAGACATTTCCGAGACGCCCGTCGCTTCTATCGCTGACGAAGAAGGTTGCCGCGTCTTTCGTACTTCCGCTATGATCAAGATGAAGAAAGTCAATAAAAGAAGACAAAAAGAAATTAGAGGTGACCCCAAACTTTGACTTTAGCGTGTTGCAATGGCGCTCGCACGCTGGCGTTCGTGTTCTCTGGTCATGTCTCTGGTGCATTTCTTGGGTTAACATTGTGAAGTTTTATTTTCCTTTCAAACATGTGTTTCGTCGCACTGCCAAATCGGATATCGGAGGCCACGCAGAAGGAAGCGCGTGGTTGAGATCAGCTCCGCCAGGTGCCGCAACGATCCCAGCTGCTCACAAGAAAACAGTCTGCTGTTTCAATAACCTTGTTTAATTAGTTTGCATTAATTACGCTGACAGTAAATTGACCATTAGGGAAACCTATGCTCCCCTATTACATGTATCCAATATTACCCTTCTCTTGAACCAGAACCATTCGTACCATTTTTTAACTTTGAGAAGACTTTTTTCTGAATGCTCGGAAAACCGGAAGTAAGTGCTTGACCGGAAGTGCTCGGGAGAAAAATAAGATTCACTCTTAGCACGGGCCACAAAAAAATAATGGTCAAGATCTACTTGGTTACCATGTGCAAGTAAAAAAGATAAGGGAAAAAAGGTTGGTAACTAACGATACATTTGAAAGTATGCCTCCAAGTTTACTAGTGCGTATGAATGCGCACAAATGCAATGCTTTCAACGCCTTCAGTGCTGACGGCTGTCGCGGCCATTGCCCTGGGATTATTTCTCCTTATAAAGTGCGACAGTCAAGTCTGTCTTACGCATTTGTAATATCTCTGCGCACTGAAACGGGGACAATCCCAAAACAAGATCGACAATCGACCTCCTAGCGTTTACAATTATCACATGGGGGGAGGGGTGTTACATGGAAATGAATGCAGTATTAGATATCTGAAAATATGAAACAAGGTTGTTCCATACAGTTTTGATTTTTATTCGTTTGCCAGCCGTGGTGGCTTAGCAGCAACGGCGTCACGCTGCTAAGACCGGGCGCGTGGGTTCCCTTCCCAGCCATGGCAGTCCTAGGTATTTCGGTGAGGGTGAAAGGAAACAGCACTGACCTCGAGGACATATAGCGTGGCCCCAGCTACGCTATAAGACGTCACTCATATAGAATGCCAGGTTGTGTCATCTGCTGGAACACCACGTTTCCTGCGCTTTTGCTACCACGCGTTTTGTTGTGTGCACCGCGCCCCCTAAGTTGAACGGTATGTAACCTCCGGGAGCTTGTTCGTGCTTGGAGAATCAGTAGAACACTCACGTGCGATTGTAACGCAAGTGGCAGTAAGCATTAAGTCAGGTATGCGTCGTACTCCTCTGTGCATAGCCCTGTCCTCAATATTCTTCCCTTGATAAGTACCGTACGTCATAATTGTACTTGCGACACAAGCTGTTTAACTGTATGAATGACGGGACTGCGCACGCGCCGTCTGTCACTGCTTTTGTACAATGGCTAACAGTCCGGGTAACCTGGTAACAGTATACCTGGGTAACGGTCGTCTCACCTGAGTCACCAACGCTCCCTTTTTTATTTGATGTGAATAAAAGATTTTATTACCATTATCATTAGCTCGTAGCGACCCTCGTATCGTATAGGCTTTCAACATTGCCTTGGATGAGTTCGTTTAGTCATAGGTTAGTGCATTTCGTAAATGGGGTTAGTGAAAAAAAAAGACGCTCCACAGCGTTCACAAAAACCAGATGTCGATAAGTTGACGCATTCGTGTCCACCAAGCGCGGAGCCAGCAGCTTGAATTTACAGCTCTGTCTGAACATTTGGGATTCGCACGCGAGGCGCTCGTCGTCCACGTGTCACTGATCGACCCAGAAAAATACGTCAGCAGCAAGAACGCGAAAAAAAAAGAGTAGCTATTGATCAATTCACATTTTCTGGCTCTTCGCTTTCTCTTAATGAACACTTCAATAGACATTTTTTTTCTTTATTCAAGAATGACCCCGCATTGCCCTTGGGCGTTACAGCAAGGGGGGGGGGGGGGGGGGTTACAACATAGATAAAAATATTTCTTCATTTGCACAACATACTTGTTCTTCAGACATTGCAGCCTGTCTATCGGCATCAACGCTGTATCGCTGAGACTAAAGTGAAAATTGCGAGCTGTATTTTAGTTTTGATACTTTGATCTCCAAAATCAGTTCGCTGTTATTCTCTGTTGGTCTGTCCTGTTATTGTGACCCTGAAGGTATTTGACGTCTACGGTTCAGTTCTGTGACCGCAATGTTACGGTGAAGGCCACGTGTAAAATATCAACGACTCGAGAAGCGTCGAACGTGAACAACGCTAGCTAGCGCACGAAAGCAATTTCATGGTGAAATCTAGAGTAGCTTGAATTGTACGGTCGAAATTCCCCTGAATTATTTCGGTGCGAAGCGTCACACGTATTTTTCTAGCACCGGTAAGTCGACACGTCTCTGTCTGGTGGGACGCTTGCGTCCGTTGCCTAAGACAGCTGCTACATTTGGTTTTGTTGTGTATTGTACGTGACAATAGCAGCGCGAAAACTTTTCTGGCTAGAGCACAGTAAATAGTTGGAAACGCCGCGGGAGGTCTAGTGCTGACAGTTGAAACTCTGTCGCGTCTTACACCTGCAAAGAATTGATTTTTTGTTCAACGTGGTAACAGCACTTATGGACATTATACTTGAGGTAACCACGTTTATTTTTGTTTCGTTTCCTTGATGTAATGACATGGTTGCGCTGTGGTCAGACAGCAAGTATTGAGAAGTTTTGAACGCAGTCGGATTATCTGTATCTCAGGATAACGGCCATGGAGCGATCTTTCCGTCATGTCGAGAGCGTGACATTAAATATGGTCATTAAAGAGACTGTCTAACGCCCTTCATTGCTTTTCTGTTTTGTACCGCGATGGAAAGCATACCGTCAGAAGTGTCCAATCTTCAAGCGGTTTCCCTGGAAAGCGAGTAGAAATTTTTAAAACACAATTTTCCTATCTACGTCCTGTCATTGTCAATTGGGGGGGGGGGGGGGGGACGCCTGCAACGCTTGTTGCTCCACGCGATGACAATAGCTGTGCGGGTGAAAGTCGAAAACTGGAACCACATGCAGTTTTGGCAGTCTTCATTAAGTTTTTCCTAGTAATCAAACAATTACCGTAATGGTCATTTAGAGCTCGCAAACTGTCCAAGTAAAGTATTATTAGTGCAATCTCTCCAGCATTGTTTAGTTAGCCTGAAAAACCACCGCTGTCCTGAAGAGAACTTGATCTGTTGCAGCAACACTGGCACGCCGGCGTTGTGAAAGAACTGCTCTTCTCAAAAATAATATTTGTTTAAAAGGACCCTGCAACACATAACAAGTAATCGTCGAATGGCTTCATTAAAAGAGTTTATTGGCTCACGACTCCACTGCCGCAAGAACTATTAGAGTCTGCCAAATACGAGCGGTGTTACCAGGACTTGTCGCCCGCTTCAAGCGCGTTCTCTCTTCGTTCGTACCATGAGCGCGCTGAAAGCTACACGGGGAGGGGAATGACCAAGTGGGCAAGAAGATGTGACCCTTCGTCACCACGCGTCCATGACCCCGAGCAACTTCATTTTCTTTTTTTTTCTTTTTTTTTTTTTTTTTTTTTTTTTTTTTTTTTTTTTTTTTTTTTTTGAACGCGCGGCTTATTTTCCAGTGTGATCGCGAGTCAGCGCGCGGGCACGTGGTGGCATCTCGTGGCGGCCACGGTAACTATGCAGTTCACGATAGCGGGTAGTTTCGTGGCTATGAATTCTTCACGTTACTGTGCAACTGTGTTGCATCGCTACAACGTTATTATCGTTGAGATGCTATCAACATTGCTTTGTACCAACCACCTGGATTTTGGCACGTTATCTTTGGTTGGTTTGCGCCATATTTAATTCTTGTCGTCATCGTTTTCATATTCGCCACTTTTCAGCCGTGCACGCTGTTTTGGAAACATGACAACCGCAAATTTCCTTCCAACCTGTTGCCATCTTGTCACGAATAATTTATAAACAATGCGCATGTTAGCCACGTCTACTGCAGTACTGCATGTGCTGGCCTCAGAGATACAGGAGCAGGTGACACTGCTCTCAGGGTCTATGTTGCGACATTGCATTGCAGTGGTCGTTTAGCGTTGGTACAGCGCGCGAATGAGTGGTGATTAGCGCACCCGACTCCTAAACGCGCATTTCTGCAATGAGATAAATTATATTTCCAGATTTGGCCCCCCTTCTCGATCACTTTTTATTGAGTTACGTCGCTATGATGCCGAACCCCGGAATGACGAGGTGTTCTGACGACGATTGATATTTTCTTCGTGTTAGTCGCTCAGCACAAAAGGTCGTCATGATCGTAATTGAATGAACTCTCAGATTGAGAGAGTATAACACTAAAACCCCATCTGATTTCAACTTTGGCCGATGGGGGGCATAGCTTATATAACCGATAAGCTGTCTAAACGAAACCAAGTCGCTACGTCTTGAAATTAGCGACATTGGCATGGCGTAAAGTGAGCTCTTGTAGTTGGCTGTAAAGGCAGAAGAACGGTCCTACAGACCGCGAAGCGAACTCTAAGGAAGCGTGGATGCCCGCCCCTACAGCTTGCTGCAGCAGCCCACATAAGCTGCTGTGTCTTGGCTCCATGACTGTTCTTTTTCTTTTTTTTTTTGTTCTTTTTTTTTTTGCTTGTGGTAGCTGAAAGGATGCAGCAAGTTTGCAAGCAGACTTGTTAGTCTACGGCTTGTGCACGCGAGTATCTATTCTAGGTGTCAGCGCGAGCTTCATTCAGGCAGCGGCTTTTGTTAAACGACCATAGAGGATGCCAGCTTTTAGATGAAATAAACGAAAAAAGAAAACAATGCTTCACTGTTCTACCACAGGTTAGCCGTGTCACTGTTATCATCTTGACAGGTACGCCTTGTCCATTTTAATGGCCGAAATTTGAATATAAGTTCTTTGTTTCATAAACTTCTCCAAAAAGTTTTGAGAACGCAGACACAAAGATTTACGCAATAAAGGAAACTTGCACCAGAATACGAGCTCAGTGTTTCACTTGCATCTGCGTTTAACGATTCGTAACTAAGATATCATACCATATACGCTTGGTAGGTAAACTTACTAGAACTACATACCTAGCGCAACAGTTTGTGTATAGTTTCGCGCTCGAGCACTGTAATCAGAATTTGTCCTTCGATATTTATGAAAGCTTTCTAATTTTACAATTCATCATCTACAGCTGCAAAAGTACCATTGTTTCTTTCTGTTCGGACGACAGTAGCGTTGTGTGTGTCTGTGTGTGTGTTTGTTTCAAAAGCTTTTTGGACAAAATAAGAAGTCATTATTTTATGTATACGCTAATTTTTACCTTCGTATGAACGTACCTAGATAATGTATGCGACGAAGCGCCCAAGGTCGGCGAAGAGCTCGATTATACTAGCTAAAAATTAACACTCTTTAATTAAGCTAAGCTCATTTTTTAAGCTAATATACTAGTCAAACTCGCAGCAGGACAAATAATTTCAAAGAATGACACTGAAAAGATTTGTTTAACCTCAGCCGCTGTTTACGTCATGTTCACACAATACGAGATACGGTATCCTTTCTCATATCCCGTCTCGTTTGCGTAAGTTTACCCTCGACTTGGCGGCTGAGTGAAAGTGTGGAGATTACGGCCTTCTCGCTACCTTTTCTCAGCGCGCTTGTTTCCGTCTCCTTTGGTTTCCTGGTTAGGGGGTTTGCTAAACGCCGGATTACCTTTGCCGCCTGGACAGGCAGTTAACGAGTGAGACGGAGTCACGAATACTACCCCGCATGAATAGTTTGCCTGGCAAACGTGCTTCTGTGGAATGCGGTAGATTTTCGGGAACTTCTCACATTCCTTGGTATCGTCAGAAAAGCTCAACCACCATTCAAATGAGCCTCACTTAACTCGCTCCCAACCGCAGACCTACTTGGCCTTAAAGACTGGTTGGCAAATTCCTCCACCGTCAACGTACAATCCATGACTAAGATCATTACATACATACACACAAACCTCTGTTTGGCAAGCAACTAAAATATTGGAAGACAACAAGAGCAACCGGAGTAGGAGCTTCGCTATCTATCTATCTATCTATCTATCTATCTATCTATCTATCTATCTATCTATCTATCTATCTATCTATCTATCTATCTATCTATCTATCTATCTATCTATCTATCTATCTATCTATCTATCTATCTATCTATCTACCTATCTATCTATCTGCTGTTCATGAAGTTTATTCAGACATGCTGATTTTGCAATTCGGCCATTGGATTTTCGATAAGCGTACTGAAGCGGGTTAACGGTTCCTAACTATCGCCAAAAAAAAAAAAAGAGTGGACTAAAACGCTGGCATCCTCTCGTGGGCGTGGTTAGTGAGAAGATGCAAATTGCAGCGAGCGAAGCGTGTACAGAGCCGTGCTTAGGTCTTGTGCGGGCTGTCGCCGCCTGACCTTGGGCTTCCGCTAGACGCCCTCTGCCGGTCCCGGCCAGAGCTGCTGCGCCTGGAGCAGAACCAACAGTTAGAGCAACGTACCGCACGCTCATCAACACTACGCCGCTACGCATGTACCACTACACTGTACACCAAACCCCGCACTAAGTTGCAGCGTACACAGCCCCAATAAGCAAGACTACCGACATTTTGCTACGTGTCCCTTTCATTCTTGTTGCTACTAAAAACTCGCACATACATACACTGTGTTGGTTTTTCTTGGAAGTCTTCTCGGCTATGTCGCTTTTCGGTTGCCCTTCTCCACTGGTGTAATCGACAGGGCCTGTCAGTCACATCCGCTGCATTCGCCGCGAGCACATTTTTGTACTCCTATTCTATTTTAATTCCCTCCAACAGTGTAATACTCGCGAGAAAAATGACATATCAAGCGGAGGGCCAATTGTATCGTGGTCATACCAAGCGTGACATCACTTCACTTAGGAATGAGGAGTTTGGCTCACACAGTCACAAGAGTAAACGCATTACGTGTGGTGACTCTTTTTTTTTTTTTTTTTGCGTGCCTTGTTCTATCAGTAACGATATTCTTTTCTCGCTCTGCTTCCGTTTCCTGTCAGCAACGATAACCTTCCGTTTGTGGTATTAAAATGAGATTCGATCATTCCTTTTAAGAAATTGTAGGTGGGACTGGGCAATGAATCGAAAGTACATTGTAATTCCCAGTAATAGCCTATATAGAGGCCAAGGATCATCATACCAAATATACTTTCTTATACCCTTCTCTCTCTGATCTTTTCTACAACCCTTTCCCTTTTCCCAGGCGTAGGGTAGCCAACCAGACTGCTGTCTGGTTAACCTCCCTACCTTCTCCACTTTGTATTCCTTCCTTCCTTTGATGAAGTCCTCAGGTTGCTGTCATTAAATTTTGAAGGTTTTTTTGCATGTATTCGCAGTTCATTATATTGTTCACTAAATACATCATAATCCTGCATACACGTTACATTTTTTCCACGATGACAAAGATTACACAAAGGAAGACCTTCGGCATATTGTCAATTCGTTATCGGTGCGCTAAAGCAAACTGGGCTAAAGCAAGCACTCTTAAATAGCAGCAGTGCTTACGCGTATAAGCCACCAAATGTTGTCCACCTTACGGAGCACTTACAAAATTGAATTCAAAATAAAATTACTGTTGAAGAGACATCGAACCTTCACGTTGTTCACGGCAGCAATCGACCCACCTCGTGGCGTTTGGCTAAAAGTCAAGAAAAAAAACCGGCATAGACAGCTACTCACTGACCGCTTCGCATAAAACCGATTCCCACGGTCCGTGGGGGATCTGCCGAATTATTATTATTATTATTATTATTATTATTATTATTATTATTATTATTATTATTATTATTATTATTATTATTATTATTATTATTATTATTATTATTATCATCATCATCATCATCATCATCATGGTTGCTGCGGTTGTCAGTCACGAAATCCCATCAATGGCTACGCCTGCTTCTGGACGCCCTTACTACCAAATACAAAAAACAATGCTCTACTTCAATCACATCACGAAAAGTACGATGCCTGTGATGCGATTGCTTCTTTGCCTCTTCGTCCCTTGCAACTAAGCAGATCAAAAAGACAAGTCATTTCCCTGACGCAATAAGAAAAGCAAGTAATGATAAAAAATTCAGCATTCGGTAAGAACACGTAAAAACAAGTAAGGATAAAAGGCAGGCCGGCAGACACAACAGAGGAGCCAGGGCCACGGCGACCTAACAAGTCGAAAACAAAAAAATGTAGGCCTGCCACGAAGGCCCTTGTTGCGAGAGAGCAGACGTGGTTATGCCATTCGTTCCATGTCGGAGCCATTATTGCGGGGCGCCCATTCTGGAGACCGCACGCGCACGCACCACGCGTGTGGAGAGGAGGATGAGGCCAGGAGATAAGAGGACCCGAAGGGCAAGCCCGATAAAGATAGAAGGAAAGAACAGGTCGCGCAGACAATTGCAGCAGGCCAAGCGTGTGAGAGAGAGAAGAAGGCAAAGAAAAAAAAGAAGCAATGGCAATGATGACGACGCTCGAGTCCCGCGCATCTCCCCTTGGTCGTCCGGAAACTTGCGTCAACTGCTTCCCAGGGAATTCGCCCTTGGGTTCCGTGAGAGCGGAATGGCTACAACGCCATCGCCAGAACCAGTGGCACTCGCTTGGTTCTCCGAACGAAGCGCTCCATTGAAAAAAAAGAAGGCAGAAAGTATCGTAGTGGGCTACAAATTAAATATAGAAAGAACGAGGCCCTGTATTGCAACGAGACAATCTTCGCCACACGCGTACAGACTTCTTTTCGTAAAGTCAAGTTGAAGAAAGAACCGAGTCTGGTTGTTGGCTCTCTATCTGAAAGAGCATTGCTGAAATGAGACTCAATGAAGGGTGTGCTACTGTTATAACAGTGGATTGGCCACCTTTAGACGACGTTGACCCATGATAATCCAACGCTAGCTAACATTCGCGATACTTTTAGCGATATTCGGTGAATACTAGCCAAAGCTGACCATCATTTAGCCGACTTTGACCAACACTAACCGATATTAGCCATAACTTACCCGCCACAAGTCAAAATTAGCGCACGTTATCTAGAATGGGTGGTGTGTAACTAAATATTAATAGACAAGTACTCTATCTCTCGCAAAACGAGGCTGTGTACACTTGGACATGTTCTAGCTTATCAAAAAAACATTCAGTGGCATGTTCGCGTAGCGAAGGTTTTGCAACGTTGACTGAAGTGGTTTTGAAACGTTCAACAATAACTACAATAAAAACAAAAGTGTTTGAAAGAAAACGAAGCAATAGCACTCCGCTCTTACGAGGGACAATAAAAAAGTTCTCATATCTGGAGAAAAGCTACGAAGATGTGGCTCGTTAGCTAACTACCCGATTCCCGAAAAGTTTCTTCGATATTACTGAATATTCAGCCTCTTACTAAAGCAACAGACACTTTCGGGATAGGTTTTAAAAGTTTGAGTGTTCGCAGCTTCTCGGAAGGGTAACAGTCTTAACGGGTCTTCCCGTCTCCAAACTAGACAAGCTGTAGCTTAAGTATAAGGAGACAGTTACTGACAAGAAGTTACGAAAGCGTAATAAGAACTGAAGGCTGTCAGTAAATCGGGGTCACTAACTTCAGCATCGAGCGTGTCCTAAAGCGAAAGAAAGGAGAGTAATGGCGCCTGTCCAAGGAGGTTTTCTGAGTGCCGCAATGAGTGGATAGGCACACTAACGTTGCACTATACAAGGAACATCAATATAAAACGAGAACGAAGTTCTGAAGGAAGAAGGCACAGAGTTCAAACTTGAGCAAACACAAAAAAGGGAGGTTCTCGTTCGTATTGGCATCACGCCATGGCTAGTCGGATAAATGCTGCTGCGCACGCTATTAGCTAACTCTATGAAGGGCGAGAGGAGCAAGCGAGAGCAGTTCCTCGTTTACGCTGTCCTTGTAGCACTGCTACTGCTCTTCGAAACGACCAATCTCGAAATGTCACACTGAAAATTTCATCTCGCTGCTGCTCCTGCTAAGGCTGCTCTGCCACTGAAAGGGAGCACGTGCAAAGAAGAGGACTTGCAGGGGCCGAACACCGCTCCTATTTCTGCATACCTTCCTTGGCTTTATCATCTGCTGGTTTTCATTAAAATTTATTTCTGCGTAAGATAGGTCACCCAGAGTGTTTCAGTTATCGGGTGGATGAAATTTACAACAGTAATGAACAGCAGTAATTAAAAAAAACGTTGTGTGTGAAGGAAGACGAGGTTTGGGGAAAAAAAAGAGCGTTGTACGGGGCACTTAGGTTTTCCTTAATGTTAACCGATATCTCAGTACAGAGGCACCAGGGACTTTGCTGGAATTTTTTTTTTCGGTTATTGGAGGCGGAGAAGGGGAAGGGGGTCAAACACTTTATGTTCGTGAGTGCGTTTGTATGTGTGCGTGTGTGTATACGCATGCAAAATTTAAAAATTTCGGAGGAATTAAAACCCCCCACACCCGGCTACGCCAATGACAAGTATTTTTACGGGTGTTTTAAATGCGAATGCATTTCTTAGTCGGGCTATGTCAGGCATCCCGCGTTGTCCGGCGGCGGGGTCCGCGGGGGAGCAGGATATGTTGAGGAGGTGTCCGCGCGCCGGCAGGTGTTATCTCTCCGCTCTCACTCCCTCTCCCATAGCAACAGCTGCGGGCGCGCGCGCTTATCCTCGCCCCTAGCAAAGTGGAGAGGAGGAGCGTGCTCTGGTGCGTGAGGGCGCTTGCATCGCGGGAGCTCGACGGAGCTCCCGCGATAAAAAAAAAAGAGAGAAAAAAAACAGGCGCTGCGCCGTGCCCCCGACCGGGCTGCAGAAATTAGGCGCCTTTTCCTTCTTCGAACCACAACCACCATATATAAATGGAGTGAAGCGCGCGCGAAATGCATTCGCATTTCCTCACGATTCCCTTCGGGGAGGTGGGGGGCATTTTTTTTTTTTTTGTTTCACGCTTAGCCCCAGACAAAACGCCTCCGTTCCAGCCAGGAGTCAAACCTGCGACGTATGTCCAGTGAGAAAACTCTGTGTTTTTGTTTTATTGCGATAGCAATTATATGGACACTCTCGGCTGGTCTTGTGTCGCCGTTGCCGTCGCCGTCATGTCCCGTATATGTATATGTATCTATATATTTATAAAAACCCCGAAGAAAAATAATTCAGAAAAATGTTTCCGACGCGCGGCATCAAACCAGGGACCTCTCGTTCTGCAGCGCGCGGCGCTCACCGCTGAGCCACGAAAGCGCACGTCCTTCAACGTTCAAACGGCGAGCTATTTATATACAGCCAGTTTTCAGCGTGTTTTCAGCATTACCAGCGAGATGGCGCAAAGGGCGTGCTCGACGGGGCCTTAGCTCGGCGTCCCGTTCGCGGCGACGCCCGCGCTCATCTCCCTCGCGCACTTTGACCCGTGGGGGGTAGACGCCCGTTCGCGCGCGCACTTTTCTCGTGGTGGGGGGAGAATGGGGCTTTCGCCGGAGCGATTGCGTTGTAGTTACCGGGCGCACGAAGGTCACTTCGCTCGCGGCAGTCCCCCCTGTTTGCGAAAAGAACACGCTTTTCAAACACAGCGAAGTAACTGTGACACTTGTTAGTTCGCGCTCGTCTGTACCTGTGAATACGTTTCGTGCGTCGTTTTTAGATGTGAAGCATCTTATGGCGAAGCTTAATCCGGTGGTGGTGGTGGTGTGCCGCATGACCACCCTTACTGCGCATGCGCAAACCCTTTCAAAAAACATAAAAATAAAAAACCTCCTCTCCCCCCTCTCTCTCCTCTAGGCATCCCTCCCCGCGGCAGCCAAACCCTCACTGCGCATGCGCCTCCCCTCCTCTCTCCCCTCCTACGCTCCCCCCCTCTCTCCTCTAGGCATCCCTGCCCGCGGCGTCCACACTCCCACAGCGCATGCGCGTCCCCCCCCTCTCTCGCCTCGCGACGCCGCCGCAGGCAGCGTCTGCTAGCAAGTTTCTTGGTTGAAAAAACCGACTGCTCGCGCTGCACAACCGTTCACTGGCCACCCCGTATATATGGCACTGGATCTTGACCTGCAAGGTGGTGCCGGTGGGAGATTTCTCCTGTGCGTTGTTGAACAATAAAAATTCGCAGCGTGCGCGTTAACTAAAAGCGGACTGTGGGTCTCTGTGTCCAGTCGGAGTCTTCTGTCTCTCATTGCCCATTAGCAGTGATTGGCATGTTCCAGTAGGAAACACCGCTCCATCACTGCGTGCTCTGCGCCTCCCCAGTTTTCTCTCCTGCGCAACGCTGCGATGAGCGCCAGCGTCAACGCCGCCGCCAGTGTAAGCGTTAGCGCCCGCTGCTTCACATCTACACATGGTGTTACAAATAAAGGAGGAAGAAGGGGCGGCGGGCACGAGCGACAGCCACGGGCGCTGGCTCGCTCAGTTGTTCCGTGGACCTTGGATGTAGCCAGACGTTCGGGTCCGGGTCTCCTTCTTCGTTTCTCACACATGGTTCCCTTTAGCGCGAGATGGTGTAATTTTGTTTGAGCAGCTCGTTAAGTGTCGAGCTGTGAACGTTGTTAGTTCTCTCTCGTCCTGTGCGTGTTGTTTTCGTGCAGCGTGAGCAGCACGCTACACGAAAACAACACGCACAGGACGAGAGAGCGTGCAGCGTGAGCAGCACGCTGCACGTTTCGGCCTGCTTGCCATTCGTCGCTTGACATTCCAATTAGTTGCTATCGCATTCATTGCTTCGCCTTGTGGCGAAACTATCACTTTTTTTCTTTTTCACTACGAGTTGGCTGAAGTATTAAAATGCTGCCTTTACTTCATACATGCCACCACTGGTATGAACAAACAACGTTTCTAAGAAAGTTTCGATGAGAGCTTTCAGGAATGAAGACCCCGGAGAAAGCAAGTGAAACAAGAAAGAAAGGCAGTACGTGTGCTGCTTCAGCTGATGCGAGTGTTCCTAAGTGCCCCGGCTCAAAAATAGCGCGCGCATGTTTGGGCGAGCTTCGTTCAGAATCAAGAACATCGAAAAGCAGTCGCGGCTGAGAGAATAACCTTGGAAGATCGATTTTTCGCGACCTGGCGGCCCAACGCTCGAACGAGCAGCCTGGCACGCCTCACTGACGCTTCTAGTGGACACGTCACGCACCAAGTGCCTCCTAGTGCGTGCATGCGTGCGTGAGTACAAACGTGCATTTGTAAAGGACTGGAGGATACGACACTCTGAGTTAAGTTGTAAGTGAAAGCTGCTCTCGAAAAGGTACATGTTTCTAATTACTAATCAACAAAAAAACATGCAAAATTTGCTCTCTACTCGTAGTCATGCATTGAAGCGTTTCGACTCGTTGTCCGCAGAGATGGTACTGTGGTTACGGTGTTGGGATGCACAACCGAAGGTCGAGGGTTCGATCCCGTCTGCGGTGGTCACAATTCAATGGAGGTGGAACACTGGAGGTTCACGTACCGCGTGATGTGAGAACACGTTAAAGAATACCAGATGGCCAATATTTATACGGAGCCCTCCACTACGGCGGGCCTCATAATCGTATCATGGTTTCTCCCCGTTAGACCCCTGACATTATATTATTTGTCTCGTCTGAAAACAGGCGTAAGTTTCCACGAATTTGACTCGTAGACTTGAGCTTTATACATCGCCGAAAGAGTTCAGCGTTAAAGTCAGGCTTTGTGTAAGGTTAATTGTGACTTCTATCTTTCTTTACGCAAGTTCAATTACTACTTGGACTGAAAAAGCCGCCAGTCCTGTGCGAAAAAAAAAAAGCGTTTCTTTCTCTTCTTCTTTTTTTTTTTTTTGTGATTCACAAGATTAAACGTTTACACAGTATCTCACTATGTTTGCGTTAAGCAGGCCAACATCATTGATCCCTTCCTCCTGACTGATTGCTGATATTAGTCCACTTCAGTTGTTGTTATTCGTAATGACTGAAATTACGCTCCCGCAAAAGTGATCAAAAATAAAACTAAGCGCTGTCAATATGACCTTCTTACGGTCATATCCCCTACAGTTTATGGCAGTTAAAACGTCAAGAAATGATGTTACCAATGCATGATCATCATCCTCGTCTTCTTACACGTACAACACAGTTCATTCACGTGGTTCAAATAGATCTGCCACTCGCGATTCAGTTTCAGCGCCTTGTCCCGCCGGCCACGATTGTGAAGGACGAAAAGAGCTTCGCGTCTAGTTCACTGGCGCATGCGCGGTCCGCGTCCAGTTTCGAGTCGCATCGGCGACAGGGGGTTGGCGTCGCGTGAGAGGAGATGCACGACGCACGGTCACTACTTCGCGCCGGCGATCAGTCACGCCTGGCCGGACTAAAAGCTCTCCGCCGGACAGCGCATTTCCACCTGTCACGCTCAGAGGCACGCCTGTGGGGTCTACAGGCCGTGCGTGCGTGCTTACTGGCGCGCGCGCTGTGTTTTTACTCTTGCCCCGTTTGTGTTTTGTTTTTGTTTTCGCCATTCTCGTGTGACACCAGGCGCTGTTTGTTTGTTTTTTTCTTCTTTTTACCCGATACTGGGCCGAGTCCTTGTGTATAATATATGCGGGACGTTCCTGACAGAACTGGGGCGCCCTCTAGTGGCGAGCGGAAGCAGTGCTGAGGAGAAGCCTCAAATTCGGGTGCACGTGGGATACCCCTTTTTCAACGTATTATTTCAGTCGACTTCGTTCATATTCAATGTTCCGCCGCATCACAGGAAGCCAATGAACCTTGTCACGCTATGCTTCGTATAATGAGCCACTTTTAGTAGCTTCGTAGCCCTGCAGGCAATGCGGAATCAAGTCAATACTGTCCTTGCTAGGGAATCCACGTTCCTGCATTTTTTTTTCTGTGTATATCAATTGATTTGTTTTCTTTTTTTTTTCTTTTTTTTTTTTGTAACTCATGCTGCACTAATGACGTAACTGGAAGTTTTGTTCTTAGGTCTGGTGGCCCAATATGGACCGGGAAGCGCTAATCTATATTCTGCCTGCATAAAGATGGGCGACAGTTATGCACGAGTTCAACTTGTTTGTTTATGTGTGATGAGCCTCACGTTTGTTATGTTAAAGGGCAGTCTTTAGAATAAAAAAAAAACAGCTTTTCTTTTTTTTTTCTCATCCTTATATAGGTACTGATTAACACTCTGGCTTATCATTCAGAAGGCTTTCTCACAACATTACCTTGCATTACTCGTTCTTTATCTTCGCTTATCTTGTGTTTACGGTAAGCACACGCGTGAAAAACGGCTGTCTTCTGCGTTGCACGAAAAAGTCAATTGACTTATGTCTGATCCTGTTCTAATTCCCTCCGCACTTGTTGGAAATGCCCAAAATGGCACTTCAACCCCGCCGCTGTGAAGGTGACCGAGTCACCTTCACAGCGGCGGGGTTGAAGTGTTTCGGCAATACAAAGCACGATAGAGCCCACGTAAAGAGACCCTGCAACACCTTTCCAAGTAGCCACGGAATGGATTCACTAAAGGAGCTTAATGCCTCACGGATTGACCGCCGCAAAAATGTTCAGAATCCGTGCAGTACGAGCGCTGTTACAAAGATTTGTCGCATGCTGCAACTGCTTTCTCTTTTCTCTCATTCCGGCGAAAGCGCTGGAAGCTAAGCAAGGAGGGATGACACGGGGAAAGAAAATACGTCACGCGCGCCTCGTTACCTTCAGCACTTTTTCTATTTTTTTTCTTCGAATGCGCGGCTTTTCAATGCGATCGCGCGCGCACGCCCGGACACGTCGCGGCCTCCCGCGGCGGCCCCTGTAACACCCGAGCGAGCATGCTCAAATCAGCCAATGGCATGATACTTTGACCTGTAACGCAAAGATTTTTGAGTATATAACATCATTTGTCGAGAAGAGAGAAAGCGATTTTAGCTGACTTTCAGAATTTATTGAAAATTTCAGGCCACGTGCTCCTGTATAATATTTGGCTCACGTGTTCTCGGGGGCCTCGACTACCGATCGGCAACGTTTTCTGAGCATGCTCAAAAAGTGTTGCAGGGCCCCTTTAATGGACCAATGTTACCACATTTTGCAGCGAATACGGGGAAAGCTCAGAACGAGGCTTGTGCGAATATTCGAGCACTTCGAATATTCGAATGCTTATTACAATATTCGAATTTGCTTCTTCACAAATTTAAATTACTCAAAATGTCAAATTATTTGAAATGAACGAATATACATATATATAAACCATGTGTAATCGTTTGTGAATATGGCTGCACTGCATAGAAAAACGCTATACCATGAATATGCCTATCCAAAAACAAAGTTCGCGCTGCCGTAAAGCCCGACTTCAAGGTTAGATGAACATATTACCCTCTCATCGATGCATTGTTTTTTTAAGTTTCAAACTTTGTTATGCTAGCTTATACGCTCTGAGTAAAAAAATTTTAAAAACGTAACGTATTTTACGGGTTATAACTTGTATTCCACCCAAAGTCAAATACTGCAACTATTCAAAGTTGCTTCCACTTTGAACCAAAAATAATGACATTTGCACATGACTTGTTTCAATGTTAAAAAATATTGTGTGGGTTACTTGGGTCATTACAAATAGGCTCATCTTTCTTTATGTGATATATGCTATTCGAATTATTGGACCAAATCACTATTCGTTTCGAATTCGCGTCGAACCTAAATTTTTAATTTAGTATTCGCACAAGCCTACTCAATGCGCCTTTTAATGCCGTAAGCTGGGAAGTGGGATTGTGAACAAGTGAGCCCTGTAATACGAATAAACAGCCGAGAAAGTGCTCGTACTGTTTATAAAGCAGCTAGCATATAGAAACTGGGCTAGAACACAACGCAAAAATAACCGTTTCTCGACGAAGTTTAGCTCGTCGAAGCTTCTGCAATTCTAGTAAAGCGCTCTTTTTTTTTTTTTTCAGTTCGCGGCGCGGCGCGGAGAACATGTGGAAGCCGACCTTTCTATCCTCAATGCGAAGCACTGAAAAAAAAAGAAGAAAAAAGAAGGAGGGGGGACCATACGGGAGCTCTTCGATGCGTGCGCATTGTGGCGCCGACGCTCCACGTCACGTATGTAGGCCTCCTTGCCTCGCCCGAGTGACCACCCCTTTATGCACGGTGCAACAGCAAAAAACGCCATTCTGTAGGCACACGGACGGTGTACGCTTGCCAGGAGCAGCAACGGATCAGTGCCCTGGAGACGGCCCTCGTTAATGAGAAACCACTGATTAAAGGAGTGGCTATGGGGAGCCGACGTTGATTTCGCAACCTTTTGCTGCAACAAGCCTGTTGTTTTCTCTCTTCACTGCGAAAGGCTAGTTGCATTAAAAACAAAACTGAAAAAAAAAGTGGAAGCTAAGAACAACTGAGAAATGTTTGTTTGGAAAGGTGGCCATATTGCAAAAGAGAAATAAAGTGGCAAAGCGCACCCTAAGTTTGATGGACGTGATATGGCGCCTGCTTGTCGTAACGTGCTTTACACGAAAGTTACAGACACAGGCACGCTGTTCCCAAGCAAAACTTGTGAGTTATCCTAAGCTTCTTTTTTTTTTTTCCTTCTTTTATGTGAGAAGATAGTCTACACGTGTATCATGACTGGCAGTACCGCAAAAGAGGTAGTAGTGCGGGTTGCGAACAAGAATGACGTTATCAACTCAATGAAGACAAGATTTTGGAAAGAATATATGTGTCGGGGCTCAACTGTGGGCTGTCCAGAGGGCCCACGCTGCGGCGGTCGGGCTTGGCCTGACTGTCCCAACGTGGGAGCGGCCCGATGCGCGTTGAGTTGTGCCCCTCAAGGACTAGCAATAAAGTTTCGCATCCATCCATCCATCCATCCATCAGTGTAATGATCTGTTGTCTCTGTGCATTTTTTTTCGGCAGTTATTGCTTCTAATTGAGGAAACGTATGTTTCAAAACAAAATGCGTATTGGCTAATTTTACACTGCTTAAGTTCAGTGGCAATCGAAGTGGAGGAAAAGAAAGACAGAGATAAGGAAATAAGAGGAGTTCGAAATGCGAATACAGCAATGTTTCTCGAATGAAAGTGTTAGTAAAAAAATCTCGATGAACAAACTTGGGCTTAAGAAGAGCCATTAACGCGCACCTAGCGTTCATAACTAACCAAGGGCGTGGCCACGCATGCGCAGTCTCCGCTTCCATGGGCATCGGGCATACAACATATGTAATGCGATTCCCAGAGTCTGGCGTTTGACCCGGAAGCGGAGACCGGGGCTCTGGGTAGGGCTGCTCCTATAACCATATGCCTCCCAGCGTGTACGCAATATTTCTCATCGTTGTGAAAGTTCAGCAGCAATCCTTTTGAGTGAGTGAGTGAGTGAGTGAGTGAGTGAGTGAGTGAGTGAGTGAGTGAGTGAGTGAGTGAGTGAGTGAGTGAGTGAGTGAGTGAGTGAGTGAGTGAGTGAGTGAGTGAGTGAGTGAGTGAGTGAGTGAGTGAGTGAGTGAGTGAGTGAGTGAGTGAGTGAGTGAGTGAGTGAGTGAGTGAGTGAGTGAGTGAGTGAGTGAGTGAGTGAGTGAGTGAGTGAGTGAGTGAGGTGGTGGTGGTGGTGGTGGTGGTGGTGGTGGTGGTGGTGGTGGTGGTGGTGAGTGAGTGAGTGAGTGAGTGAGTGAGTGAGTGAGTGAGTGAGTGAGTGAGTGAGTGAGTGAGTGAGTGAGTGAGAGTGAGTGGTGAGTGAGTGAGTGAGTGAGTGGTGGTGAGTGAGTGAGTGAGTGAGTGAGTGAGTGAGTGTCTATCCCTTGAGCAGCACTGGTTTTCACTGTTTTTACTCGTTATCCGTGAGAAATAAAATTTTGCCTGCTACGGCCATTCAGCCGACAATCAGATTTCGAGGGGATAATTTTTACAAAGAAATTTAAGGTCTAGCTCGGTGAACGCAATAGTCACCATATTTTAAAGCATTTCGATATGAAAACTCGTAATGTTGAAACAAATTCGCTCGTAGCAGATTACGAAACATACGAAATAAAACAAAGTGTTCTCGAGCCTACGACTACCAGCGTCTCCGCTCCTCGAACGAATTCGAGGGTTCTGAAAACAAGATTTTCTGAAAACAAGATTCGAGGACCATGGACATGCGCGTCGAGAGCGCAGAAGGCTACTAAAGTGGTACTGAAATACCTAAAATCAACATATCTGTGACCGCCTGTAGACTGCATGCGCTCCCCCAAGTGCGCGCGTGATTCTCTATCTCTCTCTCTGCAGTTAAACAAAACATAATGAAATAGCCTAATGCTAAACATTCTACTCCGCGCCCTCCATGCACGCACTCCATAAATAGATTTCTTATCGACTTTTAAACCTTTATAGCACCCAGTATCAATACTTGCCCCATTTACATTTCGAGCTCGTCTTAAGCATCTTGGTCTGGCGCTAACCATTTTATCGAACTCTGCGCAGAACCCCAAGTGATCACCGCAAGGCCGCGATTTCCACCTCACTCTTTTGTAGGGATCGACTTGGAGGGTTTTCTTGACAGCAAAACCATTTCCATATCGTTGTTGCGTTCGCCCGCCATTTCGCGCCAGACGCCGTCTTCCAAGCCAGCATGTTTGTTTGTTTTCAATTACACCCGAGCGTAACCCTTCACCTCGACCGCCCCTTTATGCGGCATTCGACCGAGCTTCCGACTCCGGCACCGCAGTTGTTCGTGCATAGAGATGCGCGCACTTGCAGAGAGCATCGGTGGCTTGCTCTTCGCTGAACCGAGTGTCTCCAATCTGGCTTCCGCATTCGGTGATTTTTTTTACTTCTTTCGTTCGTTTTTATCGTCTCCTTCTCCATCCCGTTTGCTGTTATCGCGAGGAATCCAAAATAACGGAAACCCCCCGCGCATGCTTCTGGAAATGAGAGTTTCATTTCCCAACCTTCTCAAGCGAGCGGCTGTAAAAGAAAAACGTCGAAAGACGAAGAGGAGCAGAAAATAAGGGCAGTGTTACCCTCCCGACGAAGAATGGAGACCGTAGAAAGGAAAAAAAAACTTACAGATAGAGAGGGAGTCGCCTGGAAGGGCAAGCGGAATCTGCGACAAATTGCTTTTCTCTCTTCTTCGGTCTCTCTCCCTCTCTCTCTCTCTCACCCACAATCAGTGCAAGAAGAGAGCCTGGAGGCTGACTTATTGGCTTGGTTTCCTTTGCGGCCGCACAGGACACACACACACAGATCTTGGAATATTTGGGTCGGTGGGCGTGTCTTGCCATCGACTCCCAGCGTAAACGCCCAGGAAGAAGGCGCATTCAAATCAAAGTGCTAAGAAATGGACGTAGATGCACCGAGGAGCCGCATTCAAGCCACAATCAAAGTGCGATAAAAAGAAAACTGGGGAGGAGCGCAGCATGTAGGGAAGGGTGTTTCATCTTCACTAACGTTCCTCGGCTGTTTCTTGGGCTAACTGCTGCCTTCATTTTTAGTGGACCGGGGACGAGTAGTGTGATTTACACAATTTTTGTGGCGCGTACCTGTTTTATGATAGACCGCGATTACATGACACACCGTGACGATATGACACGCCGACAATAATAATAATAATAATATCTGGGGTTTTACTACCCAAAACCAAGATATGATTATGAGAGACGCCGTAGGGGAGGGCTCCGGAAATTTTCGAACATCTGGTGTTCTTTAACGTGCACCTAAATCTAAGAAGCATTTTCGCCTCCACCGAAAATGCGGCCGCCGCGGCCGGGGTTCGAACCCGCGGCCTGCGGGACAGCAGTCGTGCGCCATAACCACTAGACCACGGTGGCGGGCAGTGGCGTAGCCAGGGGGTGGCACAGTGGGCCCGTGCCCCCCCCCCCCCCCCCGAAATTTTTTTTCTTCATGGCAAAAAGAGCACAAAATGACCATTTCAACAAGGTGCCCCCCACCCCCCCTCCCCCCCAAAATCAAGGCGGTGCCTCCCCGAAAAAATTTCTGGCTACGCCCCTGGTGGCGGGTATGGCAAGCCGACAAGCCGAGCCCCTAAGGTGCAAGAGAACAGACTTTTGGGCTAGTTGGTTTGTGACGTTCATTGAAGCCATAGCGCTAAAAAGACAGGGACCACAGAAAGCGCACGTCCCGTCCTCTTTCTGTGGTCCCTGTCTTTTTAGCGCTATGGCTTCAATGAACCCTAAGGTGCTTCGCACCTAATGTGCTACGTTGTAAATTACTTTCAACCGCTGTGGGGACCTAGTCACTGTGGGATCTCACTGCCGAGCTTGAAGTCATAAGTTCGGTCCCGGCAACATTTAGATGAGAACTGAAAATCAGCAACGCTCAAAAGACACGCTTTAGATAATCGCAAGAAGAGTCACTGGACGTTTCCATAGGTATTTGCTGCCCTCACAGTAAATGTACGAAGTTATGCTGCGTTCCTGTTGATTTTTTGCTGCCTTGAGTACACCTGTTCATATATATAGATTGCAGCGTGATTTTGCGAGCTTAAGATGGTGTACCGGGATAATTGAAATACTGACGGTTGATGCGTTTGCAGGGCAAGGTTGCGGAGTCTGAAAAGCGCGCTCTACTGTTCTGGGACGTCAACTGCCACCAGTTATCACGGCAAACTGAAAATTGTAGTAGATCCACTACGCCCCGTTGGAATCCACACCACATACACTGAAGCTTCGTCCCTTGCATGAAACACGAAGCTTCGACTTTCATGCGAAGCCTTGATTCTTGCTCGCGTTGTTTGTTTAATAATCATTTTATTTTGTTTTGGTTATTTAAAAGTAACTCAAATTCGTGTTATCTAGATCAGATTTCTACAACGTACATTTTTCACTGTGCACATATGGTATGAGCCCCTCAACGTTCAGTTGATGTCGTACTGCCCTTAAGGCATTGTGATTCTTGCCACTAGCTTAACACGTCCTGTGCAGCTGCGCTTCCTGTAACACTCAGCGATTCTCGCTGCGGATGCTTCTAAATCAAATAAACTTAATACCATTTTTTTTTCAACCAAGATACTATAGTACCATACGAGAAAGCCAAGCCATACGACACGTAACGCACCTATTTAATTAGACTGAGAGGAAGTAAAGACAGGACCACCTCCGCTTCCACTGTTGCATATGAACACTGCAGAAACAAATGAGAGGAATTGAAAACAACGAACAGGGAGAAAATTTTTGCCTCGACGATGTTGAAGTTTAAAGTTTGACGGAAGCCCGTCTGGTCGGGATGATACATGGTGAAGGGTGAAAAACCCCGATGCTTTACTGCGCCGACCAAAGCGAAAAATTAAAACACATGTGATGTTATGTGGAAGCACACGTACCTCGTCTCCAGCTGATTGAATTTGAACGAACGATTAGAATATATATTTCAAGTTTTTTTAGTTTGTGACAAGAAAGTTCCGCAGCTCTAAGGCAATATGTAGGCTTCTAATCTTTTTCTTTTGTTTTGTTTTGTTTTGTTTTGTATTTCGTCAAAGTGAAATGTAAATTCCGGGAAGAAGATTTGTATTCTCTCGCTGTTTTCCTTTGAAGATGAAAACGCGCAAACGAACCCTGCACGGTTGAAGATGAATCGCCCTCTTCATGACGTTAAAGGCATCGCTAGTACCGTATCCTGTATTTTTTTTAAATATTTTTCGTCGCGGTTTCTTTGTCTTTCTTTTTCATTTTCTTCAGATTTTCCCGTTTCTAAACGCGTCGCATAGAAATTAGGCTTAAGCAGCGAGGTGGGGCCTACAGCGGAGTGTAACGAATCGGCGAAACCCAAAGTCGGTAAAATGAAACGAAACGTGTCTGCGTAAAACTCGGTTTTTTTTTCCCCCAATTGGCTGAGCTTGCAAGGCAGTTCAATCAGTTCTCCGCCACGGCTGTCATTTCGGCCGCCCTGTCGAACTCTCGTGACAGCCACGAAATGGGAGCGCCGGAATTGTCTTGCCTTAACAAAAGATAATATGAACAAAAAAAAAAGACAGAAAATACAACGAGAGTATTTGAGATCCCAGTTTCATTATCTGCGCTGCTCCCCGTTTCATATCTGCGCTGCTCAAGGCACGGAAATAATGAACTAAAAGCGGAGTTCCGATAATCTTTATATGTTAGGAGTAGTAACGAAGGAAGTAAGAAAAAAAGGCCTCATAATTATTGATTAGATTGCCTCTCACAATAGCTCACACCTCAGCGTGTTAAAAAGAACATATAATTAAGATAAGAAAAAATTCTTGAACCAAAAGTTCGCAGACACTGATGAAACTTGTGGCCTTCTCTTCATCAGGCTATCGCATTTCTATGTCTTGCAAGTCACTCTTTGTTAAGCTTTTTAAGTGGTAGCATAGCCACTACCTTTTATAACCACAAAGTATCACGTGACAGTGGTGTGACAATGGTAACGTGCACGTCATTTGTTAGGCTGACTGTTGCCTTCTTCCTTTTTAGTGGAAGTTGAGTGAAGTGGGATTTACCCAATTTCTGTGGCACATACGAGCTTATGATGATGACAGTTTTACGATAGGCCGCACGGATTTCTGTAGCACATACCCGTTTGTTGGACTAATTGTTGCCTTCATTTTACAGCGAAAGCTGTTATGAGATCACAACTCGGGCAGTTTTTGCGCCGTAGTTGTCCGCCGCCGCCGCCGCCGCCGGTGTCCGTAACCACTATCGCGCGAAATGAGAAAAAAACTAAATAAATAAAAAATGCCTATGACCGACTGGGAATCGAACCCGGGTCCTCTGCGTGGCAGCCCAGCACTCTACCACTGAACTATGCCGGTGCTTGGAACTGCATTGCAAACTGACCCTATGCAGGCTTCATGTCGGGTAAGGAATCGCGTTAACATATGTAATAAAGCGTTTTAGAACAGTAAAGTAACAACCAGGCGTCACACAATGCGAATTGCGTAACGAGTGGGTCGTTCAGTGCTCCAACCCATTACAAAATCCTGAGACACAATCATTCATCGTCGTCAGCCGCAGCATCAACGAAGTGCACATAATGCGTTGAAAGTGTGTAGTGGGTACCGCGCTTTTCCGAAAAATGACGAATAATGTCATAGTGGGCGCTTCCCCACTACAGAAAAATTATTATGATTTATGGCGTACTGGGTATCATGCAAGTGTGCTTGTAGTAGTTGCCCCAAGAGTGTTTAAAAAAGGCTATAGAAAAGTCGCTCCGCCAGCTTTCGCTGTGTCTGTGCTGTGCGTTCAGCGCAGGCCTGGCGGTTTGGTGGTGAGTCTTTTTTTTTTTTTTTTTTGGACCAGTGGTGAGTATAGGGGGGATTTGCCCAATGTCTGTGGCGCAGGTGTCGGTAACCTGCGGCCCGCGGGCCACATGCGGCCCTCGAGACAGTATTATGCGGCCCCTGGCCCGACGTCAGAACCCATCCCCTCCCCCTTTTTACTTCCTATCTAAAGGCCGACTTGACATTTCTGAGCTCAAGTGGAGTTTTTCCTTGTAACCTGTGTTTGTAAATCGCATCCTTGGGACATGCGTGAGAAAATAAGGATGATTTCTATTTCCAATCTTGTACAGTACCTGCGCCAACTTTTTTCTCTTTTCTGCCAACCCCCCCCCCCCCCCTGGTTAGCCGTAGGGCCCCCGCTCTGTCGGCTTCATGCAAAGTGGCCCTTCGCCTGAAAAAGGTTGTCGACCCCTGCTATAGAGAAAGAAACGGTAGTTTCAGGTCCTGTCCTCACTTGTACAGTGGTTGCGGTGCTCGGCTGTTGACCCGAAAGTCGCAGGTTCGATCCCGGCCACGGCGGTCGCATTTCGATGGAGGCGACATGCTAGAGGCCCGTGGGTGCTGTGCGATGTCCGCGCACGCTAAAGAGCATCAATTTGCGGAGCCCTCCACCACGGCGTCTCTCATAATCATATCGTGGTTTTCGGAAGTAAGAACCCCATATTATTATTATTATTATTATTATTATTATTATTATTATTATTATTATTATTATTATTATTATTATTATTATTATTATTATTATTATTATTATTATTATTATTATTGTCCTCATCATCATCATCGAAAAGGCCATTTCTGTCGCGCAACGGTAATCTTCATCTATATCACGTGCCTTTCCTTGCGTTATCACCGCGCACCCGGTACTTCCAGATCCGGAACATCGACCGTGCTATCAGTCGAGCCATAACCTTCATAGGAAAAGTGGCGGCCGCCAAGTTTTCGAGAAAGGAAGCGCAACCAAGCCGCAAAGTACGAACTGTGTTTCCAGCGTGCAAATGCGCGCAGACACAACGCTAAGAAAGGTTCCAGCTCTGACACAACCGAAATTCCTCGTACCGCCTTTCCGCGACCTGTAGTCTCTACGAACGCGCCGTCGTGTCATAACGTAGTAACACGCCTCAAGGAGCGCCAGACCAGGTAACACCGGTGGACAGCCCACCCGAGGCGTTCCGTTCCTCCCGAGATCGCCACTGACAGCGTGACCGGGTGAAAGGAGGCAGCGCGCACAGCTGCCTCCTTTCTTGCTGGACATCCCTTATATACTTCGTAAGAACACGAGGACGACCTACAAGGGCTGCATCACCCCCCCCCCCCCCCCCCATCCGAGAGCAATCTAATTAGGCGGAAACCTTTCTGGCTGATCGGTTCGCTTCACGCGAATAACAGACTGCTACAAGCGTTCCTCGTAATGAGGTCTTTCCTCCTCCCCCTCCTTCGCTATCCACTCACAATACCGCATCTCCGGATTAGTGATCGCGATTACGCCTGCAGGTTCATCTCGCGAGATGGGCCTTTGCGTCTAGCCCCTGTGCCTTGTAGTCCGCTTCTTTTTTTATTTATTCATTGGACAATGAGGCCGTATTATACGCAAACATTCTTCTTCTGCTGTTATATTAATTTGTTATCGGCTTGTCCGAACGCGTGATGGATGTTGGCGATGACGATGGCTGTGGCATATCCGTCATACCGTCAAAAAGCAGATAAAAGAAGAAAATGAAACAAATCGTATCTAATGATACGGGCCGTGCAAACTTGTTTGTTGATACGATGGGCCCTTATCATTTACATTGCTGTCCATATGCTTTTCGTTGCCTTTGCTTAGAGCGATAGATCCCTCATCCGATAACTCCGAACGCATATATATATATATATATATATATATATATATATATATATATATATATATATATATATATATATATATATATATATATATATATATATATATATATATATATATATATATATATATATATATATATATATATATCTTGACCAGCAGTGGCATAGCCCATATTGCGTTTTCAACCATACCGTACTTTTCTCCCGTTTTGTTTCTCGATCGCGTAGCAATAAGAGCACACGTACGCTCTGAGATATCGAACACCGGCGCCGCACATATTGGCTTCGCTGCCGCTAAAACACAAGAACTGTAGGACCCTGGGTGGTTCCTGAATAATCTACTGCATCGGAGCAGAGCCCAGAACTCCAGCTGCATAGCAAGGCGGAGCAGAACCACTACGTTCTCCGCTGCGTGTGTAGGCGCACGCTCCCTTACTTTTGTTTCTGGGCTTTCCAGGCCAGATCGGTAGTGTAAGCAGCCAGCCTGATACACAGCATTACCTTGCCTTTATATATCTTCTCCTAATTTACATGCCTGCCCAGAAGGCGCGAGCAGATATCAAACACTACACAAACGCCGCGGTAAAAGCGAGTTACTACTTAATATGCTTAGTTGGGTCGGATACTTGAACTTAGCATCACATACTCCGCATTGGTTTCTACTGATGTCATTGCTATATCTCTTGCTGTAATCTCTAGAAGCTATATGTACCAAAAAGTTTCATTTGTCCGCAAGTTGCGGCACAAATGGGCGTCATTGCAAGTACGAAGATTGCTAATAATAATCGTCTCTGGATCTCTAATCTTTCCTCTTTACTTCCGTTCGCACACATTTCTTGTGTGTTAGAAGTGATGATTCACTTGGAAAACCTATCTATCTATCTATCTATCTATCTATCTATCTATCTATCTATCTATCTATCTATCTATCTATCTATCTATCTATCTATCTATCTATCTATCTATCTATCTATCTATATCTATCTATCTATCTATCTATCTATCTATCTATCTATCTATCTATCTATCTATCTATCTATCTATCTATCTATCTATCTATCTATCTATCTATCTATCTATCTATCTATCTATCTATAAACGCTTTAACGCTGCTGCGTGTGAACAAGTAGAATCTCCTTCGCTTTATTAGCACGAGTCAAAGGCGACGTTCACTGAGCCACGTGTGTCTGGGTACTGCTCTCAGCTTTCGCGGCGCACGAATAAATCTTGTCTAATTTACGGCGAGGAAATGGCAATTTATAGGAGACCCGAAGGCATCGAAACGCACGTTCTTGCCATGGCCTCCACGAAATCATAACGCCCGTAGGCACGTGACCAGCTGGGCGGTAACGTCTAACCGAGACGCCATCTTTTCCATTCCCACGAAACTTTCCTGTTTTTCTTTCCCCACGAGTATCACAAAAGGGCGGTAAGGAAATAGCCGCCGTGCCTTTCGCTTATTTACTGGCGCTCCACCATCAATGACTGAGAGCGGGTTAAGCAATAAAAAATAGGGGGCCTCCCCTTACGACCGGTGGGTTTTCTTCCATTTCCTTCGATCCGGGACGTTTGTGGTCGTACAGGCTGAACATAGGCCACCTTCCGAACGCGAGGCCGTAGGCCTAGCGTTTTTTTAACCTCCCTGCCTTTCCTCTTCATTTCTCTCTCTCCCGCTCTCCAGACCCCCCCCCCCCCCCTTCCCCCTTCGCAGTTAGCTCAATCGCTTCGATAGAGACATATAGAAAAGAAAAGTGATTCAAGCCTTCGCTGTTTTCGTTCCGCCTTTTACAGAAGTCGGGCACAAAACTTCTATTTCGATGGCTACGTCCTACGCAGCAGCAGAGGTAATGCGCCTTTTCGCCTCCTGCAGATACCGTGGAACGGGCGTGAGTTTGGCCGAGGCATTCGGCGTCTCTCGCTTCGAAGGAACCGTGCCGATGCTTCGAGTTATCCGCCTCCCCTACATAGCCGTCGGCTTCGCGCTGTTCTGCCCCGTGTTTATGTACGCCCCGGCTTTGGCCACTCACCGGAGATGGTAACGTTTTATTGACGCTGGCACCGAAAGTGAACAGATCCCTCTATCCTTCTTTTCCATATCCTCCTATTTTATCTTTCTATTTTTCTCTATCCGTCCGCGTTTCCGTTAGTACGTCCCTCCTTCACTGCGTGACAATCAATAAATCGATCTGTCTATATATCTATTCAGCTTCAGGAGTAGGTTCATCATATGTATCGATGGAGGGTGCGAGCGAATAAATACGAGCACAAAGATGTCGGCCTGCACTTGTTCTGTCCTTTTCCTTCCTCTGTTCTTCTTCATTCATCTAGGTACATTCCAACTATATCTATCTATCTATCTATCTATCTATCTATCTATCTATCTATCTATCTATCTATCTATCTATCTATCTATCTATCTATCTATCTATCTATCTATCTATCTATCCGTATGAAATCAAGAGTTCGACGAAAACTCCTCTGGACGGGAATAATCATGCTACAAAAGGCAAAAGATTTAAAGATCTTTCCGTTTCTTACGTCTGCGGTGCGCGCTCTTTTACGCCTTGTTTCACTGCACGGAACTTCATGGTCCCTGCTGCCGTTTCTCTTTTCTTCTGTTTGGCCAGCCTGTTTTCTAGCAACCAGTGCTTAGCTTTATTTGCCTGTTGTCGTTTAACGTTGTCTTGTTCTCCCGCGTGGCGGCGCTGGCTGCCGGGGCGATGCACGTCTCCCCGTAATGCGCCCTGCAGACATTGTCGGCGTTTCGTCGTACACACGCTTGTTGCCTTGGAGGCCATGGCGATCGCCAGCGAGAGGGGCGCGCATATAAGAGGGTTCCTGCCTGAGCGACGCAAAAACAAAAGCGAGAAAAAGACGGCGTGGCCGGGAAGACGAAAAATACAAGAAAGAAACGCGGCAACAGCATAGAGGCGATGCCCGGACCAACATAAAACAGGTGCGCTATATCCGTTATAGCCGCATCTGCCTTCCGCTCTGGCGAACCGGCTTTTTCCCTATCCTTTCCTTTTTGCTATTCTATTTCTATCTTGCGTTCAATGTAGGCGACGCTCTCCTGCCTCCCATGCATTCTGCTAGAGGCTTTTCCGTTCAGCGCCACGTTTGTTGGTGGCTGCTTTTTTTCGCCTTGTATTCTGTTTTGCTTACTGCACAGTCCATCAGACTGCCTATTTCTGCCTAAAGTAGGCTTAGGTATTGCTGCAGTGCGGGCGTATGCTGCGTTCTTGTTTCTTATTCCCTCCCGGACCTAGCTGCGTGATTAGGAGATCAAATCGACCGCTGTGTTACCCACGGCATGTCCTCAATGCTTCTTCCTCTTGTTTCTTTATTTCTTGAGGTGAGCCGGAAGAAGATATCCTCAAAGTTGGCAGAATGGTCTCATTAGAAGTTAATCTAATCGTTGTAAGCAGTGTCCTTACGAAACGTTTGAGTAAGGACTATATTAACATCGAAGCTGTTTTAGACCGCCATAAAAGCTTTGGTGTGTAAAATGTGTACAAAAAATGTATCATCATCACGAACTGGCACGCACGTTCTTAATGCTCTTTACAGGGAAGCTTTTTAAGCTATCATGAACCGGTGCGCGCTCTCTTCATTTTCCTTTACACTGAAGCTGCTTCAGACTTGTGATCCATCGTGCAAAACTCCTCAGGTGGTTATGCGCCACAGTAATTAGGGCAAGCCCCACGAGTACAGCAGGTGCGAGCGTTAAACGAAAACTCAGCTTGACCTTGCAGCATATCTTCTGCGACTGCCCCCGCTACGCTGTGCAGAGACGATCCCTCTCAATCGCTCTCGCTCGTCTTGACAACAGAACGATGGCACTAGAAACTATTCTCCAATGTCATCCCGAAAAGTCATCGAGAATTCAAGCAACCAAGGCATTGCTAAAATTCCTTAGGACAACAGACTTGCACGAACGGCGGTAGACTCTTAATGATGCCGTATACCGCACGGTACACGGCATCATTAAGAGTCTTTTGGCTAAGGTAGTCTATTAGGGTGTGACTTACGTCAATTACATAGGATGAATTTCGATGGTTTGGCAATAACCGTCAATTCTCATCAACATTTCGCCAGCGGGAAGCGCAAAAAAAAAAGAAAGGGGGGGGGGGGGGGCTTGGCGGTCTCTACTTGAGACTAGCCTGGTGGCGCGGGGTCTCCCCTGCGTGTTTCATCATCATCATCATCATCATCATCATCATCATTATAAAGAAGTCTTATCCAACGCCTGCGCAGGAACGTCGACGCACAACTCTTTTCGGAATATCGAAATAAACCACGCCTGAACCGAACGCCCCTTGCGCAGATAGCAACGATCTCTCTCTATATCGCAGCACGTTCATACTCGCGCAATTAAGCCAGTGTAGAGGCGTCTGGCAGCCCCTCCGCATACCGCACTGGTTCCAGCCAGTGCCGCTTCCAACGAACAATGCCCGAGGCTTAGTACAAAGGTTGCACACTGTCGCTAAAAGCTAATGCGACGCCGAAGGGGCCCGCTCGACGCAAACGCACAATGAGGATCGAAATCCATTTGCTCCAGACGTTATGCGTGCGTGCGTGCGAACGTTGTGCGTGTGTCTGCACGTTCGTGCGCGTAAGCTCTCGTCCTTCAGCGTGTGAACGGGTTGTACTCGTGCGACGCGACGTGACTGCTCCCCCCCCCCCCTTTCCCCGAGCAGCGTGCCTTCCCGCCAATTCGACGCCCCGCAGCATTTCGCCAAATTGAATCTGGCTCGACTTAGCTCGGCTGCTCGACTGGATCGAAGCACGGGCGGCTGGGATCTGTAGCGATCGGTGAAATCCGATCTATATGTACGGTGCGCTAGCGGTGCGGGCGCGTGGATGAAACGGGCGCGAGCGCTTATTAGAGAGGCGAGACCTTTAGTTCTGGTCCCATTTCCGCCACTTAGTGTTCCGCGCGTTTTCCCGGCTTACTTCTCTGGATATGAAAAGCGCTTATTTCGTAACTCTAATTTTGGTTTATACGTGCTTTTTTTTAGTCCCACTTTGTCATGAAGGGGCTTCGCATTGAGAACAACGTTGTCGATATGTGTAGGTTCGCTAATAAGTATACTAGCCAGACACCTCGAGCTGTGTAGTGTCTCTGCACGCTGCATTTAATTACCAGTACTGCGCTTAATTATGCCGTGTCGAGCAGCATTCTGCTCTCTGGCTTTCAGCTAATATGCGCTTAAAATTTTCCTACGTTCCTAGAGTCATAAAAGCCCATCAAAATATAGGCTTCTACGTTAAAGAACACCAATACGATATGAAGTCTGCCGTTGTGGGAGACATTACATTGCTTTTGACCATCTATTATTTTGCTTGTACCATAACTAATATACTATTATATTGCGTGTACCCTCTCCGCACCGTTTTTTTTTTGTTTGTTTGTTTGTTTGTTTTTTTTTGCCCTCACCTAATTTCGGCTTCATGATGGCGAATTTGAACAAGCCCGAACTTCTACACTTGTAATTTCGGCTTCCCGTAGACAGGAAATCGAACCCGTGTCCTCGAGCTTTGCCGCGCAACACTTGAGCATCTACACGATTAAAATTTCTCCAGCACTCTTGCAAGTTAGCTGACATGGTATTCGCGATGCTTTTCTGCGCTGATTTTTTAGGTGCGACCAATGGCAATTCTCTAGAATTAGAGATACCGCACTCACAGATAAACGATGTCAAAAACTTCTCAACCTTTTTTTCATTATCTCCTCTTTACTTTAATATAGAAGAGTAAAATTCATACAAGCGTCGATGTCATTTAATTAAAAAATCTCTGTCTTTTCATATATTAATGGTAGATAACGTGCGCTCCATTGGGCATCCCAATATTCGCTACATTCTGGCACCTTCTTGTTCTTTTTCTTTTTGTCATTGTGTCTTCCACCGAAATAGTGCACGGTAGTTCGTCTTCCTTTCGCATGCAAATGGTTTAGATTTTTATAAAATATTACGAAGATCATTTTCTATGTGTCTCGTATTTTATTCACGCAGCGTATAAAAATTTGTTAGTGAATATCGAAAGGGTACACCTGCTGCATCGAGCAACAAATACCCTGCATTCGAAAGCAAAAAAAAAATCTGTTTGGCAGGTGACATCAACTTTTGACTTAATTTAACACTCCGCCTACCGCCACACGTAGACTTACATAGGCTTTCTTTTTTTTTTTTCTAGTACAGCCAATAGGACAAGGCTTGCGGAGCACCTATGCAAAGATTTTGTATTATCCTTTCTGTTCCCAGGTATTTACAGCCCACCGCCGGACATTCACACCTTCTGCCTGCCCGTGCAAGCGAACAAGCAAAAAGAAACAAATGAACAGAAATCTGATCCGATTACCAACTATAATCTGCGGATTTGCGCGCATTTCCCGAATTCGTTGCGTTTCGATCTAAAGGCGCCGGCTTCCATCGCGTCTCTACTTTTGCTGAACACGGCGAACGGCCCATTTCTTTCAATTTTTATTGTTAGCTTCAAGCAAAAAAAGCGTCTTTTTTTTTTACCGAAGGGAAAATCTGCACCACATTCACTGAAAAGAGCTTACACTTTTTTTTTCTTCCTGATTTTGCACTTTTAGCTTTCACTTCTCTATATACGATTTCATTTTGGCGGCTTCCATTTTTTGCGTCTCCAAAATTAGCTCCACGAAAAAAAGGCTCCGTCGACTCTCGGCTTATTAGAAAGGCTTTCGGCGGTGCGGATTCGCATTACCTCTTCGCTGCCCCTTTCGGTACGTTCGCAATCTCGCAGCACACGTACACGGCTGAGACATCGAATTCGTGATTCAAGAAGGAATAAAAGAAAGAAAAAAATACTAAACTTGAACTTCTGAATGCTTTAGACGCTGCTTTAGACGTAATAAAATTGGCAAAACCCTGTATCGTTCCTCTACCTGTAGTGTATAAGTTCCAGGCTTAGGCACCATTTTTGGTTCCCTCCTGGGATTTCTCCAGAATGAACCCTGTCTGCAAAATGTTCTTTCTTTCTTTCTTTCTTTCTTTCTTTCTTTCTTTCTTTCTTTCTTTCTTTCTTTCTTTCTTTCTTTCTTTCTTTCTTTCTTTCTTTCTTTCTTTCTTTCTTTCTTTCTTTCTTTCTTTCTTTCTTTCTTTCTTTCTTTCTTTCTTTCTTTCTTTCTTTCTTTCTTTCTTTCTTTCTTTCTTAATTTCTTTCTTTCTTTCTTCTCTTTAAGTGAACGTGGTCGTGCGAGTCTTCTTATGTTCCTCGGAGCCCCACTGTATAGGTTAATTAAATTCCTGCTTCTTTTGTACCACCCTCAATTTATTCTTGGTTTTATTTAGCGCTCCTCAGCTTCAATTTCTTCCGAACCTCAAGCAGATCAGGCAGAAATTTTTCATAAGCAGCTTCAAATATCTAGAAAAGGTCTCCGATACTTTCTGTTGGGACCCTCTGGGTAATGTAGAACATCATTTTATTTTACTGCTTTTCTTTTGTTACAAAGGCGGCGATGGTACCTACACTCTTGCCCGTTTTCAAACGTGGCGGCAGTGAAACCATATTTTAGGTCGCTGTTGAGACTATGTCAAAGGAGAAATTGTAAATCTCCAACGTACACGAGACAAGACAAATGTAAATGTGTCAGCGTGCCGTCGTGTTGTTTATCCGAATAACTATAGGAACGCCATCTCTGGATAAACAATTAAACATTTTTAGCTGCTATGGAATGATGCCTTCCCGTAAAGTGAAAACTCACGAGGAATGTATAGGAGGGAGACATAATGCGAATTCTTGACAGCCATCCACAAAAACCATCTGTTTTCTTTTTGTAACTCAAATGTTAGGCATGCGGAATGCGTGTCATAAGTCATAACATATGGCTGTGCTTGTTATAGATATGGCTTACAGAGAACCGGTGCTTTCTTCAACGCAATTTAATTAGCAAATGTTACTCGCGTTGTGTATTCTTATGTCATCTTGCCGTTTCGCTGCTTGAAAATAGCGTCGCTAGTATGATTAGTTCAAGAAGATGTTCGCCTTAGACTTCTTAGTAAACATTCGACTAGATAAGTGTTTCTGATATATACAAAGTGATGTGTTAGTCTGTATACTGTGGGTAGAACTTGGTCAGAAACGTGTGCGTGTGAACGTTCTATTGAAAAGAGAACTCCTGCAAGTGAAATGTTCACTTTCATGTTATTTTTTATTTGGTTTTAGTTTGATATACTTTTTTTCTTTACTTGCTCGTTTTTTTCTGTTTTTTTTTTTGGGGGGGGGGGGGGGGGGAGGGGGAAGGGGATACCACTTTTTTTTTTCTCTGTAGAACTCATAGAGATGGAGTAGCCGAGGTGATACAAACCTTTACCTCCCCACAGCAAGACAGTTTAAACAGAACAGAACAGTTCAACTCAAGATGATCGTACGTTACTGCTGCTTTGGACTATTTGTAACATTGCGTAAAACATAGCTCCGACCGTGATCTAAAAGAACAAACGGGCGCAGCGAACATAGTGGTTTCATACTTCCTGCGATAATTCAGGAAAAGTCACACTACGAATCAGAAGGTGGGTCGCATTTTCACGTTTGAATAGCTGCACACGTGTGGCTTTTAGAGCCTCTTCTGGTGAACAATGACTGCTGTCACAAACAGTCACGTTCGAACTGTGGTACGAGACACTTCAAATGTGACACTACGTGACTGTACGAATAATATGCCTCCGACCATGGTCTGAAAGCGTCAAAAAGCGCAGCTGTAATAGCAGTATGAAATTTTTTTTAATAATCTAGCGAAAAAACATATTATACATCGCAAGATGGCTCGCAATTTCAAGTTCGAATAAGCTGTACAAACGCCAATTCAGAGCTTTTATAGCTTTTTTTTGCCGGTGAACAACGACTGCAATTCAGCGAGAACTATCCCTGACGCGGATGCTTAAGTTAAAGAAATGAGCGAAGCCTTTAAACTCGCAAGACGCTGGCGAAACACGCCGACCCTTTAAAAAAAAAAAAAAAACAAGGCAGCGGCTGCTCAGCCCATTTCCTTCTCGTCAGGCTCTGTGCGAACGCTAGGAAATGAGAAACTTCGACACGAGTGTTTTTCTTCGGACCGTGTGCGCAGACGGGACGTCTAGAGAAACAGCAGCTTGTTGTATGCGGCTTGTTATTGTTATTTTTTCGACCGCGGCCTGGTCTCGATGGTCTCTCCACTCACTGCCTATTTCTTAGTTTGCTTTCGATATTTTTTACGCGTTCCTCCTCAGCGGTCAAGAACTGCTTGAGACGGACCTGCCGGCGGCAAACTCGAACTCGGCTACAGTAGCACCGCCTTGTTTTTACAAGACGTGCTGTTTTCGCTGGGTGTGCTTCTCTGAAGTGATTATATATTCGGGGCTCGTTTTTCACAGTAACGCGCCAAGGTCTGCACGCAATAAAGGAAAAAAAAACATGAAAGGTCATCGATTCTTTCACTGTTCAGCTCTTTCTGCGATACAGCGTTCTGGAGGTATAGCAGTTCCACCATAACACCACTACTGCGGAAAAACTCGTCTCCATGGGCGACCCTAAAGCAATGGGTATAGGCCTATTCCCATGTTTATAAACAGGGGTAGGAGCCGTCGACATACTGAGGCGCTTGTAGCCACGTCACGGCGCGTAGGCTCCGCCCAGTACAGGTCTATTGCATTTACATCGCATCCACGTGTGTTTGTATTTAACGATTTGACGGAGAGAACAGGAGTGGTTTCTATGCATTTTGCCTTGCTACTTATTTCGTTTCCATACGTTTCACAAAGTGGAACATACTTGTAAAAAAAATGTTTGCCTTGCTAACTGGTACTTATGCAAGTATTGTCCGTTCCTCCTTTCATCGAGCTTCTTGTTGCTTTCCGCATTATATTGCTTGTGTCATTACTATTATTGATTTACTATCACCATCATTAAAGTACACTTAAACTATGCAATTCTTCCACATAACGAGGCCTCACAGAGTACGTAAGCACTTCAATTCCCTGACACGTGTTCAACCGTTACGTTGTGGAAAGCAGTTCGCGCGGCATCGTTCGCGACGAAACAGTGAATGCTCGACAAACACCTATTCTAAAGCAATGGTTTGCATCACTAAATAATCGTTTCCCGTATAGCGCACTCCGGCTTACAGCTAGCATAGGTTGCCAACACTGCCGTTAATAAAATAGAAAATAAAAGAAAGAGAGAGGGAGAAACGCTAAGACGATCGGGATATGGTATTGCGCAGCGCGATCAATGTTATCACACACCTCATTGAAGGTGGAGACTTGAACGCCGGGTCCAACCTGCCTGCTAGTCCAGCACTTCACAGCGAACGGTGCGTGCTCAATATGCAAATGCGGAGCCCCCGTTCCAAGACCTGGCGCAGTGTCAACGTGCATTTGGAGAGCAGTAGTGGACGCGTGCTTTGTCGACGACATGCTGCGTGCATAATTAACGGAAACTCGTTAAAGGTCGCCCGGCATTGACTGGTGCGGGCCGGAGCGTGATTAACGATCGCACTGTAACCCTTAACGTCACGCTTGAAAGTGCACAGTCTCGTATGATGTAACGGAAGTTACCGGTATAATGGCGGACGGTCTCCTATCTGATGTGAGTGATGCTTTACCGAGAAGTGAGATGTAGATCAGTAAACGCGAATTTTGCGGAAACAACTCTTAGCAACGCAGTTACCCTTAGCGCTTGGAAATAAAGCGGTAAAACGTTCAAAACAAAACGAAAGACGACGACTGTGTTAAGGCTGGATTTTCTTTCTATTCTCATTTGTGTTTTATCGCTCGACTTCTAACCGTAAAGAACGTACTAGGTGACGAAATTAATCGCTACAGTTAACGTTACACGCTTGCGGAGCTACACATTGTCTTGGGAAACAGAATTTATAAATAGCGCCGCTTACTGTAACTTGATGCCTTCTAACGGATAAGACACTACAGTTGCGTTTTGAAACGACACAGCCTGCATGCAAACAAGGCTTCTACGAGATCTCCCAGCTTGAGGAAGTCGAACGAAATCTTCATACCACCATCACCCTCCCTACGACCTTCACCACTAAAATCATCGTCATAATCATCATCAGCTAGTTACCGGGTTACATGATTGCGGATAAAATTGCTATGCTTCCCGAAGCCCCCCCCCCCCCCCCCTCCCTTTTTTCCTCCACACTTTTCTTTTTTTTAGCTGTAATCCAAAGAAGACAGAACTTCAAGGGAAGCTGGAGGCTTCAAATGATGGAAAACCGTTGAACACGAACAGACGTTGCAGCCCGGCAACAAACACTGTTCAAGGATTTCTTATTACTTGTTCAGTAAAAGTTCTTCATTCCTCCATAGGCTTCCGAATTGTTCGACGAATACTTGCCCGCCGCACGTTCCGCGAAAATTTGTCGGCAAATGGGTGGTGTTGCAGAAACGCAACGCGACTCGGGCTTTTTTTGTAATCACACTAAAAGGCACATCGAGCCTGTTTCGTAAGAGTGCCGTTTCTCTCTCTTTTCTTCGTTTTCTTTTTTTTTTTTTTCGCGCAATTTTACCGTCTGTGCTCGCTCCTTCACTACGCAAAAGAGTGTTGTTGAGAAGATAACACCGTCTGACATTTAGTCGCTCGTACGAAAACCTCTCTCGAAAATTCCTTGCGGTAAAAACACCTCTTGCACGCTGAAATACCAGCCCACCCTTTCCGAGGAATCGCCTTCCTTCAATGCTCCATCCCAAGTGCATGCAAACTAATGGCGACGTACGAAGGGAGTGAAATTTCAGGCTGCTTGCCTTTTCCTGACATTTCCGTGTAAGATTGTTTTTCACATCGCCGGCACTTAGTGGAATCGCAGAATCGAGCTGACAGACCCATCGTTCTTCGATTTCACATTTAAAATTTTTAAATCACGCACATGTTTTTTCTGCGTCACCCATTTGATTTATTTATTTATTTATTTATTTATTTATTTATTTATTTATTTATTTATTTATTTATTTATTTATTTATTTATTGAATCGCCGCCGCGATGTTGCAGTGGTTACACTGTTCTGCTGCTGATTCGAAGGTCGCAGGTTCGATCCCGGCTGTAGTGGCCACAGTTTTTGACGGTGGCGAAAGTGCTTGAAGCCCGTGAGATTTGAAGCGCACGTTAAAGAACCCCAGGTAGTCGAAACTTCTGGAGCTTTCCACTACGACGTCCATCATTAATTATATTGTAGTTCTGACACGTAAAAGCTCAACAGTCATTCATTACGAGTAAATGAATGAATGAACACTCAGTCACTAAAGAGAAAAGCGTTCTACAGAGAGTATACAATAAACTTTCAGCCGTTGTATATTGAAAAGACCACGCGAGAAAAAAAAGAAAAGCTGCATACGTTGCCGTAGGCTTTCTTTTCATCCCGCAGCAATTATTCGAATTCGATACCACGTACGAGCCAGCTGTTTCGGTACGCCTTTTTCCGAACGTCGTCTCCGTGGAGACAGACCAAAGCAAATTAATCACAGTGTTAGCCCGACAACGTCGCACCAACGTTCCCAAAATATCGTTATGCAGATCAACTGTTATTCTTCTTTTCTCCGTGGTTCTGCCTACAGGGCAGGTAGCTGTACCCGGTCTTGTTGATTTCGGCATACTAAGCCGAAATTAACGGTATCTTCTCTCCCCCAAGAGCTTTTCACGTGACGTAACAAAAAAAATTTAATCAGGCAAATGCGCTTGTCGCATGTCTGTCCGTCTCACTGCGACCGCGAGTCCTTGACCTTCTGAAAAAGGATGGAACAAAAAACGCGGGCTGCTGGCAAGCGTCATTCGGTAGTGTAGGTCATTCTTAGGTTGGGGTGACAGAAACAAACCACGCCACAAATTCAGCCGATAAAAATAAAACCTTTCTGCGAAATACTGTGCATTCCTCTCTGTGCAGTTTTTCTTTGTGGTGGTTCTTTTTGTTTCCCTTCATTAAAATTAATCAATTAGTGGCTCATTTTATATCAATATATTAAACGAACTGTGAAATGACGGACAGAAGCGATCATCCGACAGCTCAAGAAAATACAGAGCCTCTATTAACAGCCGCTTGAAGACACGGATACAAATAATTTCGTCGAAACGTCATTAGCAAGATAATTAAGATAATATGAGCAATGCTGAAGCACTTCTACGTACTTACGCCATGGTGTAGCATCTTCAAAATTTAAGCGTGACTTGATTAATCGATATAACAAGTGATATTAAGGTAGCGATATACTAAATATATGAGGTGGTGTTCATATAAACGTTCCTTCGTTAGAAATGCTCGAGTGAGCCGATGCCTTGCACTTCTGATAACAGGCCTATTATTTGCGAAGGCAGCAGTTAATTTGCAAAAAGCCCTTGCGAAAAGTAACAAAAGTAAAGGGTGCTAGATTAGATTAGTCGCATTCACGGTAAAGTCAATCTAGAATCTGACACCTAAGCCCATCGTCTTGAAGTGGAGTAGAGAAGCTCGTACGGCGTTCCATCCATTGCCCTCCTGACGTGTCGGGTAGCAAATGGAAAAAGTTCCATTTAGCCTTTAGAAGGAATAATTGTCGGGTTACCTATAGGAGATTGTAGCAATGATTGGAACGCATAAAAAAAGGAACCTAATTCGGGGCATACCACTTCCTCTAATTAAACTCACAGCGTTTCCTAAAACTTCATCCCTCTCTTTCTCTGTCGCTCTCTCTTGCTCCCTCGCTCTCTTTCTATAAAACTATAGCCCCGCTACGAAATTTGCTTTTTCGAGAGTTTCATTGAGACAATTTTTTTCTGCAGGTAGTACGAGAAATGAGACTGTCGTGTCAGCTGTATTCCCTCATTCCTTATATCTTGCGAGCAAATTGAATTCCTGGTAGTGTCCTTGAAGTGTCCAATAATGGCGCGTCGTTTCTTAAACGATACGCCACTAAGCGGCCGCACTTTGTTCGTTGAGCACAACTTGTTGTTGTTGTTGTTGTTGTCGTCGTCGTCGTCGTCGTCGTTGTTGTTGTTGTTGTTGTTGTTGTTGTTGTTGTTGTTGTTGTTGTTGTTGTTGTTGTTGTTGTTGTTGTTGTTGTTGTTGTTGTTGTTGTTGTTGTTGTTGTTGATGATGATGATGATGATGATGATGATGATGATGATCATCATCATCATGATTCCGATGATGGTGACGGCGATGCTGTTGTTGCTGCCGTCGTTGTTGATATCGTATCCGCAGCCTTCGCTTTGATCTCGCAGAGCGTCCCGAAAGGCCATCGTTCTGATTTTACGCTTCTCGGCACCGTACATCCTCTCACGCCGTTGATTGTACACGTCTTCCAGAAGCACTCGCAACTCGGTAGCCTCATACCTCAACGCCCTCCCATCGTAATTGATCTTCCCGACGGGCAGCGTCATTGCCGTATTTTATTTTTCCCTAACCGCTGCACCGGGATTGTGTAGCCGCATTCGCTTCGATCGACAAATCGCGTCTGTCTTTCATCCGCTCGTTGCTTGTGTGAACTTCTGTATCCGTGCGTTTCCCACTCACTGAATCTCAGACGCCTTTTTTTCTTTTTTTCGTTTTTTTTTTTTTGTTACTACTGGCTGTTGTTATCGCGACAGGTGCAAACACGGAAACCGACGACCCAGAAGTGGACGGACACAACGTCCATCAGCGGACCAAAACGAAAAGTAAAGTTATAGTAAACGATAAACAAAATGGTGTGTACTCCTGCCACCTGTCACCACTGGCGTGTTCCATTTCGCCCAAGAACTGTGTACTCGCTTTTGCTTCCGGGTCTCGCCAAAGCTCTCGGTATTCTTTTTTTTTATTTTTCTTTGCTTTGTTTTCCGTAAAGTGGAAAACGAAATGCGGGGACCCTCCGGAAACCCGCACATCCGTGCGCCAAATTTGAAGACAGACTGATTATTATTGTCGTAGTTCTTTCGCGAGCACTTTTCTTTGTTTTTTCAATCGCTAAGAACGCAGGCCGTATCCGCTTTCCACATCCACACCGGTACACTTTCATCGATCGAAGGCTGCGTCGCTTTTTTTCCTTCGACGTTACTTTCAGTGTTTCTTTCTTCTTTTTTTTTTTTCTATACATCCAGCAAAAGCGTTCATCGAGATGGCGGTTATGTTTCGAGTGCACCTCAGCCGCTTTTGACGACGAGCCTTGCGGCCGTCTCCTCCAGAACGCAGCATAAAAAATTGCGTGTCCGCTTTGTTGGGTGTGAGAGACGCTGCCGAAACAACGTGAAAATAAAAAGAAAAAAGAAACGCGACGCAGTTGGATATAACCGCCACTCTCCGCTAAGCCCGCGTCCTCTCCACCGCTTTCGTGGTGTATACGTCAGAGCTGTTTCAGTACGACTACGTCTCTGAGGTGAATTCTGGTTCCTTCTTCGCGAAAGGGGGGCCTCGTCCCCCCCTACGTCTCGCCTTCAAAACATCTGTCCACGAAGTGCATGTAGTGCCACTTTTTTTTTTTTTGTCCCTCTGCCGGAGAAGGTTGGAACAACAGAAAGTTGGGCTAGTTGGCATGGATTCGTGATAGAAGAAGGTAGGTGTGAATATAAACGATAATATCTGGGGTTTTACGTGTCACAACTGCGATATGATTATGAGGCTCGCCATAGTGGAAGGCTCCAGAAGTTTCGAATATCTGGTGTTCTTTAACGTGCACTGACATCGCGCAGTACACGGGCCTCTGGCGTTCCTCTTCTGTCGAAATACGACTGCCGCGGCCGGGATCGAACCTGCGACCTTCGGGTCAGCACCGTAATCGCTACACCGGTAGGTGTGAAGATGCCGACTCTAGAGAAGAGATCAGAATAACATAAACGCCGATTATCAACTGAAAGCGCACACTGCGGGGAAAAAAAAGTTGACGCAACAACTTATCTGCGCATGCGCAGGCATGCAGAAACGTTCTGATGAAATTGCCTTACCTATGGAATCGAATTTTGTCGCACCACTCTTGCGTCTATGTCTGCGCGACGCAGTTTTTAAAATGGTTAAAGACTAAATGTCTTTTTGACGAAGCCAGCTAGTTCACTTAATTGCTCGTGGGATTTTCATGCTAACCGAACTAACAAGTTACCCCAGGTCCACATTTTCCTAACTGTTTGTGCCAGGACCCAGGTCCCACATTTTTCTTGGCAACAAAGGATACCAGCTACCGCTGTTTGTTGTCGGATCCGTTCTGCGCTCTTCCTGTCTCTAAAGGTTAAGCCTATCATTTTTCATAACATCAGACACTGCGTGACCCTAACCTTCTCCTACGTTTCTTCATTTCTTTGTTATCCTCCATGTTTCTGCCTCGTATGTTAGCACTGATAGAATGCGTTCTCTGGTCACGCCATCCATTTCTTTTCTTACTTACGCCTCTTCAGAATGAGGGTAAAGTAAATGAAGCATGAAATCACTAAAATGACCGAATGTACTACGGAGAACACTGGCGAATAACGGATAGCGCTGGTCCTCACGCCGATACACAGAAAGCTTCTCCAGTAGCTCTGCGCCCACAAACAAACGCGTGAGAATAGCGAGGAGTATATAAAATGGAGCCGCTCCTCATGCAAACCAATTAGAAGCGTGGGTTTAGAAGTGGAAGCACCAATCACCATCAAGAAAGCGACGTTCCCCGTAATCAAAAACGACGCACCAGGAGGCGTTGTAATCAAGGGCGCGGTTTTGGACGACGTCGGAGACCGACTACACATGCTGTCAACGCAATCAAGACTTTTCGTTTTCCTTTCGGTAGCCTACATTGAAAACTTCTTTCCATATGGAGTTAGTCTATTTCGATCTTCCTTTAATTTTAAGCAGCCGTTATCATCTTGCCGCAATTCCAGAAACATTATGATCGGAAGCCGTATGGCGAGTCTTGACGAAGAGCGCGCGCGTCCGTTTTCACTTCTTGAGCGGGTGCTTTCGTGTAGGAACGTGCGACAAAGGTAGATATGATTGTCGCATACACTGTGTTCGCTAGAAATTAAGAAATTACCAGCGTATGCAAATATTTTGCGTTATCAAGGGAGATTGAAGCGCGCTGAAGCAGTAGCGTAGAAGTTATACAGCGAGAAAAACTACACTCAGAGACGTCTACTCAAGCATTCTTTGCTAAGCATTCTCTTCGTACAAGCGGGAAAATTCGCACCGCTCGCCTTTCCTGCGAACGTACGAGTAAAATATCAGTCGTCGCGTGGCAGGTAGTAGAAAGAGTGATAACGCTTACAAGATTCCACTCGAACGTGTTTCGACATTATTCGCTAAAAATGATACGTGCTCTCGAAGTTCACAAGAAAAAATTGTAGAACTACTGCGCTGTCATCTGGTTTCTCATATCTAGCGTTTGTTGTGTGAAAGATGATGAAGGGTTGAAACATGCACCGCCGTGGTCTAGTGGTTATGGTGCTCGACTGCTGACCCGCAGGTCGCGGGATCGAATCTCGGCCGCAGCGGCCGTATTTTCGATGAAGGCGAATATGCTTGAGGCCCGTGTGCTCAGATTTAGGTGCACGTTAAAGAACCCCAGGTGGTCGAAATTTCCGGATCCCTCCACTACGGCGTCTCTCATAATCATATGGTGGTTTTGGGACGTTGAACATCAACAATTAAATTAAAAATCTTGGCAGAGTGGGGTGTATCTCGCGAGGAACAGTTGAGTCGGAGAGTTTACAAACATCTCTAAACTATTCAACGGCTCTAACGCTATGAACTACTGCAAGACATTCGGCACAGTGTAAGAGAGACGTCTCTTCGGACACTGATTCGTTATTGTACTGCTAGGTTCGACTACTGGGTCATTGCGTTTATACCATTCGGATAATTCTGTAGCAGAGCTTCTGTGACTTAGTGTATGCTTCATTTCGCACTCTGTTTATTGTGCACGTCGTAGTTTTCCTGACTACTATGGTGGGAGGCCATCTACTATAAAAACGCCTTCTGCGATCATAACAAAAACATAGTTGGTTTTCATTCACATGAGAGCGGTCACGATGCCTACGACTTCGTACATTATAGGAAAACACTTATCCATGGTGATAAAAATATTTTACAGGCACACTTAAATAACATTAGGAGTGGGTGCGATAAGTGGCTCATGAAATTAAATAACAAAGAATGTGAACTAATGACTCTCGGCAGTATGAAAGCTCTTCATCATACAAACTCGCTGACATCGAACTCAACAACATTTCACCATACAGGTACTTGGGCGTTGACATTACTTACAATTTAGCATGGAAACCTCCTAATAACGTAATCAGCAACAATGCTAACGGCACCTTGGGATACTTGCGTTGCAACTTTTAACAAAGTTCCACCTTCCCTCAAGGACGCTTCTTTATAAAACTTTTGTGCGCTCGAAATTAGAGGACGCCGCTTGGACCTGGAACCCTCATCGCGAAAATTAATTGGACGTCTCGAACGAAATCGCAATAACACCGCACGTTTCATTCTTTCTAATTACCGGCGCACATCAAGAATAACAGCCATGAAACACACCTTGTCACTGCCACTTCTATCACTTCGTCGTAAGTATTTTCATATTTGCAGCGTTCATAACGTCTACCATCATCTATCACTACGTACCGAGCTCATTACACGTCCCCCCTTATTATTCATCCCGGAGTGACCACAAACACAAGGGTAAAAGCATTTTTTGTAACACAAACACATTTGCTTGCTCCTTCATGCTACTCGCATCAAACGATTGGAATCATCTACCAGAGGATGTCGTTTATGCTTCAGATCATGCTCTTTCTTGTCATTCTTTTTTTGCGCATCTATATCGCGATAATAATCTCTAATAACATCATGTATCTTTCTTCGCCATAACTTCCTTTTTTTAACACGTGTCGTGATGCCTGTCATTTTGTTCATCTGGTTCTGTTTTCTTATTTTGGTGCTAGTTCCTTTACTTCGTATCTTTTGCCGCTAATGTTGTATAAGTCACTGTGTTTGTTTCGCTTCATTTTTCTTATTTATTGTTTTAATGTTGTTTTGATTTATGTTTGATTTGATTTATTAATATAAGTTTCATCAGATTTCATTTCGTTTTGTTGAGATCTTATACTGCATTTGTTGTTTGCCTTTAACACACTATGTCGTACAGCAAGCTTTCTTTCAATGTTTTGTACTTCATATCGTTAAACCCCTCCGCTCTACAATGCCTCTGCGATAGAGCGTACTGCGAACAAATAAATAAATAAATAAATAAATAAATAAATAAATAAATAAATAAATAAACTCAATCCAAGAAATCGTATAAGAAAACACAACAATAGGAAAAAGTGTTCTTTCTTTTCTCTCTAGCTATGAGCGGCAGTTTACATCAGTAACGTGTTACGTGGGAATAGTATTCCAAATAACATATTTCTTCAGTTGTCTATTTTTAATGCAGCATTTAGAAGATACGTTGCAAATGTCGACGTGAACGAAGTCAGCGCATATTTAACATAGTAGAGGCCAAGCAAAGTTACCTTTTTGTAAGTGTTTCGAGGCGGTATGCGCCACAGCACGCACTGATGTAATCTGTAATTTATTTGTCACACTGCACGAGGAAAGCTGTCACAAAAAAAAAAACAGCACGTGCAATCCCACAACCTCCACCGACGTCTTTTGGTAAAGATACCTCAACATGTAAATTTCAGTGGACGCTCGTAATATAATCACAGAGCTCAAGCACTTACTGTTTCAATTTCTGAAATCATGACACGCTTCCAAAAGCAATCAATTAGAAAGAAAATTTCACAATTTTGTTAATTAAGTAACCCTTCTGTACCTAGCGGTCGATCTCTAACTGGACGTGGTTGAAGACATTGCGTTTAAACATACCAGGCGTCCCAACTACCATGCATCAAGATTTATAGAGGGATGATTCCGTTACGCGAAGAAAACTTATTAGGTGCACTACAGGACATCTGCACGTCGCGCCATCTCTCCGCAGCGGCAGTGCGCTCCTCCGTGACATAGTACATTTTGTTGGCAGTGCACTGGTGCATCCCCCGATAATTTTTATAGGTAATGACATTTCGTTAGCTAAATAATTATTCCATCTATCTCAATAATTACTCTCCTAACTATCAAAATGATATCTAATTGCGGTAATAGGCAACGTACTAACTGCGCGCTAATTTTTGTTGGCTGATAAAAAACGCCGGCGAAACATAAAATATGTTACAGCAGTACGCTGCAAGACGCTCTTGTACGTAGCGCCTTTGAACACATTCCCTGTCAGGGAGCCATAATTAAAGAATGAAAAAAAGAAGAAAAAAATGAAGTGGTCATGTGTTATTTTTTTGGCAGCAGCGAGAGATCTCATTCTCCAGTTTCAATGGCCGGTACGAAATTGCTAAATACTAATTCTGCTAGACGAATAAGTGCCTACATTCGGTACCAAATCACCCTCCAATGAAGAATAAGCTATAACAAAAAAAATATAAAGGAGGTACAACACATCGCATGCTACGAAGATGTCAAAACAACTCTGACCTTTCACGACCTCAACTCGATGCTTTATTCTCAGACACGCTCAGTGTCGCCACCTCTAGGCAGTGTTTCATCATCTCGGGAGGTCTTTGAGATATAAGTTTTGGCCTCATGCCAATCGCCACTGCATCTGATCCGTCGCGCAAACACAACTTTCTGTGTGAACGGAGCGCTTCAGCCAGGCAAATATTTTAATTCAGGACATAACGAATATATGACACGTTTCGGTAGAACTACCACGGACGCCTCACAAAGAACCGCAAATGACGTCGCCAGAAAGTCTTTTAACATTTACATATCTGACACTGACGATGCTATCACAAATGTTCAACCTAGGTAGTTCTTCCCCCCATCGCTTTGTCGGTCGGATAATTTTCTTATGAACGGAAAACATTCCAGAATCATATTCGCACAGGCTAATGCATTGATGATGCTCTTAACTGAACTACCCGCTACGCATTGTTGCCCCTGAGTGAGTTCGTCACAAATTTTAGTCCCGAGGAAAAACGCGTGCCTAAGTTTGATTTTGCATCCTCGGTTGCGGCGACATTGAGGTCATAAAGATGTGTTTAGAAAAAGTGAAACAATTTAGCGAAGCACTACTATGCTACGGGAGAGTGATAAGCAGTCCCTCCTGTTCAAATCCTCAGAAAATGATGTTTATAACAAAAGATGAATGATTCAGAGTAAAATATGTACTTTCACCATGCAAGAGCAATAAGCATTTGCGGGAGAGGCACCAGGAAATGTTACGGCAAATGCAGTAAACACATAAGTAACGCAAAGTTATGCAGACCCTCCTTCATATTTCAAAACATTTTGTGTCACCGGTTCCCCGTCAGAGAACCAGCCAAATTTTCAGTAAATGCAGGTAACGGTTATTTGCTACATTTCACTTCCAGAATTTATTTTCACACACACCATTTCCTTTTTATATTGTACACTGGGTTTTCTTTTTCTAGTTCGCGTCATGACTCTTTGGAGCGACCGTCATTATTGTATCCGTCCAATATCGGAGACGCCGTAACGCACAATAAGCTGCCTTCTCCGCAATAAGTATGTGCTTGCAGCGCAGCACGCTTTACAAGAGCAAATGTCTAGTGGGCGATGTTGGTTTTCTTCAGCTTCTTTCAAGCTTATGAAAGGGCAAAGTTAAGACGCTTATTTACAGCGACATTAGAATTTAAAGCTCGTAACTAACGCTAACATTTAAAGCACGTAGAATTTAACAAAACGCTTTCTGGCGAAGATTGTGCATCGTACTCTGCGCAATCACCGTCGCCTTCCAGGGACATATATGAGATTCGTTTTTTGAGTCAGCGGTTTCAGGAATTCACTCGTTTTACCAAAAATCACACGTTCGCTGCTCACTTAGTTTAGCACGACACTTGCCAATGTATAAAAAATACGTGTGACGGTAGGATACGTCCAACGTTAAGGATGGTTGACGCTCACTCGCGCTTGCAAAATTTTCAGAATTCGACGTTTCGCGGACAGTCTCTCGTTTCGCTTCCTGTCCCGCGGTTTGCTTCCAAAACAATGTACATTAAATGAGAGATCTGTTTCCCAGACACACTGTCACACCCCAAGAGTTCTAAATTTTTCGAGTCGTTCTCAACTACAGCGCGTTTGTAACTTCGCGGCATCTAAAGCGCCACCGCACGGGGATCGGGCTCGCCCTTGCCCGTACCGCGCGGAAACTAACGGCGTACGAACGGGAAACCCAACGTCTACACACCGAGAGCTCGCGAAAGCTTCTCGAGCCCCGCACGACAAACGAGACAGGGCGTGACAACGAGCGCGTAACAGGCTTTCCAAAATGCCGACAGCGAGAGTGGCGTGTACTTACAAATCTCTTTTGGGGAAATCCAAGTCGGCCAGAGTCGATGTGCTCCAGAAAATCGCCCAGAGAACAAACCGTCGTCCAGAGAGACTCGCCATCTCGCCATACCAGACGGCCGCTTTTTACTCTCGGCACCAGGCGCACGCGCGCACCTCGAACTCTCGACGCCAGGCCTGTCGAAGCTCGAGGCGGCGGCGGGCCCGTGACGCCCTCGCCGGCCGCGACGGCGCCGTGGCGCTGCCTGCATCGGTCCTTTCTTTTTGTTGGCTGCGAGTGAAGCTCGTTCTTGAGAGCAACACTAGGTGCCGGCACTAATCAGGCTTAACGAAGGGAGGGAAGCAGAGGCGCGAAAGGGAGAAATCGTTAACCTCGATCCATTTACCGCTTTTCTTATCGAAGGTAGCGTGGAGGTGGCAGAAATAATCGCCTTAACGGGCCGCTGAACCGATTTCAATGAGGCCGATTGGTTCCAAGTATGAGGTGATAAAAATTTAACGAGACGCAGTTGGCCTACCTATCGTATCTAACCCTGAAAAGTTTTATATGGCAATAACGTGACTAATGTTTATTTCAGCATCTGTATTCGTCGTAAAGAACTTCTTAAGTGTCGAATTTCACCTCACTGAGGCCTTCCTCTATCGTCTAAGCCCCGCTGTGTAAGTGTTCGCAACGTTGTCAAGTTAGCAACACTGGTATATCAAATGTTTTAAATTGTGTCATATTGGGCAATCATTCGCAGTTAAAATGACCTTTGTTTTTGTATACCGTAGGGACGGCCTAACAGCCTCCTAACAGGCCTGGCAGGCCTGTGAGGAGCACTCCTTCATACCAAGAAAGCGCGCTTAAGGTTAAGCGTGCTAGCGAAATGTTGGTTGCTGTACAATTATGTAAAGCAAATACAATGCCATTAAGTTGAGCTGCGGAGGGCCTATCATTGGACAGCGTAATACACTCTGCTGCGCTGGATACATTCGACTACTGTACTGTCGCTTACCTGTGCTGGAGACAGAGACAATCTTTGGAGCATTTCCCCTAACTAAAGAGCGTATCTTCAATCACATACTGGCACTATAATGTTGATAGAGGAATGGCATTTGAAAATACGACCTTAGTAAACCTATTAAGTCTTCACAATTTCCCGGACATTAATCTCCAGATACGCCAGCAACTTCTGTCCTTTGCAAAAAATAGCATATCCAGATTAACCTCTCTCGCAACAAAAAGAGGCTTCAACTTTATGTCAGCGCTTAAAGCAAGACAATTAAGATGGCCCACCAAAAAAAGACATCTTTCTGTGTCTGAGTCTTTATTCCAGACATGCATACTTGCATATTTTCAAGAATGGATCAGCAAGAATCTTGTGGTATAATGATAAACGAAATACTTTTGACAATATTTGAAGTAATCTGGCATACGTCGGCTTCTAAGCAATTGTAACAAGAAATTTAGCCGAAGCCAAGGTTTCGGCAGGTGGACTTGTCTCCGTGAGGGCAAGTAGCGTTAAGCGACGTTCCTTGTTCTTATTTTATCAATCCCTTTAAGCTTCCATTTACCTCATGAGCCCTCACGACGCCTTTTTCGCTCGGTTTCAAGATTGCATTACAGCAGCACGTGTTGCTTCCCGAGAAACTTCCGGTCACTTCAATTATCACTCTCTAACACCGAAGCAGAAAGCTTGTTTCTTAAGTTGTGCTAGAGTAAGGAAAAACTCTTTTTCCGCTTTCAGGTAAAAAGGAAGGCACCTAAAGTTAAGGACTAGCTCTTATAATGTTGTGTGCAGCTTAGAAGAAAATATATTTGAAATGTTTGACCAGTCACAGGGAGAAAAGTGTTGAAAATGAGCGGACTACTCGCTAAGGCTTTGTTCCCCGCCCAGTGTTACTAGGCTGCGCCGGCGTACAAAGCCGGAAGCCGTTCAGGACCTGTGTTTGTAAACAGCGAAACGGTCTTTGATACAACGTACCGACGAAACACGGGAAACTAGGCACGCGAGGCCCCTGTCTTTATGTTCCGAACCCACGAAGGGTTATGTATACACATCCGTGGGCCTGGACACATGGTCGCTTCCAAAGTTTTATTAATAGGGTTCCGTTTATAACACGGAAGTACGCCACGCAGAAAGGACGAACAGAACTAATACGTTTCAAGTGCCATGCTTGTGCTCTTTTGCAGAGTTGTTGCACCAGTGCAGCTGGGCATATTGGTTCCTAAACTCAATGTTTTTTTGTATTACGTAGTCATTTTTTTTTCTCTCTTTGTAAAGGTGGGCCTTTAAACTCAGAATTTTTATGGCTAAACAAGGATTTGTTTGCTTGGTTGCTTTATTCATATTTTTTGTTAGTTAGTGAGTTTGTTTGTTTGTCTGTTTGTTTTTTGTTTGTTTGTTTGTTTGTTTGTTTGTTTGTTTGTTTGTTTGTTTGTTTGTTTGTTTGTTTGTTTGTTTGTTTGTTTGTTTGTTTGTTTGTTTGTTTGTTTGTTTGTTTGTTTGTTTGTTTGTTTGTTTGTTTGTTTGTTTGTTTGTTTGTTTGTTTGTTTGTTTGTTTGTTTGTTTGTTTGTTTGTTTGTTTGTTAGAAGCCTTCATGTATCCGCGTTTTGTTCTGAAGCAAAGTGCATCAAAGGAGTGTAATGTGACGCACAGCAACGCTATGCCCTCCCTTCACATTGGCTTTTGGTAAAATTTTACTTGTAGAGCTTTTATGTTCCATCCGCAATTGATTGGAAGCTATAACGCGCGCTTGTGGCGTTGCCTTACGTTTTCGTCTCGCTCAGTAGCGTAATTTCAATTCAAAAGCAGTCCGCCTCGGTGGATCAGTGGCTAGGGTGCTCGGCTGCTGACCCGATGGTCGCGGGCTTCGATCCCGGCCGCGGCGGTCGCATTTCGATGGAGGCGAAATGGTAGAGGCCCGTGTACTGTGCGGATGTCAGTGCACGTTAAAGAAAACCAGATGGTCAAAATTTCCGGAGCCCTCCACTACGGCGTCTCTCATAATCATATCGTGGTTTTGGGACGCAAAACCCCACATATTATTATTATTAATTCAAAAGCACGCATTCATACCTCGTGCCACCCGAGACCTCTCCTACAAAAGGATTGTGTAACTCACATATTTGTCTAGGACTACACCCAAATAGAACAGTGCCAATGATTTCAGAAAAGCTTAGGTAACATGCGCGAACGTCTGAACTCTACGCCGCAGGCTTTGTACTTCACACTACGAAGATGTTGCTGCCAAATGACCTAACCATATGGAGCGCACTACGTAAATAAGCGTTTCGTAGACCCGTCCTTAAGGATGCAGAATGTAGGATTCTCTTTGTTGGTGTATTGCATAATCGCAGTACTACATGTTACATTAGCCCGCATTCTTCGATGCCCTTCGAAACCGTGAGGCTTCGTCGCCGTAAAATCAATCTGCATAGCGGGGAAAGTTCGCTTCTTTCGGCAATGAAACATCCAAACGGCGACAAGAATAACGCTCGCCCGGTGCCTCTGCTTCAGATTACTTCAGATGGACTTGGCCGGACATCTGTCGACAAGGAGAAGAAGCACTACCGCTTTTTTATGGACTCTGAGATGGCTGACGCAGCGCGCCAACGCCGCTACTACGAGCGAGTATTTTGCTCGCTACCTACCACATTCTCTAATTAAAGCACGATCTCGTGGATGGTTTCCATGCCCTGACCATGGATACAAACACACACCTGAAATGCATGAGCGTTCATTGACGCATGATCCTGGGAAACTTCAGATATTCCTGGACACCGGAGCTACAAAAATATTGCCGATTTAAATGTTTAAATGATAAGATACAGCGCGTAAGGTTGTAATAAATATTTAGGAATAATTTTAGAGATCATGCAGAGCTTGATCAAAATGGATAGCTTTTTTTGTTATTTGTCTTTGAGGAGGAAGAATAAGCTTGAAAAAAAAAAACCAAGCGGTCTTCACGGGGCCTGCAGTTTACGACACAGTGCAGGGGACCACACCGGCGCATACTTCTGGCCTAGAGATCACTGCCACGATTTTTTTTTTTGTATTGTACCCTTTCAGTGTTCAAAACTGGTGCCTTTTCCAAGTAATGTCACAATTTTTTTTTTACTTTTCAATTTGTTCCGGATCCATGCGTTTCGAGTAATTTATGTATAAACAGAATATATTTCTTGGATTATCCTTTAAAATTCGAATAGTTTTAATTTTTTGCTTCGTAAGGTTTCTTTTGTATTTATTATTTCAAAACTCGGAAGCACAAATGCGAGACTACATTAACGAAAGTATTATATAACACACTGTTGTCCAATAAACGAAAGATAGGAAATTTTTTTCGAGGGGCCTCGTTCATATGTTAGGCAAAACCACATGAATTGAACAGACAATTAGGCCAGGAAAAGCACAGAGTACGTTAATTGTTTTGTTAAACTGTAGTGAACTAATCGTGACGTCACGCCTTCTCTTTCATGTCACAATTTAGCACACTACAGTTAAACACAAAAATTAACCTACTCTGTACTTTCCCTGGCCTAATTGTCTGTTCAATTTATTTGGTGTTATACAGTTAGAAACGAATGGTTTACTAATGTTTCAAGCGAGGAATATGACGCTTTGCTCCTTATATTATTTAGCTGTTAATCAATTTATCACCGCACTCTGAATATGTTGAAGAATACTTTCAATAGGCATTCCGCGCTTCATGCTTTTAAACCACCGATTAAAAAGAAGACTAATGTCGCGAGCGTCCCACAGCGTCAAGGTTCAGAAAACATGCGCTGAGCTTGGGAATCGGTTGATGAGAGGACGCTTGTTTCCCAGTTGCGTCGAGCAATCGATACACCACCATCCTTCTCGTGCTCCATGCGAGGCGGCGCCACGGTACCTGCAGACGTGCGGCATCTTCAACAAATTGAACCTGCGTAGACCGGGGAGCCCAGGTACCCTGGTGCGCCGTTTCGTCCAATCATCGTGCAAATGGGCGCCCAGGTGCGCACCGGTGCGATTGTTCGAAGGTGAAACAAGCTTATGTATAGTGTATGTGAAATAAGTATCCGAATGACTCTTAGTTTCTTCCACATCCCTCCCATATGCGAGTCAAGAACTAGGCCCATGAACCATATAATTAAACTGGGTGTGCACCCCCCAAGTGTGCTCGTGATCCTGTGTATCTTTCTTCCCTCTATTCTTCTGTCTCTCTTTTCCTCCATTTATCCCTCTCCCCCCAGTGCGGGGTAGCAAACCGGACGTGCGTCTGGTTAACCTCCCTGCCTTTCCTTGCATATCTCTCTCTCTCTCTCTCTCTCTCTCTCTCTCTGTTGTTTAGTAATCGAATACATCGCGCGCGGCAAGCGAGGTGCGACCCTTACATTACGATTGTCCGCTTCTGAAATAGATGGCGCCACAACTAAAGAGAAGGTTCTACAAAAGGCATGGCTCGCCTATCACGTAAGGGTCGATCTTCCCCCATATACCGTAATTGCACGACTCTAGGGTGTCTCTGATTGTAATGCGCAGCTTGTTTTACATTAAAAAAACCAAAAAAAAATTGTGATTTTCAGTTTTGCTTCCAACTGTAACGCTCATATTGATTTGAGCGTAACATTTAGTGCAACAAAGTTGCGCATTACAATCGTGCACATGGTACTTTACTTCTTACTTGGCTTCAGAACGAAAAAAAAACTTTCCTAGCGCTGTTTTTTTTTTTCTTCATTCCCTCCTGCATTAACGCAACATAGCCTAGATGCATCTTCCAGGTCAAGTTCTTAAACTCTGAGAAAACTTCCCATTTTCTTTAAACGGCACCACTTTACAAAAAGTGCGGTAAACAAAGTGATACTCTAATAGAAGCTCGCCGCCATATTGGCAGCCAAGTTTAGCCTAAGCGTTAGTTAATTTACTTCTTAACTTCTAGACACTTTGGCTACAGAAGCATGCGTTGCAACTGACGTGTGGAAACGTAGTATAGCGAGCAGAAGAAGCAGCCGAGTTGGGTTCGGCCGACACCACCAACAAAATCTCTTTTTAACGGCAGAGCTGTTTAAGCCGCGCGTAATCCGTGGACTTGAAAAACTTTGCCAAATGATGACGTCACCCCCAGCGCTCAGCTGGTGTGACGTCACGCGCTGTCTTCATCTCCTTCGCTCCCAGAACATGTGCGCCGATTTGCGTCGCACTGAATGGGACGCACGTCCCTAGCTTTCGCTGCGCTATGCACAGAAGAATCATGTAGGAGCTTCCCTTACCCAAGCGCGAGCCGATGTGCGCGCCGCGACGGAGGGTCAGTCAGTGAGCAGTCAATCAGTGAAGAAGTCATGTTGTTCAAGTGATAGAGTGGTTCGCTCGACCAGAGAAGACGTGTTGTTTGATGGTTTAGTGCGGTCAGTCGGACTTTGCAGTATCAAGAGATGACGCCCTGGGAGCTGTGATAAGTTTTGAAGATCGTCGCCCAGGAGACATGTGATGACTGACTGCGAAAAAGAACGAACCTGTCGGCGCTACTGTCTACGTAGAGTGTGTCGTCAAGTTGGTTAATATGAAAGGTGCGTCGCGCAGAGCAGCGTAACAAGGCCCAGCTATGAGGTGCAGCTCGTGGTGAACATCCACTTTGTTTTGTTTACAAATGCGACGTCTCAATTACTTCTCGTTCTTCCTGAAGTCAACCATTGCTGCATATCTGCTTTTGTAAATAATGAATACAGAACGTTTGAGCGAAGTGCCCCTGCACGGCGATGAAACTGGACCAACACGTGCTCAGGCTGCGATAACTTACGTCTCCTACCAGTGTCAGTAGGATCGAGTGCGTCCGACGAGAACCGATATTGCAGAACAAAAGCATGAGAACAAGAAGCGATGCATCAACTCGCACAATGACGAAGCAGATCACCTTGCCCAACGAGCGGCGGCAATCCATTGCTTCCGTCGCTGTTGCTCATGAGGTCTTGCGGTAAATGAGTAAAACCGTGTTGCGGGAGAGTTTTAGGGGCGAAGCTCCTAAGGGTGTGGGTCTGTCCCTCCTCTGTAGTAGTAGTAGTAGTAGTAGGTAGGTAGATAGCCACGTATAGTGGAATGTACCCACTCCACGTGATAAAGATGACGATGACGCAGTATAGTGCAATGTACCCACTACACGTGATAACGATGAAGTATAAGCGCGTTCCAGTATAGTGGAATGTACCCACTACACGTGATAACGATGACGATGACGCTGATGACCATGAAGTATAAGCGCGTTCCAGACCACACATTCTCTTTCTGCCATGGATGAAAACGATCGAGCTTCGCCCACTCATCATCATTCACTTCGTGGATATGGCGTGATCTTTTTGTGTGTGTTTGAGCACCCCACCTCACAGCAATTGTTATTCGACATCACGGGGTCGTGACGTGGACGAAGGGAGCAGTCGGCGTCTTCAAGGTGAAACTCTTTATTTGGTTGAACTTGTGGCCGTGAAACGGAAACTCAAATTACAGCAAGCAATGCACGCTGTACACTGTAGTAGGCGCACAGAGCGTCGTTTGTCGAAAAACTGACAAGCGGTGAAGCGCGTCGGCATTTATATATGCGCCATCGAATATGCCAGCGTTATCGCTAGCGGCCGCGTAAGTTCCAGAAAAAACTGTAATGTTCGCGCTGTGCGCGTAATCTCATCCGGAGGTTCTAAGATTATGTAGATGGTTCTTAGTCATTCGGCGTGGTTTGCGCGAGACAGCGGTCACACGTGTAGTGGGGCCGCAACATAAAAATGAAAAGAATGCAGGGCGTGTGGCAATACGACGAACGTCCCTTATTTCACTACGGCACTTAGGCGTATGCGCACACACAACATTGTTCAGAAAAAAATCACGCCATATCCACGCAGTAAATGATGATGAGTGGGCAAAGCTCGATCGTTTTCATCCATGGCAGAAAGAGAATGTGTGGTCTGGAACGCGCTTATACTTCATGGTCATCAGCGTCATCGTTATCACGTGTAGCGGGTACATTCCACCATACTGGAACGCGCTTATACTTCATCGTTATCACGTGTAGTGGGTACATTCCACGATACTTGAACGCGCTTATACTTCATCGTTATCACGTGTAGTGGGTAGATTCCACTATACTGCGTCATCGTCATCTTTATCACGTGGAGTGGGTACATTCCACTACACGCGGCTACCTACCTACCTACTACTATTACTACTACTACAGAGGAGGGACAGACCTACACCCTAAGGAGCTTCGCCCCTAAAAATTAAAGGACACTTTGTACATTCCAAAGTGTATACGGCGAAAGCGTGTCGCCATTCCACTGACTATACCACGTCTTTTTTTCTTTTAGACTCTCAGTGGGATAACACACAAAGCGAATGTGTGCGTGTTTTTTTTTTGTTTATTAGGGGCGAAGCTCCTTAGGGTGAGGGTCGTTCCCTCCTCCGTTTGTATGTAGTATGTATGTAGCCACCTCTAGTTTATGAATTGCTCAATAGATGGCGTTGTGTGTATATGTCCTTGGAAAATGATATCACTAGATGGCGTTAGTGGTTCCACTAACGTGGGTTAGTGATTACCGCTAGAGGAGATATAATAAAAGGGGCTCGCTCTTGGCGCGCTTTCTCTATCGCTCGGAGTCGCCCCACTCATCATCATTCACCTCGTGGATGGCGCTGTTATAATTGGGATCGTCGGGCCGACGCGGTACTCGGAGTCGAGCACCGGAGGTGGACTCCATCGTGATTAACGGTGAGGTGAACTTCACCAGAGAAGAGGTAGTCAGCTCCACAGTGCTCTCGTGTGAGTCGCATGCAAAACCAGGGCAGCCGGTATCTGCGGAGCATGCGGCGGCTCCGGTACTCACAGCGGCACAACCCATAGCCAAGGACGCGTGGCTTTCACAACTCACAGCAGCGTTCTTTGGCGATGCATGCGGAGGCGAGGCGTTGCGTCGAGCACTGGTGTGGACTTCGGCGTCTGAGTAGGTGGCATCGTCTGCCTCTGTCGTGGAACGCGAACTGGCGTTGTCGCTGAGGCTGGGAGCGCCCGGAACACAAGTCGGCGACGCTCGTGCCCAGCTCACGATTGAACACCCAGGATCATGCAAAAGACGTGACACCTATTGTCACGTCTTTGCATGATCGAGTGGGCAATGTACGGGGGATTCACGGTTACCCGAATGATCCCTCCGAGCTTCGCCCACTCACCATCATTCACTTCGTGGATATGCTGTGATTTTTTTTTACCGCAAATCGCACCGAGACGCGAGACTAATCTTCCTCCGTTCGCATGCGTTCGTGTATTTTCTCGCGCTTTGCGCATCGTAGAAACGCCATCCGCGTTCCAGCGCTTAAATTGACGGACCCTTTGTAGGAAGGAAGGCGGAGGCGAACAGAAAGGCCGAAGGCAGGGAGGTTAACCAGAAAGACTTCCGGTTGGCTACACTACACTGGGGGGATTAGGAAAGGGGAATAGAAAGATGAGAGAGAGGAGGGAAGAGAAGGAAAAGAGAGAGAGGCAGTGAATTCACTGCAGCGGGTGGAACTGCACCGCAAGTTAGAGGCGTTCACACAAGCCCGTAGTCCTCAAAAAGCACCAGAGGGCTTTTACTGCCTTGTGGGCTGTCGAGATATGTGGACGGTGCTGTGCAGGGGACCCTTTGTAAATTCCACAGTATGTTCCGGAGCAGAAACCTGGAGACTTGAAAAGAGGGTTCAACTTAAACCGAGGACGACGCAGCGAGCGATGGAAAGGAAAATGATAAGGTGTAACCTTAAGAGACAGGAAGAGAGCAGAGTGGGTCAGGGAACAAACGGGGGTTAAGGATATCATAGTTGAAATCAAGAAGAAATGGTTATGGGCCGGGCACGTAGCACGTCGGCAGGATAACCGCTGGTCATTAAGGGTAACTGACTGGATTACAAGAGATAGCAAACGCGTGAGGGGGGAGACAGAAAGTTAGGTGGGTAGATGAGATTAAGAAGTTTGCAGGTATAACGTGGCAGCAGAAAGCACAGGACCGGGTTGATTGACGAAACATGGGAGAGGCCTTTGCCCTGCAGTGGGCGTAGACAGGCTGATGATGATGATGGTGATGATGATGATGATGATGTTCCGCGAACGCCTGTGCCATTGAGACGCCGTCGGTCAGAATGATTCCATACGCTGGGCACAGCAACGCTACGCAAGGAAAGCGCGAGCGCTGTAGAGTCCGACGCGACCGGCGTCCGTTTGCGCACCCCGGCGGCCACCTGGCTCCGTCCCAGCGCTCGGACGGACGGACGGACATGAACGGAGGGACACGGACGGACGGACACGGATGGACGGGTGGACATACGGACACGGACGGATGGATGGACGGACGGACCGACGCTGGACGGACGTGAGCATGAGACATTTGAGGAGCTTTTTTTTTTCGAAATGTGCTAAATCGAAAACTACCACAAAAAAGGCTCCGTTGGCACATACATACTCTGAACTTTCCTCTAAAGCAGTAATAATAAATTAATAATAATTCTTAAGTTATTATTACTGCTTTAGAGGAAAGCTGAGAGAATTTATGTGCCAACGGAGCCTTTCTTGTGCCAGTTTCGCTTTTCGATTTAGCACATTTCGAAAAAAGCTCCTCATTTAAGGCTTTCGTTTTAAAGGACTGTGTTTAGAGGCTATCGATCCATATGTCGAATGTTGGGACAGCATAATTGCGCTGACAAACAGCCAGTTGATTGGTCATATCGCAAGGGTACGGATATGACACAGGTATTTGATGGATCAAATAACAAATTTTCGAGCGTCAACCATGAATCGCGACTGACGTATACCTGGTTTCAATTTATCTACCACACCAGCACCAATGCATTAAACTAAGCACCAGCTATCGCATCATGAGATACGCGAGTGATATAAAAAGCGGCGACAAATATGATAGAAGTGCTGTGACGGCGAAAGCCACCTTCCTCTCCTTTTTGTTCTCAGTCGAAAGCTTTCTGCACCTAACGTCGCTTTGCATTGCCCCAGGATCCGAGGCTTTGCAAGCCTTTCTGCGCCTCACCTGATACTGCATTACCTCTGTGATCGGCCCACCTTTGGTCATGCGACGGCGTCATGTGATGACGAGATCATACGAGTCATGTAACTGACGTCATGATGACGTCGCAAAGTCTGACGATTGGTGTCATCACGTGATGGTTATTATATTTTAGGGTCGAGGCTTGTCCGGTGTCCGTTGTAACAGCTACATTATATGGGGCAACGCTCGGGAACGCTCGGGTAACGTACGATGTGTGAGACACAAGAAAAGGTTTAACAATAGACTAATATCAATCATAATTGTGACAGAACAATATAAAACACTTAAAAGCACAAACCCTTTATACTAGTCGGCGACTTCAACGTAGACTTTATGGACCTTAGGACCTAGCTTTGTCGTCGACTCTTCATGTCACTTTATGTCCCTTTATGTCACTCAATTTACATTATATGTGGCAACGCTCGGGTAACATGTGTGAGACACAAAAAGAAAGGTTTAACGATAGACTAATATCAATCATAATTGTGACACAACAATATAAAACACCTACAAGCACAAACCCTTCTTTATTCTAGTCGGCGACTTCAACGCAGACATTATGGACCTTAGGACCTAGCTTCGCCCACTCGTCATGATTCACTTCGGGGAGATGCGTGGATTTTTATTATTATTATTGCATCCATTGTGTTGGCGCAGACGGTCAACTTTCGCGTTTGATGGTGCACCTAAAGCTTTCGCCTTAACACACTGAGGAAGGACCGAGGACCGCATCCTGGCTGTGTAAAATGTTTTAAAGAATACTGTATGCGTTTTGAACTGCACCTGAAAGAACTTGAAGTTTGCATGCAATTTAAATGCCGAGCTTAAGGCGTTCGAAACGTGAGTCCCATGGGCAGCATTTTCCAAACGTTACTCGAGGTCGCCTTGATAAGGCATGTATGAATATCAACAATATTTTACGCTATCGACGAAAAGTATGTGTTCCTAAGCCAGTGGCGTAGCCGGGGGGGGGGAGGGGGGTGCGTAGTTTGGGGCTTGCATGACTGTACATTCGTATTCCTAATCCCATACTGCAATATCTGTCACCCGCCTGGTAGTCCAGTGGTTATGGCGCTCGGCTGCTAACTCGAAGGTCGCGGGATCGAATTGCGGCCGCATTTCGATGGAGGCCTAGTGTATTTATATCTAACGTCACCTTAAAGAGCACCAGGGGGTCAAAGTAGAGCCCCCCACTATGGCGTCCCTCATCATCATACACCGTGATTTTCGGGTGGAAGTCCACGACAAATATCATTACACTATAATTAATAATAATATCTGGGGTTTAACGTCCCAAACGGTATGATTATGAGGGACGCCGTAGTGGAGGGAGGGCTCCGGAAATTTCGACCATCTGGTGTTCTCGTGCACTGACATCGCACAGTACACGGGCCTTTACCATTTCCTCCATCGAAATGCGACCGCCACGGCCGGGATCGAAACACTATAACTGTCCACGCAATATGCTTCGGGTCAACTAGTACCATTCTTTCAACGCATACTTTCCTTTACACACTGTTTTTATCAATTCAGCCATTCCTCCCGCCTTTTCATTTCATTCGTAGTGTCAACGTTGGCGCACATCAAAGGAAAACGCTTGGAAACGCTGCCCGCATGTCTTATGTTTCTTTTTGTTTCGCATTTTCTTCACCTACGCGAACGCGTTTAGAGAAAGGGGTAGGAGGAGGACATCAAAAAAAAAGAACATTAGAGAACGTAGTGAAAATAAAGTAGCTTTCACGTGCGAACACCTGCCTCTGCTGGGGAGATTGGGAAAGGGTAATCGTGGGGTGGGAGGAGGAGAGGGTGTACCATGAAAGAATCCCCCGAGATTAATTTTCCCTACCCACCGTCGATGCGTGGGACGTGCTACATGGCCGCCCAACCCCAGCGCCGCAGAAAAACGGGCCCGGTGTGTCATTCGACTACAAACCGTTCTTCGATAGCGGCTCGGCTGGCTATATGGCGAGCGACAAAGTGGTGCCCTCGTTTATGATTATGATTTTTCGTATCTCGGCGTAGTAAGGCGTTAGTCTTGAATCCTTTTGTTTCTTACGCCGAGGTAAAAAAAAAATGACACTTTAAATTTTGTCACCAGTTCTTAGGAAAATCGATGTGTCTTTGTTTTTTGGTTTGTTGCTTTTTTCCTCACTTTCTGTGCAACTAAGGAAACGCATACATTTACCGTGCCTAGCCAGTTGATTGATGGAGCGAGAATGTCTTCATTGTGCGTTATAACGGATACGCGTTCCTTGTATTTTTACGTCACCGCCTAAAGATACTGGGAAGAGGTGTATCGGATAGTCAATAGTACCATTCATCATGTCGAATGGGTTACAAGGTCCTCTTCTTGCGTGGGACATTCTTTTGCTGTGAATTTCATGCGCCTCGTTCGATCAACCGTACTATTTTGTTCCTCATCGTGCAGTGCTGAACAAGGTTGTACGTAAAAAGGAAGTTGGCACGGCCATGTTTGCGGCTAAGTGACGGATGTGTATAGGATAATTATCCGCATTTGAAATGTTACTGGGAAGCGAGGTCCAAGGTAGATATAGTTATATGTCATTGTATATGTTCCGCACGCCGTCCGTTAATGGGCTGTTTGACTGCCCGCACTATTCCAGACTATTGAGGTGAATTCTGGGAAACACAAACACATGGGACGTGGTCAACCTAAGGAAAGGAAGTGGAATGTAAAATTCTGTGTGGTTCTTTAGATGGAAAGATGCACACGCGAACCTCGTGTTTCTACGCGTTGAAAATTGGTGTGTAGGTTTCTTGGGTTTTACTTGAATAATAATTTCTGGGTTTTGCCGTGCAAAAACTATATGATATGACTATTAGGTCACACTTTTATGGGGACGAAGTAGAAGCAACACCCGTGTAGTACAGAGTACCGAAAGAGAGAAAGAAAGAAAGAGATAGAGAAATATATGGAAAGAAGAGAGAAATTCCTGGCGAAAGAAATTGTTGATGCTGCGAGATTCGAACCCGCGTACGCACGATCCGAATGCGAGCACCGTAACCACTGGGCTATCCAGGCACGCTAGCAAAGCATAACATAGCCTTCTATAGTATAGTATAGCAAGGGGGGTGGGAAAGGGAAGTGAGATGGAGGAACAGGTGAGAGATTATATCAAAGAATAAAAAGAGAGAAAGAAAGATAGCTAGAACGGGAAATTTACATATATAAATGAGGGAAGAAATCGAATTAAACAGGGACAAAGGGCAATATATAAAAACAGAGTGAAGAGCAAAATAAAGAAAGATATGCAGAAAGAGAAAAATAAAGATAAATAAAGTAGACCACCCAGTTCCGCACTTCCGTCAGGCTTGGCACCGCTAGTGCAAAGCTGACTTACTTTTATTCGTTGCTTCCATCAGAACTTTTCACTCATCGACGATGCCACCGACGCCGGCACCGCACTATCTGCCACGAGGGCTCCTTGGCGCTGTCGCGTAAAGATTTCCAAAGTGTATTCTCGCAGTACCTGTATTGACGTAGGCTGTGGCGCATAACCACGCATCACGGGCCGTGGTATGCGGGTATGTGCCACCTATGACTGGGAAAAAAGGGTTTCATGACATACGCGACAGGCAATCATGTTATTCATGTAATAACCTGTGAATCGTGTTCGTCATACACTCATGTCCTCCTACGCAAATGTTGGTATATACCAACTTAAGGGGAGACGACCACGAGAGCGTGTTGATGTAGGCGGATGGATGTATGGATGGACGGATGGACGGACGGACGGACGGACGGACGGATAAAATACGTTCAAAGTGTATTTGATTGGCAAAGATATATATTACTTCGCATTAAAAGAAAAGGGAAGCTATATGAAGCTGCAGTAATGGTACAAGAGAACTTATTCATAAGCACATAATTTCCATTCTGGACGCATTTATATCTTCGACTCACCGCCGTCCTTTCGTGACCAGCCTCGATCTGTTCTACGAGTAAGCCAAGAAAATTTCATTTGTACGTGCGTGATTGATTCGAGAGTGCGGTACATTGAATGTATGATGTGCCCACTCTTCCTGCGTTTTCTCAATTGAGTTTCCCAGCTTTATTTTATCTGTCCAGTCCCTTTGAAGCGCAAAAACAGACAAAAAAAAAAGAACTAGATAAAGGTGAGCCAGGCCGGAAGGGAACTCCCTTCAAACAATTATTTATCCTCAGAGTCTTGTCAGCTTTTATCGATCACTAAAAAGGCAAAAGCTACGTCAAAACGCATGTGTGTCCTAAATATAAACTAACTATAGCGTAAAAATATATCTCCCAATAGATTAAAACCGCAACATAAGCAAAACCGGACAACTTTGGCCTGTGAGGGTTACAAAGCAAGAGTGACAACAGAACAAGGTTTTGTTTATGTTAAAGCCGCTAATCTGCTTCATATTTCCGTAACATCTCTGATGCGCCAAATCAAAGTAAACAGCGACCCTGAAAGACAAAACCTGCGTTTTTCTGTTGTGTTTTTCTGCACCCTTCTCCACTTTGATTTGGCAAATAAAGGAAGTTACAGATCACCGACACCAACCGGACAAAGCACATAGGCGTGCGCACGAGGAGGGCAAGGGGGGCCGCCCCCCCTGGTCACTTAAGACGGGAGGGGGGGGGGGGGGGCAAGGTCTGTCCCCATACATTGACTTAATAATGAAGGGGGGCGGGGGGGCGCTGCGACGAACCTTCGCCCCCCCCCTGAAGGGGAACCCTGCGCACGCTTATGACAAAGCCCGCACCCTAGTTCACAGCGCAAATGACGCATCAATATATGTCACCCTCGTGTTTAGTAGGTCAACAGAAGGCTGACTAACACAGGTAGAAGCATTTCTGCGAATACAAAAAGTCCTCAACATTTTCCCTCGCTATATCGTTATTTACGGTGCCAGAAGAGAAAGGGACGTTTTGTTTAGCTTGTGTTTGGTCTAAGACGTGAGCTTACGGAGTGTGTTTGTGCAACTGCATACTTTAGATTTGCCTTGAACTTTACAGTATACTAACATTACTTTGTTGCATTCATAAGATTTAATAAAACCACGATTGGCCGAGGCATGTCAAGTTGGCCCCCTGAATAACATTCCAAAATGCCGCTAAACATTTTTCTTTAAGCGTAATATCGTGTTCACACACGATAAAAAACTAAGGCGGCGAAATTTGCCAAATTACAAAAAATTATAAGAAAAAAAGCGAAACAATGACGCCGGCCATGATCGCCCTGTTTCCATGGCAGCGGTGGTGGCACGCCTCCCTAATTCGCGGGACAGGTCACCCAAAAACCTTCGCCTATAAACGGCGCCCGTCGTAACACCGCACGGAAGTTGTACACTGAAGCGTAAAGTAAGAAATTTCAAACATTGATGACAGTAGCGCTGATTGCTGATTTATGATGAGCACACCTCACTTTTAACCCTATGCATAGTTCCATATTGCGACGAGAATATGAATATCAATAATAAAAAATGAAACGCTAACCGCCTCTCGTTTCCAGCGGCGCCTTCCCCCACGCCCGTGTCTCCTCTGTTTGCGGAATGAATTTTGATGAGGGTCATTTGTCTATCGTTTTCAGGCAAGTATCGGCAAAGAGCAACGACCAAAAACAGCGCTGTTCCCAGCGTTGAAGCAAAAAAAGCGGAAGGCCTCATTTTTTCGCAGGCGAACCGCCATTATTGTTCTATTTCTTCATGCGTTCCCCGTGCCGACCCCACGAACCATCCATAAAACCCGCGAGGGCGCAGGTAAGCAATCGTCAAAAAAGCATAGAGCTAACAAGAAACTTCAGTAACCTAGTCAGCGTAGGAAAAGTGAAGCCTAAAGGCAGGAGTAAAATTGGATAAAGCAAGTAGAGCAACATTATCAAGCGAGATGGAGGACCCTGGGTGACCCCCTTCCTCTATATATACTGCAACCGTGCGCGTATGAAAAGCGATGGGAAAAAAGGGGGATAAAAGGTTTAGCAAATGGCTGCGGCGGCGGCGACACCGTTGTCAACCAGGTCGCCGCCGGCGCAATTTTTTTTTTTCCACTTTCAATCGAGGCTAGGACTCGGGTCTGGTGCACGAGCACGGACGTCGCTGCGTTCAGTTGCGGGGGGCGACTCGGCTGGACAAGCCGGATGTGGCGAGCGGGAAGACGGGCGGGTCCGGCAGAAAGGAACCGGACGACGTGCGGCGCCGGCGGCTCGTGCAGCTAGCCACCACACCGGCGGTCACGACTCTGCAACGAGACCCGGCCGGGAGAGATTTCGTTCGGCGAGGAGGATCCGAGTGTGCGGAGGAGGTCGGAGATAAGCGTCGCACCTTCCCACCCCAGGACACAGACGGACGGTGTGCCGACGGACGCGTCCTAGGGAAAGCGGCGTAGGGACGAAAGGAGGAATCAACACGAGGAGAGGAAGGAGAGCGCGTTTGCGTGTCTGTGAAAAAGGGGGAAGCGCCGGAAAGGGCTTTCCCCACGGCCGCCGCCTCGAGCCGTCGCTCGCCCGTCGTTGTCGTCGTCTCGGCTCCACCTGCCTTTTCCCCCCACGTGGTCTGGCGTGTGTGCGTGCGTGCGTCGGGACCAAGTCTTGGAGGTTTCGCGCCCGTGCGTGATCCCTAATCGGCCGCGGCGGGGGGAGGTCATGAATAAAGGAAGAAGAGGCGGCTGACAAGGAAGGAAAAAAAGGGAATCAAGGAAGGGCGGGGTGACGGACGGCGAACGAGGGGCGTCGGCCCGCGGCTGGGCCGCGCTGGCGGCCGCGTCGCGTCGTCAGGACGCGCGGGCCAGGGCGCCCGCGGCGGCGGCAGCAGTGTTGGCCGTGGCACCGGCGGCCGAAGCCAGAGCGCGCCACTCGGTCTCCGGGCCTCCGACGGGAGTGGGAGCGGCGGCGGCTCGCTCCACCAAGAAGCGGCTCTCGGCTGCGGTGCACGCGACCACCACGCTCGCGCTCGACGCCGGCGTCGTCGCGGCCGCCGTCGGCAAGAAGCGCACGGCCTCGGTGCGTCCCGAGGTGATGCTGGGCAGCGCGGCCACCCTGGTCGGCACCGGACCCGCGCCGCCTTCTTCCACGACCAACGCCGGAGGTGTGATGGTGGTGGACGCGGCGGGCGCCAGGCGCGCCGGCGCTGGGGGGACCCTCGACGACGATGATGCGGGGAGGAGGTAGCGAGAGGGACCCGAACGTACTCAGCGAGTACCTACAGGTGAGCGGTGGTGGTCAACGAGCGCACGGTGTTCCGTATATCGCAACGTCCACGTTACTGCGAACGGACTCGCTCTTTGCATTTTTTAGACAGGCAGAATGACTGTTCAGCAAGCGCCACGTGCATTTTTGTCATGTCCTATCATTCTCAGTAAGAACATTCAGAGCAGCAACCTCCAAGTAATTGCAGCTGGTTATGCTTGATATAACATGTTTAGCAGCCTAACACATCGTCCTGCATCGGTACCGTCTGTATCAGTGTGAGTTACCACTGTGGGGCATAAGGCATGCGCGAAAGCTGGTGCGTGTGAGGGGGGGCTTAGGATATACAGAGGCACATCGTTAGCCGTCGACGCGACAGAACTTTTAAACAGGCTGAAAAAAATGTTCCAAATGACTTCTGGGAGTTTGTAGAATCAGTTTCCAGTATCCAGCAAAGCAGAAATTTAAACAAAGGCGAGCTTTTACCCTAGCATATAAGGCATCTCAAGTTCTTGTGAGACTCTTAGGAACACACCCACCTCCACCCGTGCTGGCGTTTCTTGAGTTGAGGTACACTTTCAAAACTACTATCATCGCTCCGTGCTCAGAAAAACCGAAAGTGACCGCACAGATTATCAGACCAGAAGGTCGAGGGCTAACTTCAGCTTGTGCAAACGAGAGTACACTTCAGCGTGTACTTGATCTCGCGTATGTATTGCTGACTTCTTCATCGTCTTGTACTCTCTCTTTATCCGGCTTTATACTCCCTTATTCTCACCTTCAATCGCAATTGGGACCGGATGTGGTAAACCGGGTATTGATGTCTTAACGTCTGAGCTGGTCCTTTAATGTTCTTTTTCTCTATTTTTATTTATTTCCGCCTGTAGACCCTGCCTGGGCTGTTGCACCAGCCCTGTTGAAGATTGGCTCATTGGAACTTTGACTACTATATATTTTTCGTTCGAGCAACCACGGTAACTGAAATTACCCACACGAACCCGTAGTTCGGTGTTTGTTGTACCTGAATGTTGGCTTTCCACATTCATATGTTCGGGCATGTGAGCTGTAAACTTCTGCAGCAGCTACATACAGTGTTTTAAATTGTCCTTTTGGTAGCGTTTTCTCGTATTTTGAATAGATACAACCATCTTAGGGCCTGAGTGCCGACAGGTCCAAAGAGAAGCACCCGTCTATGGGCACTGAATTTTCCACGTTCCTTAGCAAGTGAAACAGCCTAAAAGGTACGAAGCTTTCCCAATCTCACACCACCGCACCAGATGCCCAGGGTGCATAGGTGGGCACACGAGTTGAGGGGGGGGGGGGGGGGGCATGAGGTCAGCAGCCCCCCCTAGTCACCTAAGAGGGGGGTGCGCAAAGTCTGCCCCATACATTGACTTAAAAATTGGAGGACCCTTAATCTTCGCCTTTAAGAGTTGAACGCGATAGCGATATCCTGTCCGGAGTGCGTACTTCAACCACTTAGTGCATACTTGCTATGCACCCACTACGTGGTGTTAAGGGAATACACGCATTAAGGTGTGTGCCTTTTGTAATGGATGGCCGGCTTTAAACTACGAAGTCAATATGAGAATCTCATGTTCTGATGCCCGATGGCAATGTAAGCTTGTACACGCAATATTACTTGGGATATTACATGTTATATTGCGACGCCTATATAAAAGGCGTTTGCGTTTGCGAAGCATGAAAGTTGTTTTCATTGCATTTCCAAGCAGAGGAAGTTATTTTAACCGTATTTCCAAGCAGAGGCGTGGCTGTGCGGTAGAACACCTGCTTGCCACGCAGGCGGCCCGGGGTTCGATCCTCACTCGGACCCGGAAATTTTTATTATTTATTTTATTTGCATCTTTCCTCGATTTTTCGGTCACGGACAAGATGATGATTTTTCGCTCACAACCAACGACGCCGACGCCGGAATTTCTGCAAAACGAGCTCTTTAACGCTATCGCGTTAATAAGAAGGGGTGGCGCTGTGATGAACCTTCGCCACCTCCTGCCCTGAAGGGGAACCCTGCGCACGCCTATGCCAAGGTGCATAATACAGGTGGTCTGTAGAAGTTACAGACTGAGTGCCGAGTGTAGGGAAGCGTATTAGGCGCTAGCAGTGAAGGGGCATTTGTGATGTCATTACTACAGAAGTGAATGACGAGACATAGCTAGGTAAGCATTGCCGGAAGGAGGCGCTCATTTCACAGTGGGCTTAAGCGGGTTGCTCATCCGGGTTATGATGTCAATGACCATGATCTGGATCTCTTTAATTCAGCTTCGTTGTCGAATTATTTAGCACATGGTAACTTCAGGTTATTGTCTTTCTCGGAGTATTATCCGAAGAGCCACTGCAGTGCAACAAGCATGAATGACTTCGTGATGTCGCCGTTCGCGTAACAATAATTAGCTCGAATGCATTCAAAGAATCTGTATTAAGTAGTCTTTATGTTTGAATTGAGGACGCCACTTGCATGCAGCGATTTCTGATCAGTTACGTGCGTAAGGCGGGTTCTTATCTGTGCCAGTTGGTTACGTTCACCAATTATGAGACATCTAAGAGAACAAACAAAACAGCGCAATGAATGGAGGTCTGTCCAGTTCGTTCTCTCACCAGGCCCGTTTAAATCGAGTCTATTTCAATTTAGGCTTAAGTTGAAGAAACTGAGATGGTCGAAATTAGTCCAAACTCCCGTATTGTCCCGTTTTCCGTAATCAGAACGTGGTCCTAGCCCTTAAAACCTCGTAATCATATTACGCTTAGTTTGACGTATTCCATAACGAATGAGACTTTGCGCAACGTCACAACTTGGTTTTTAAAAGTAGCAGTCGAGAACGTCATTGTTGCGATACCTGCTAATAACAATTGTTGAGCTTTATACGTCCCAAAACTACGATGAGATTATGAGGGACGCCGTAGTGGAGGGCTCCAGAAATTACGACCACTTGGTTTTCTTCCACGCGCACCTAAGTCTAAGTACACGGACTTCTAGCATATTGCCTTCATCTAAGTGCGGCCGTCGCGAGAAGGATTCGATCCCGCGACCTTCAGGTGAGCAGTCGGGCAATATAACCACTAGTCTACCGCGGCGGGTGCAATATCTGCGAGGGTACAAACATAGAGTAGTTGCTACTAAAGCGTAAGCTTTAAGGCGATAGCGTCGTTTCGCAAATATTCCAGGGTCGACGTCGTTGGTTGTCAGCGAAAAATCAGCCTTGTCCGTGAGCGAAAATTCGAGATAAATGCAATTAAAGAAATAATAAAAATGTTCGGTAAGAGTGGGAATCGAACCCAAGAGCACAGCGTGGCAAGCAGGTGTCCTACCACAGAACAATGCTTGTGCTCAAAATTGCTTCCCAAAAGAACACTATATGAATGTCATCTAGTGCAAGAAGTGTCCTTAACGCATGTAATATTGCCTAGAAGAAGCGCACACTCGCATCAGGTGTCAAAACATGTGAATTGTACAACGAGTGGTTGGTTTAATGAACAACCCATTACAAAGCACACGGGCATCAGTAATCATCATTACCAGCGGGAGCATGAACAACGTGTGCAGCTGCGCAAGTGCATGTGTTGCCTTATGACGCCTAGTGGGCACTTCGCTAATCCGCAAAGGGAATAATTATGTCGTAGTGGGCACTTTGCAAACTGTACTTGCAGTAGTCATTCTAGGATAGTTAGAAACATAGAGTTTCTTAATGAAGGAAACTCTATCAGTTTGAAACGGCCAATTTACAGGCGCACAGTCATTCCTTTCCTTGTGTCTCGGTTGAGGTGTCCCCCGATAAAGGAAGTCAGGCTAGCGATTAAGTAGGCGATACGCACAGGCCCGATAACACTATCCCGTTCTACTCTTGAAGGCGAAGCTCAAGCGTCCTCCAAGCTTTTTGTAGTATAATATACTTTTGTCAATGTTTACCATTTAGCTATCTCCCTCTCTCCACCGCAATCAGCTTAGTTGCTTTTCACGTCCCTTTTCAGAATGAACGACGTGCCGCGTCCTTGTCTGCCTTCGGATCTCGCGTGCCCATTGGTGTTTACGCAGCGTAGAGGCCATCGCATCAACAACGGCGAATGCGCTTTGATACCAGAATATCTCTGCCAGCAAATAAGGCGGCCATCTCTTCGCAGTAAAGTGCACTAACCACACCGTGAACCAAGGTCACCATGCGCCCCTCTCCCCCACTCAACCCCTGTAGAGCGAGAGGTGCGAGAGCAGCGTATGGTGCACAAGGCTTTGCCTGTAATGGGATTGGCCGCTCACGTGCCGTGCGCCATTTTCTGGAACGCCCGTATGTACACCACGTGTGCGCTCCCTCGGAGGCGAACCGCGTGCCCCACGCAGCAGCACGTCGCTACACACACACAAGCACACACGCATTGACAAATCGATCAGCGTCCAGCTGACGACCCGAGTGCGCGTGCGTCGTCTTGGCCTGAGTCTTGTTGCCGACCTTGCTTTCTCCACACAATGAACGTATTGTTTTTGTTTGTTTGCACTTTTTAATATTGTGTACGCGAGGCAACTTCTCGCCTGCAATGCTCAGGTCGTGAATCTTACAATAGGCTTCCTTCTGGTGCCAACTTTTCTTCCCTCTGCCTTCTCCCTCTTTCTTTTTGGTTTTTCCACCGTTTACGCCTTTGTCGTATATTGTTACACCTTTCCCAAAGCTTTCCACTAACTGCTCCGCTATACTCGCCTCCTCGAACTCTGTACGCGTGTGACATAAACAGGTTTAAAAAATCCGCGTAATGTGGCCTCCAGCAACAGGCTGCTTTCTTCGGATTGGGGCACACAGCGGCAGTCGATAACGGAAGAAGGTCCAACGCACTGTAAGCCCCGTTGTGGGTCATTTGCCGATCGTTCAGAGTCGTGGGCGCGCGTGGTCGGTCGTTTTCGAAGCGAAACCGGAGAAGCGGTGCGCATATCCGAGTAACTCTACCCGTTTCGAACCACTCGAAGGCTAACAAAGGGGGCACCTGGCGCAATCATTCGTCTGCAGTTCCTCGGTGAGAGTTTCGAATGAACCTAAATGCAGAGAACCGAAGCTAATACTATATGCAAGTCGTAGTGTATTGATAACCTTATTGATTCTCTTACATTGTATTCATCCATTCCAGTGTTGCCTTTAAATTCATCGTAAATAGCGCAATGAAGAGGGACAGCAGAAAGGAAGACGAACACGGGCGCAAATTCTGGGCCAAAATAAGCAAAAAGAAAGCCAGTCGTGAAAGGTTAGAGGTATTTTTTTTTTATCCGAAAAGCTGGCCAGGGGTTTATAAGCGACACATCGATTGCGCTGTACAATGCAGAATTGAAATTTTTTTCCCGTATGGTTTCATAATTTTCCGTTTAATTACAGCCGTTCTTCTTTGTTACGGTGCACTTGTGCAGCTTGTGTATATATAAACTTGTGGATCTGCATTTTATAAAATCAGTTGTCAGTTGGCGCCTGCGTTCATCTTCCTTTCTGTTGCCCTGTTTCGTTGCGCTATTTACGACAAGTTTAATGTGAAAACACCAACTCTTCCAAGATTCAACTCTTTTACAGAAAGGTCCATTTTATTAAAATTGCCTGTTTTATTAAGTGGGAAAGCTTATCAGCGGTCCGGCGCATACCAGACATGAAGATCAGCTGGCATCCCTCAAACCAGCAACAACTTCAAAATCATCGGGCAGTTAAATAAATGTGTTACCTATGCAATGCGCTTTAGAAGTTTGAAAAGAAACGAATATCAGGGCGATGACAGTCCCCTAAAACGCATGTCACCACTGACAAGGCTCTGTGATCCCAAATGCGTTCTTAAGTGTTAATTAATTAATTAATCAATTAATATATCTTTATTTATTTATTTATTTATTTATTCATTCATTTATTTATTTATTTATTTATGAGACCATCAGGGTACATTTTGTGCATTGTAGAGAGGAGGGACGGAAATACAGTTTAAGAGCAAGATAAATATAGGAATATTTGCAACTAACTGCAGTGCAGAGAACAATACTACGTAACAGTAAATTATCACACACTGGGAGTACACTTTATTAACAGACAATGAATATTAATGCACAAAGAGTACACTAAACAGTCAATGTACACCAATGAGTGTAAGCGTACACCAATTGTTCGTGAGAGAGCATTTCAGTCAATCCTGATGCTATCATGTATCAGCAAAGGCGGCCAGCCATTGGCGAACAGCATTTGAGAACGAAGACATTCGTGAGTGCTGCCCCAGATTCGCTGATAAGCATCACGATAACAGAACGTGCGTGTGCGTTTCTGTGTGGTTCCAACCACTGATGATTATCCATACGATGATAATTCTCGCGCTTTGTACCTTATGATTTGTGCTCAGTTACGCAATAAACTAGAGATTAAAGGCACTTCGTTACCGTGAATTATTGCTGAGCATTTCACTTTTAACATCATCAGCACCATGCATTTGAACGTCATCAGCACTGCGCCTCGCCGTCAGTCGCTTTGCTGAATCTCGGACGACATTTGGACGCGTTAAAAACTGTTTGGTTTCGATGCGACAAACACTGCAGACGACCGCGCTGTTCTTCTCTCAGCTCCTCCTATGCGCTGCCCCAGTGTTCGCACGTGCTGTCAGTTAATTGAACGCTTGGGACCCGGGCTATAGGAGAGGGCAGGAAGGGAAGAGGCGTTGTGGGTTGGGCGGAGGCTAATTGGCTTCATTGTATTCCGCTAACGATTCTTCCGTGCACTGAAAGAGCTAGCTCCCCGACGCCGCTCTGCACCTGCTCCTCATTACGGACCCTGGTAACGAACACTGAGGAAGTTTATTGAACGCGTTGAGTTGTCTGAGCGGAGCATTGCTCTTTCTTTGACACCGACCTCCGGCGCCTCGAATATGAAAATTCTACTACTTTTTTCTCCACGAGGTCTCTTTCTTAAGATGTTAGGGGGTGGGGGGTTGGGGGGGTTCGTTTGAAGTAAACTCGTGGATAGGACACGCTGGCATTACGTCCTGTTGCCATCTATGGTATTACGCTTTGCCGAACAAAAAAATGCGTACAGGCTAGCTAGCCCTAACAAATATTGCGCGAATAACGAAAATAATATGCGGAAAGACGGTGGAAGATATTTTATGCATGTGCACCCGTGAGCAAAAGTACACGGACTATGGAAGCGCGGGCCGAAGTCGCCGTCTACGCGGTCTAGACGCGAGCCGTCTGCTGTCAAGAGCACTGCTTCGACAGAATAGCTGTCGAGAGCATTACTCTGATGGAATTTGTCAGAGAAATGCTCTCGACAGTAGGCGGCTTGCCACTAGAGGGCGCAGATGGCAAATGTATGCGTATGGCAACGGTCCATATAGTTTTGCTCACGGGTATTACCTAGTGAACAAAAAATTCGCATGAGCGCGTGACACAGCGCAATATTCAAAGAAAATGATTTCAAAAATTCTCGCACGAATATTTCTGGGCTCACTTGCACTTGCGACAGTGGCTTGATTTAGACTAAAAAACGTGCACTTGGGAAACTTAGCGCGTTTAGAAACGGGCCTGCAGAGAAAGCGATTATACCTCGTACATGTCTGTAATCATAGGTAACGGCTGTTTTCATCAGTTATATTCTGTTCTCGTTTCATTTTATGCTGATGATACATTTTGTACAAAGTTACATGCGCCATTTATCTCAAGTGCACACAAAAAGCAAAATACACTTACAAAGAATGTTATAACGCGCACATCACAGGCGCTCACTCATGAACGTTGCACATCGCTGGATCCATAAAGCCCTCGCAAATCGGCATTCGGGGAACGCTGGCCACGAACTTTAATTAATTTATAAGTTCATTTTAATGTAGCGATTAGAGGATTACGCCTTTGGGGATTAAGCGTTTGGACATTAGGCGATTAGGGGATGAGGCTGTTGAGTTTATGTTGGAAAGGGTTTTTGACTGCGCGGTGAAGAACATTTTCGTCTCAGCCTTTGTACTTCCCACCATCCGGAATACACCGTCACTTCATGCGAGAAACATTACTTAACCACTTTCGTAATGCGACGGTATTTTTGCTTGCTATATCCATTTAACACGGCCAATACAATCCGATGTGCTGGCTCCTTACTGCATACAAAGTTATTTTCCAGCCGATTCACATTGAAGTTTGAAGTTTATTCAATATTGCGTACACATACAGAATATAAATATTTTAGTACAGAAAAAGGTCCCATAGTGTAAACACAGTAGGGGGGACCTTACTATAATCTTTAAAAAAAAACACTACTTAACAGCAAAAATGAAAAGAAAAACAGCAAACTACTAGAGTAAATAGTGAAAAAATGAAAAACATAGGCGATTGAAACATTTCGGTAAAAAGTAATACATATGGAAAACATAAAACGATAGGGATAAGGAAATGTAGAAAATACAAAGCAAACACTAATCAGAAAGCGATAAAAGCCCAACTTCCTTCGTCGCGGCTTACAATCCCACCGTGTACTCTTCCGTGACCCAAGCGAAACCACATATAGGTTCGCTTTCACGATTCTGGCTCGCACATAGAATAAAAACAACCGAAACACCACTGTTGCAATTATGCGTGTAGAACGATGATTCGTTCAGCAAATAACTGCCGATTCCGCGCTTCTGTGGGCACAAAGAAGACGTGTGTTTTAATTTCATGAAGCTGCGCGGCGCTCTCTCTCAAATGGGACCTTTTAACGGAATTTTTCTCATCGGGCCAGTGAACGCAGGGAGCCCCGCCCCTCTTCCAAGCGAGATTGTTCATATATTATTGAGCGCCCACTATAGGCGATTTCAAACACGTGCGTCAACTTTGTCACACCCCAATGCGCTTCTGAGAGTGGAAAGGGACGCTGTCGCTCTCTCTTCGCCTAGCTTTATTACATATATTTTTTCCGCATTACGTGGTTACTCTCGTTACTTAAAATAGCTCCTGTTACATTAGCCCGTTCCCAACACGAACCGTCCGTCACATATCACGGCGCTCTTCCGAGGTGCCACAGCAGTAGAGCACACATGATATAGCTATATTTTGGAGCTCTGAGATTGAAAAGCGTAAATACAAGTTTTGCGCACAGTACTGCGTCAATTACGAAGGCAGCTTCTACTGGCAAATTATATTTGGAATATTGTTGTTGTGTGCAGTGCCGTCCAAGGTCAAATCGATGCCGTGTGCAAGTGTATCGGTACGTGGTCTATACCCTGACCACCTGACCAGTGTACTGACCTACAGTCGGTGTCAAAAGTTTAGAGATCGCTAGGTCTGTGCAAACTTCGATTTTTCAGCAATTTCTAACTGCAATAGATTGAACTAACTCTACAGTAAATGTTAGCGTGTTTTAGAACAGGCCGGAATTCAAATTCAAGGCTACCCGCCGAAGCAGCGGAAATATTCAGCTTTTATTTTGTGTCTCCTGGTCCCTAAACTTATGGCGCTAACTGTACATAACATGCAGTGCACAGTGTTTACGACACGATAACCTTATGCAGAGAGAGTCAGAGATTTTAATAACATTCGTATGGCAGAAAGGTTAACGGAAATATGAAGTTACCTTCTTGCTTAAATATATGTACGAAATTTCTCACATAACCTTGCTGAAATGTCAAGTCTGACGACAAGTCCGTGGGTGTCATACGCACGCTAAGATGTACGATGTGCAGTATATATAAACTCCTACAGGGGCAATAAATACGAAGAGAGGCGGGGCAAAACGCGTTCAATGTGCTGCGCTATAAAGCCCCCTGATAAGAGGTATACTTAATGACACGGCTCTCTTGCTGCGCCCATGTAATTAAGGACGAACCTGACGCCTACCTACCACAGGCGCCGGCACCCACCTGAGAAGGCCACCCTCGTGTGTATCCATCTGCAAAACAACGAACGAAAACATGCAAACAAAACACTACTCTCGCATCCCCTCCGTGCTGAAACGAAACAAAAGGCAGAAAGTTGCTCATACAGCGCGATAACGATCTTCCTTCTTTTCTCTTCTCCCGCGCGATTCTTCTGTGTATTATATCATTTCTTACACGAGGCCACAACAAACGTGCCGTGTTCCAAAAAGCGGCAACTCTGCGAATAATGACTCCCCTTGAAGCGTCGTCGTTCTTGGAGCGTGTACCAACCCGTACCGTTCCATCGATCGGCGCTCGACGACGAACGCTGTGCTGCGCTTTTCTGCGTATTAGCTGTTGGCAGCGCACTCGCTGTTTCCGCGCTGCTTTTTGAGTGTAACACCCGAGCGGGCTTTGTGACCCGTAACCAGCTGCCCGCTTACGCGAGGCCTTGTACCTCATTTGGGCGAGAGTGTACGAAGTTGGAAGAGGGAAAGGGAACTAATCCTGAAGCCTCTGTTAGTGGAGGGGGAGCTCAGTGAGAGAGTAGCTATTAGACTACCTCCGCATACGTGAAAGGCCACCAGCATACGTTGCCTTTTACCTGAGCGAAATAAAAAAAAGAACCCCCCTCCGCGAGCACATGATTTCGCAGCTTAGTGTGACCTACTTTATAGCAATATTTGGATTTTGTATTGCGGTTTTGTGCTTGGTCGCATGAAGCTCTAGCCTGTGCTCAGAAAATGCGGTGGTTTTGCGAAGGTGTGTATGGCCGTCGCTGGGACGGAAGCTCACGTACAGTGGCCTACGCAGCATGTATTGCGCGATAGCCGGTGGTATACATCAAGAAAAATAAAAGTAATTGACAGTTACTCGCGTGCTTCGCCTCTGGTCTTAAGCGACGTTTCTTTTTCATTTCTAATTCGCCGTTTTGTTCGTTTCGATTAGCCCCGCAGTGGTTCTTGTAGGCTGTGTCATCCTTACCTCTGGCCGAATCAATAAGCCGATTGTCTGGCACATGCAGCGCATCAAGATAATGATTTATCTCTATTACCTTTCGCGGCGAGCGATGCACGATGTTTCTTGAACAAACCATGTGGTCGATTGTCCAAAGAGACTTGGTTCGCGAACGGAGCGCAAAACTCTCAATTATATACGATCGATCCTGGAATGGAATTTCAAATTCCGATTAAAATTACCCGTTCTGTAGAAACATTAATTCATAGACTTCGTCTAGGCACTGCCTACACCAAGAGCTTCTTATATAGGATAAGAAAGACTAATTCTGCTACATGCACATGTGAAGAGGCAGAAGAAGACATAGAACACCTCCTTCTACATTGCAAAAATTATGCTGTTCCCCGTAAAAAGTTTTTAGAAAAGCTAAACAGATTGGATAGACGGCCGCTATCACTAGCAAAAGTTTTGGGTCCATGGCCGACAGAAACTCTTCAAAAGATTGCTGCACGTGCTCTAGTACAGTTTTTAGAAGAGTCGGAAATATCAAAACGGTACTGATTCAAATTGGTAATTATTGTTCGCATTGACATACTTCTGGTCACATGTTTCGTGTTGTCTCTCGTGATTCAAGACAGCTGTGTGCGGGCAAGTGCCCAGGGACTGGTTGGTGATCGCATTATATGAAGGACTGAGATGAACTCTTCTGCAAAGTGCGAACGTTTCTTGTGTGTCTTGTGTGTGAACATTGTTGTTGATGCGTGGACATTGCTCATGAAGTGAGAACATTCCTTTTAAAAGGACATTGTTGTGCCTGAAGCTCACAATACTGTTATGCATAAGTTCGTGACGCAAATTATTAACTAAGAGGAGTAGCCGGAGCCATGTATAGGCACCAACCTCTCCTTAAACACATTTAATAAAAAAAAATAAGCCGTGAACCGAAGGCACGTATAGCAGGAGATACTTCATCATGAACGTATTTATTGCGACGTTCAGGAAACGGTGGGAAAGATCGCAGTTCTAGCGTACAAAACGATCACTCGATCTCCATATATATGGAGATCCATATATATATATATATATATATATATATATATATATATATATATATATATATATATATATATATATATATATATATATATATATACACAAAAGCACCTAGCCGAGCGTTGGGTTCATGTGATCGCCTGCATGACCATAGCTGCAATCGGTTTGATTCTGTACTTGCGACAGTATACGGTTTGTATACGTAACCGCGCAAGAAAAACAGAATGTAAGCATGGAATGTAAAAAAGAAAGGCGACTCATGCATAGCTTTTTGATTTGTAGCTTTGTGGGAGCGCTTATCGCGAGCACGCGGTGTCAGAATATTATTGATCGCGGGGAACTACAATGGTGCTTACTTGGAAAGTTGGATGCCAGGACTCAGGGGCATGTCTGTTGACGGAAGCATGTCGACGTCGCTTTACCGCAGCTTCGTTTTGCGACCTTTTTTCTTTTTTTTTTTTTCTGTGGGCGAAGGGTTTTACGAGGCTTTGCAGGGTCGGCGTGAACAAAGCTACGCTAGAATTGCTGGAGTAAGGAGGAAAGAGAAGCATTCGGAAAGGTTCTAGTGAGCTGGAAAAAGAGGAAGAGAACGTGAGATGACGAACGCGGTGTGTATACAATGCAACTAACTATAATAATAATAATAATGTCTTGGGTTTTACGTCCCAAAACCACGATATGATTATGAGAGACGCCGTAGTGGAGGGCTTCGGAAATTTCGACGATCTGGTGTTCTTTAACGTGCCCTGACATCGCACAGTACACGGGCCTCTACGATTTCGCCTCCATCGAAATGCGACCGCCACGGCCGGGATCGAACTCGCGACCTTCGGGTCAGCAGCCGAGCACCGTAGCCACTATTCCACCGTGGCGGACAATGCAACGAACTATGCACACACCGATGTTTGCTTGCATATAGAAAGCCTAATTTTGCATAAGAGCACATCTTGCTTCTTGGTGAAATGCTTACCAGCTATATTTAAGCAGTGAGTATGAATTGGGAAAGACAGGGGAAATCTTAAACACATTAGGAAGCAGGCGTGTAATCATGCCTAGCGCGCACAATTATGTCTATAGCGCTACGATTTTGCTAACAAGCGGAAGATTGCGTTCAGAAAGCGCTTACCATGTGTGACTGCAGTAACCATTAATTTTTAGACTACGATTAAGCTACGAGCCACCATGCATGCAAAATACCTTTATTGCTGAGCATTCCTTTGGGTTGCTGCTATCATGTCCTGTCAGCTTTTAGCGAATCTTTGGGACTGTCTGACGCTCATGCAGGTGAATCGCAATCCTTTCTTTAGATAAGCGCTAAGTTAGTTGAATCGTGGTAATATAAACCTCAAAATCCAAGGGCCCAGTTGAAATCAATGTGCAAGTACTGCGGGGTACATCAGTGGCGCAGTGAAAAGGCAGTGCAAGAAGCAACCACGTCAGATCGAAGAAGTCGGAGCGACAAAAAAAAAAAGCATTATCTTTTTATATGTAATGGAACACAATCGTCTTACATTTCTCCGACTAGCAGCAAATTGAATGTAAAGAGCCATGGTATCCTTTCGCTTCCTAGCTGTTTGATTCCTGCAGCTGGAATTAACAGAATCGAGCTCCTTGGTTCATCCTATTTTTATCTCTCATTAGCAAAAGGTCATAATTTTTGCCGTGCTGAGTTCCTCTATGCCTGAATGTATTAGTATTAATCAGTAATTTAATAAAGAAAATACCTTATATACAAGACAGGCTTTTTCCGCGTACTTCGGCAGGTTTCGGCAGTCTTTAGGATTCCTGTGGGCCGAATAAGCCTCTGCGTGAAGCCCTGCCAAATCCGGCTCACTAACTGTCTGGCTTCCTCCGAGGAGACAAAAAAAAAAAGAGAGCTTGACGGTTTTTTTATTTTTCTTTTGTATTTTGTATTTATATGGTCTATATATGTACAAGGAACCTTCGATTGGTTCAAACGTGAATTATTACTGTATAGCTTTAGTTTCACTCATGTCGTTTTTATCGCACCGCTGAAGTCGTGGATCTTCACTTGAACGAAGTAGAAGCTAACACTCGCCGACATCTTTGAAAGCAAGCCACAGCGAGCCGTGCTTAAACGAGCAAAAAAAAGAACTTAGCTCTATCACCCCAGCCGTGGCGGTCGCATTTCGATGAAGGCGAAATGTTATAGAGGCCCCTGTACTGTGACCGTTAAATATTTCAGGGCACGTTAAAGAACCCCGGATGGTCGAAATTACCCGAAGCTCTCCACTACGATGTCTTTATAGTCCTAACGCATACTCGTACACGCACAGCCTCACCTCCATATTGAATGCGACAAACGACTTTCCTAGTGAGGATTTCAAAGGCCAAAGTGTTAACGGAAGCCACAATATAAAAGGCGCAGCATGGGGCCTACAGTCGGAATCCTCCTATCTGTTAGCAAGCTCTATGGCGTCACTGTGTGTTCTGTCTGACCGGCATTGCAAAATATACATCACACGTGTATGTTTCTCGCTCTGCAAACTGATGTCTCAGTAGAAGTAATAACTCATCCTCATTCGCATTCGGCCATCCGATGACACTGATCTGGGTCTAGAAATTTAGCATGTCGTCTTTTTTTACATTTTTCTTCTTTCGTGATTGGTCTCCCGGCTCCTCAATCTGGAGGAAGGGGGGAGGGGCCTCTCTACAGTTTCGTAATGATTCCAGCACTTCTTTGCGGTTATTTCATCATGATTTTACTTTCGTAGCACGCGCAGTATTACGGGTAATGTAATATTTCATGACGCTATGCTTAAAATTTTCCGAAGACTTACCCCATCTGGCGTGAGAACAGCGTTATTTTGTCTCCCCACTTTCGTGTCGTAAGCCGTGCACTTAACCTGCGCCGCTGAAAAGACGACAACGCCCTTTTTCCGGATTCTAAAGAATCTTGAGGTTCGCAATCATGATACGAAGTCTGCGCGTATTTCCCAAGTCCTTCCACGAAACACGATTCCGTGCCAGCTCCATTTCCGAAGGCAATTACCAGAATGACTAATAAGAGAGCGAGTAAGTCACCGTGCATAGGAGAGGTTATTGAAACGAATGTCAGCAGGGAAAGCCCTGCAGACAGTGCATTTCTCGTCATTCTTGTGAATCTTGCAAGAGGAACACTCTGAAGAATGGCACGAAATGCGAAGAAACGACGCTTCAAAAGTAATCCACTGCAATGCGTTAAGGTCGGCACAATCTCTAAAGACTCTCGTTCGGAGACTGCACGTGGAATACGGTGTTGGCCTAAATCTTTTCCGTGGCATTCGAGTCACGATTTGTTCGTTGTGCAGCTGTTCTCGTCGCCTCCACACCAGCGCCTCCGTCAATAAGCGACCGCAATAAAACACTTCATATCAGATTGTAGCGAGTTCGCTTATATGAATAATGCAGGATGACCTCGTGGATGTGTACCTATAGATGGTGACATGTGGCGCCGGCTGTTTCCGTGAAAGCGTATATAGCATAATCCAGAGCTAGCCGTATGATATGCATTGTTTCGTGGATTTCAATGTTCCAGCGTGTCCGTTATGACAAATTATTATGTCTTTATAGTTTCTTATCACTTCGCTGTCATAAAGCATGAATACACAACTCATTCGCATTCGCAATCAGGCACTAGTTGCTTTTTTTAATTTTTGTATTTGCGCATTTTCCTACTTTTTTCGCAAAAATGGCTTTCGAACGAATGATGGTTTGATGTTTTTTTTTTTTTAATAGTTCAGTGAATGTTAATGTTGAATAGCGGTGAAGCATGAGGAGCAAGACCCCGCTTTATTGGTTCATTACAAAGCAGAAGCAGATATAGTGCCACAATTAGGCATATTTTTAATGCTATTAGCCGTTACACAAACAGCTCTATTGTTTTGGAGCTTGGGAAACGTATAGCCTGCATGTGACTTAGATCAACAGTGCCACCCTCTGGCTACGCCACTGGAACAGCTGCATGTAAGGCGCGTTTTTGTGAAAAGGAGTTCTGATGCGGTGTTCGCGTACCCTAATATACACCCACCACCATGCGCAGGTGGAGTTCGACGACGTATTCGCTGAGCCGGAGGGCACGTACTCCCTTGGACGGCGTCTGGAAGGCAGGCCACGGTCACCTTCACGCACACCAAGAACATCTGCTACCGGGCGCTGAGCCTCTTGTGCGCCGTGCCCCTGGCGCTGATCGTGGGCATCAGCTTCGCCTGCCTGTCCTTTCAACACATCTGGTGCATCGGGCCGGCCGATCCGCCACTGCCGCGTCAACTGTCACGTGGTGCGCCAGTACATGCGCATCATACTGGAGTCGTGCTGCGCGCCCTGCTTCTTTTCCGAGATGGGCCTGGTGCTCAGCAGGATCCGCGTGCTGCACCTTCAAAACGGGGACAGGCATCACATGGAGTCCATCTAGCCTGGCTCCGTGTAACACGCGCGCTGGCAGTGAAGTCACGCTACCGTACACAGCGCCGCTGTACGACATGACAGGGACCAGCCTATTAGCGTTACGTCAATCATTGTTGCTGTCCAATGTAATCGCAGCTCGACCAGTCGCATCACTTGACGTCACAGACGTCATGTTTTAACACGCTGCTTTCCTAACGCTGATGAAGATAAGCTTAGCCCTTGAGTCTCGAGTGTTTATTTAAGACAAGTCAGTGAAAGCTTTTGGGACCAAACAACTTCGTTGAAGGGCTTCAGTGCGGTTTCAGCTTTAGCATTCTAATGAAATATTCCCTGTCTTGTTGGAACGCCACTTAACATCAAAAAAGCGTGTCGATTGTACTGCGCCTCGCGTTGCCAGCATGTATCATACCTAACATCTGTGTTCGGTCTTAGCGTAGGTGAAGACAAGGCCGATATGTGACAGTACCATCCTTCTGGCTCGCATGCTCTCTTGCATTGCCTAAGTTCGTTCTAAGAGAATCCACTAGATATTGATACAACCAACCCGTTTGACTATCAGATAAAAAAAAGGAACTATGTTATGTTTATTTAAGTGTTCTATCTACCGAGAATGACCGCATCACTGCAAAATTAGCCCTGTTATTCTAGATAGATAAATCAGCTGGCTGAATTCAGCGGCTGAGTGGGAAGAAAGAACACGGCTCTTTCTCCCAGATTGTCTGCCTTTAGTAAGCGTATCAATTGAATGGAGCGCCACATTTCATGGTCGAGGCATGTTATATGCTTACTTACAAATCCCAAGCAGGTGTATTCAGGAAGTCCTCATCAATTTGCACCCAAAGAATGAATGTTGCCGACCATCCTGCAACCAAGAGAACATGCCAAGTTCAGGTCCCTGTCACCTGATAGCTGTTCCGATAAAAAAAGAGAAAAAAAAACGAATCGCAGACATCATTTCACACTCCTAAATGGTATCAAAGTGAAATTAGCCCAACTGAATATCCCTATTCATCCATGCTATCAACCTCAACACATGCAGAGTCATCGACCTGCCTTTTCCTGCGCCACAAGATCTGTCTACATTGTATCTAAGCCTTCAGTTTCACCGACGCATAAACAGAACGCAGCTAGTACATATCGTCGTCACTTTGTTAACTGTCGTCATTCATACTACTCTTCGAGTTGACGGGGATAACCAATCACTATATGATACTGAGGTGTTTTATGCACTGGGACCAAGCATGTCATCTAACATGTTGTTTTGTTTTTCCTGCCTAAGAGCGCCAGGATTTAGCAGCGTCATTCCATCGCCGCACCACTTCTAACAAAGGGTATCATCTCCAGAGAATTTTTTTTTAAACCACTTTGAGTTGTATCTCTACATTATATATTTTTAACAGCGAAGTGCTTTGTGATCTGCTGCGGCGCAAGCTTCACAAAGAAATGTCCATAACATCAGAGATGAAGTTTGAAGTGCAAATATTCTTGCGTATTATCTACATGAACTCGAGTAATCAAGATGATTAGTTCTGTTTTGGTTGTGCCGTGCCCAAGCAGAATTGTACGCAGCTAAGTAAGCGTCCAAAGCTAAGTGCACACAACTACAGGTCTTTTTTTTTTTTTTTGAAATGTTACTTTTTGACCAATCAGACGCCTAGATTGGTTTATCTAGTCAATGTGCCTGTCATCGGTGGTATGCGGAGTGTCTGGCATTCAAGCATTTGTGTAACCTCGTGCGTGTCGCTTCATTCTTCACAAACTTATAACCGTTTCCATCTACCGTGAGAACCTCAGGCTGCTTTAACCAATTATATAGCAGCCTTGCGAATTCCTCTTTGAAACGCTATTCGCTTCATGAAGCGTTGCCACGCCCCTGCGGTGCAGAATGTATGCAAGTTTCCAAAAGCATTTCCCAAAGGCTACACGCATACATTTCCGTGGTTTCCGGTTTCCGTGTGTGTAGGTGTTGATGACGAAAAAAAGGAATCGAATGAGGGTCCCGATTTTGCACGACGCGATTTATGAGGCCAGCGTACAATGAGGCCAGGCAGATAATAGATGGCGCTATATGTAGCTTTTACTGAAGTGTGGTAATTGTGGCATAAAGGTAAGTTGAATTGCATGAATAAACCAGCTGCCGCGTTTGGTAATCGAACCCACGACCTCTTGAAGTAGCTTTCGAGGAGGCATTTTCTACTCACTCCATATTACTATCCCGTATATTACCTTCAACTGGTATAGCAGTGAAAGTAAACGAAGGTTTGGTGCAATCGACCCACCTATCCTTTTAAACCTTTGTTTCTACAGTGCATTGCATCTCGGGAATTATTTTCGTAAATAATAGCAGCGGGTAAATGGTAACACAAAAACACATAACTACACAAGGCGCTAATGTCTTTGTGTATCGCTGTGTCTTACGTCATTGTACGCCCGTCGTTATTCCATAGGAAGATCATGAACCAAGAAAAGCAAATTCGAGTCAGAGATTACTTACCATAGTGAACATACAGGCATACGTCCTGGAAGAACTCCGAAATCTAGGGACATACGAAAATCTTGAGAAGAATCGTTGTATGTGGTACGTGAAACGTGTACAGAGCTGCGTCGCCATGTCCTTCATATTTCATACTGCTGCAAGAAGTATCCCGTCACGCCGCGATTTGTACTGTAATAAAGATGAATGTTATAACTAAGCGGAACGCTTCCTGTTTGATATCCTTAATAACGTTCATTTTTCGTGTATAGAATCATCGTTGTTGTGTAACTTGGACGAGATCTCTGATCTCACTGCAAGTCGAAAAAAAATATTACAGCAAAAAAAAAACGCAAGTGCGCTGGGCTCTACAAACAACAAAAACACAAATAAGGGTAACCACTTCGTCCTCCTAGTCCTCCTTTTTCTACTACTACTACTACTACTACTACTACTACTACTACTACTACTACTACTACTACTACTACTACTACTACTACTACTACTACTACTACTAACTTCTCCTCCTTCTTCTTCTCTGCAAAGGTTAACTCGTCAGGGACTATTCGGACAGATGCCTCTGAACGCCAAATTACATTTACGTAACTGCTTTCCAGATTCGACAATTTGGGAAACGTCAACTAATATACAAAGTTTGCGATAAAAGCTGCGGCTTCGCATGAAAATGGGCTGTTGAAGCAAAGGGCACTAAGTGTGCAAAAGACGCCCGCGTTGGTAGCATGTTAGGAGCCATGTCAGTGCGCTGCTAAGTCAAGGTGGTGGGTGCGATCCTGCGTGAGGCGCCCTCATTTCGATGGGACTGGAGTGGTGAGACTTAGCTGCGTGTTACAGAATCCTAAGTGGCCAGAAATAATACGACTCAGGTCCACTACGGCGTTGAAGAGAGACAGGGAGAAGGCATATAGGAAATACAGGGAGGTTAACTAGACAACGTCCAGTTTGCTACCCTCTACATAGAGAGGAGAATAAAGGAGTATAAAGAAAGTTGAATCCAGGCTGGGGTTTTCAGTGTAGGACTTCATTTCATCGCTTACACTAATACGGTGATGCACTACATTCCAAGCGACCCTGTAAATCTACGAACTAATGTATAGCAATGCACAGCGCGACATAAAAACAAGAGACAAGAGGAAGGACAACACGGGACGAGACTTGTCCCGTGTTCTTCTTCCTCTTGTCTCTCGTTTCTATGTCGTGCTGTTCGTTAATATGCATACATACCAACTAGCCCGACTTACTACTCTTTTGAACTACCTACTAAATATACAAACTGTGTATCTCACCGACAAGGACGTAAGACTTGCTTTTGTCCAAACCAATGACCTGTGAAGTATTCGTTGCCGGGACTGTTAGATCACGTACGGGGCTATTGGACCGTATTTTACTGTGGCACACATTCAGACATGAGTAAAATGTAGTACGTGCAAATAGCCTCATTGCCGTACGCTACCTGCAGAGCACCACAGGGCCAATAATGCAAGAAATAGCACATGCTGTGATAATCGGAAAGCTTTTCTCTCTTCTATGATAGTCGGAAAAGCTTTTCTTCTTGATAGCCGGAAATCTTTTCTCTGAGCGAAACCAGCTCAGGGAAGCAACAGAAATGCTGCATGGTTTGAAGGAACGGGGTCGCTGGCTTCCAGCGTTGCAGTCACCGGTCACCGGGGACCCGTGGCAAGCAACAGACGAAGATGTATCTGTAATTATCATGCACGGACGCACGTAAAAGCCAGGCAAAACTCGGGACCCATTCAACGTGTATTTCTTTCTTTAGGAAAGTTCAGAAAGCGCTCCGGTTTATTGCCCCCCACCGCGTGGAGCATTATCTGCGCAATTTCATTTGCCGCAGGTACGCCCTGTACGTGCTCCAAGCTCGTTAGTTGCCGCACTGCGCCTGCGCTCGGCTACGGCTTTCCGTTTCCCTCTGTCTCGACCGTGCCTTTCAATCATAGGCCATGTGGGGCATCTGCAAATGGAGTGAGGATGCCACGAGGGTCAGAAGTTTGGGAACCACACAACGATCCTTACTTGGCTGGAGCATAGCCTATAGCGTATATAGCTCGTTGAAGAGTGTTTGTGTGATATTGTGGGTAGTGAGGACTCGTGAGGAGGTACGTTCTCCCGAAATGAAAGGCTGTGATTAGCTTATCGCACTTTTCGAGATCAACGAAATAGCCTACTTGTAATTTTGGGGACTGTTTGCTGCTCCGTTGAACGCAGCGGAATGCGGATTATCGAACAAAGGTTAGCATTACAGCTGCCCTAGTGGGGTTTCATAACGTGCTAGACTATTTTGGCCGCTGTTATCAACCGTTCCTGAAAACTAAAAGTACTTTTTTCTTAATGTTAAAGTACCGCTAGCGGTAGCTGATTCATTGGCTGTCTCCATTTGTACTTCCAATATTAGTGATGTTGCGTGGACACTGCCAGTACTAACCTTTATTGCTGATGCTTCAGGTTGCAGTGCCGCGACCATGTAGCCTATTCATGTGTCTTTTCTATCTCGTGTTCCTTGCCGCCTCCCAGTATATAAAGTGTTTGCCCCAGTAGAGTGACCAAGGATACTGCAAGTTTGTCTGCTCATTAGGAAAAAAATGATGGTGCACACTATTGTGCCAAAATAATTTTTAACGCACGTGTCTTTTTTTTTTTTTTCTTTTGCAAAAGCCTGGGGATAGGTCATTACGCGACAAAGCAGTTTTTTTTCTTCTGCCCGAGATTGTAACTTGAAGTTTAGAACTGCATTCTACGCTTGGCACTGTGATAATTTCAGTGCATTCATATATTCTAGTAAGCGCGTCTTAATTACAAACACAGACAGCTTTATCTCTGACCATGTTACCTGTATACTTTTTTCTTAGTTGTGCACGTGTTGCCTGAGTCACGCTGAATGTGCATATTTATTTCAACATCTGGCCATGACCGTAAATATCCGGTCGGTCTGGACGTAGTATCGCAAGCCACTTCGAAAAAAAGCATGCCGACCCGGTCACTTACTCAATAAGAAAATAAACAAGGCACGCAAAGCACGATAAAGACGAAAAGGGGTTCCTATTTTTATAGCATCGAGGATACTATCGCGTCGGGTTCGCAGAGTACGACCTCTAAGCTGGAACACTTAAGCGCATTTGCTTGTTTAGAAAAAGGCATACACTCAAACAAGAGTGACAAACCAACGCTATCTTTTGATCATATCTTTGGGAGACGACCTTGACTGGGCGAGTCTGTAAATCCGGTTTCAAATAAAGCAAGGGTGACGAGCACGTGGAGATAGCAAAAAACTGGCGACCGTTTATTCTCGTATCTCCGTAGTCGGTGACAGGGTCGCGCGAAAACGAGAAATGCAAGGGTGGGTCACTTGACTCCGCCGCAATTTCAAAAAAAAAAAAAAAAAAAAAAAAAAAAAAAAAAAAAAAAAAAGAACGAGACGGGACGGGACGGGTACCGTCACGGCTGATGGTTTCTACTATAGGTGTACTTCGCTTGCGCGCTCCTTCTATACCCCGCCCCAATATAGAGACCCTTCTCTGTTGCAGAATTTCTCGCTGGCGGCGGCAAATTGGGTTTCGCGGTAACGTCTTAACAAGATGGCGGTGAAACTTTGCACAAAGGTAGCGGGCAACCTCTGTAAAAGTCAATGTCGAAGTTTGAAAATTTTAGAAATTTTAGAGAGTACATTGCTTGTAAAAAAAATTGTCTTTGTTCAATAGAACCGATACACATGTATAACCTAAGGGCGAAGGCTCAAATACTGCTTTCAGACAGTTTTCAAGCCTTTCGATGGCACGCTGTGTGAGCCACGAATGTGCGTACAAGTCGTTTACTTTCAGTGCACAAATTTTACAAATAAGTAGTCCATGGAAAAGAAGCACGTCTTTGAAGCGTGGCAAGGTAAGCGTTCTCTTGCTGTCTACAGTCAAGCCCACGCAACTGGGCCGTTGAAACAAGCATTGGCTTGAACGAGCTGGTTACGGTGCACACTTGAAACAGCGTTTGGGTTTTGTGTTCTCTCTCTGGTCCGTGTTTCTTCCAACGTCTTTTATAGTGATTATAAAGGCGTTTATTGAACGCTGGCGTAAGGGTCGACCGGTAGCTCAACGAACAGCTCAATTCACAGACTCCGAGCACGAGCGGCGTCCACGAGAAATGCACGGTAAAGACAGACCGACTACAGTCCGTTACAATTTAAGAATAAATGAAAGCACCGTCCACAGCTGTCGCTAACCCAACCCAGAGAGAATTTGCATATCTAATTGAGAATTGCCTCATCTAATAGCATTTGCTCATTTCCGTGATGTCAAGCACTTCTCGCGTACTTCCGGTAGTTGATTTTCCCATGTAGGACACATGTCGGTGTCGCTGGTCTTCGTTCAAGGACTTGAACTTCCTGGCAAATTTCAGAAAAGATTCCGACATCACTTCTCAGTGAAGCGTAATACTTTAAGTAGGAAAGACGAACTTTTAATTATTAATGTGCGTAGTATTTCCATTGACAGCAAAAAAAAATAGGAATGGTGGTTACAGATGAAGCCAGTAGCACGACTCTCTTGCGTAAATGAATGACAGGCGAACCTCAGTTATGGGGGCGGAGCCCGCATCTATTCTTACGATGTAACCGACTACAGATAGCGCTTCAGGGGGCACCCCACTATAGCGTTACTCTTCGCTACACGATAGCAATTACATGGACACTCTCGGCGGGTTCTTGCCGTTGTCGTCGCCGTCGCCGTCATTTTCCGTATAAATTCCAAATTGATAGCATCACCCTGCGCATCGTATGATCTACCCGTGAGTAAGAAAAGCTCGTGAGCGCTGGCGACGAACGCGGCTGAAGCAGAGATGAAACGAGCCGGCCGTCCCTGTCGCGCGGAGGCACCCATACGATAACATCATCGCGCGTGCGAGTTCTGCCGTCGATTGCTCATCAAGCAGAGCGGAAACGCCCCGCCATACTTTCGTAAGGAGCACGAAGGGACGCCAGGGGAATGGAGGGGGAGGGGCTGCGTCGCTCGAAGGACGCGGTCGCTAGCGCGCGCGCTATCTCAATAGGCATCAAAGACGGCTCATCAGCTTGCAGTGCCCTCAACGCTTACTTCGCGCTTACAGAAATGACAGCACGAAAACCACTTCGGTCCCTGGAGCGGCCGTATTCCCTTAAACCAGCGTTTTCTTGAGTCACGCGTGATCGGACCCAGAAGAATTAGCTGCTAGCCCTTACTTCGTATAACACTACAATTTGTTGCTATCGCATTCATTGCTTCGCCCTTAAGCGAGTCTTTCTTTTTTCTTTTTTTTTTTTGTAAAAGATTATGATACCCTAAGGCTATTGTCTGGCGTGACGTGTCATGAATCGCTTCTCCGATTGGTTGTCTCTAGCTGAGACAACATCAATGCATCTATAAGAAGCCTTAGTCTCCGCACTGGTATAATCATAAAGTACGTAATGTCCCTGTTCTCAGCTGAATACGCATGCTTCCTTTAGCGTCTACCAATTATTGCATTCCTCAGCCACGGAGACCGGTAGAGCAAGCCGTAAAATAGGCCGGCTTCGGGACAAAATATAGCCCCTAATCTTCTCTTTGCCGACGAAAACAGCTGTTAATGTATTCACGTCACGTTCCGGGCTGAGGTGCGACACGTGCAGTACTGCTCCATTGGCGCGGCTGGCAACGTTCGCAGAGGACAGCCGACTGGCACTCCGACATTCAGATTCCCGCTTTTATTGAGTCGTATCGAGTGCGCCTCGCTGCGCGCGCCCGTCTTCGCTTCTTGGCGTAGACTGTGTTTTCCTTTCAGTCTGTCATCAAAGCAACGCTGACTCTTTTCAGCCGGTTCTGAACGGTTGGAACCAGGACTTGTTTACTCGTGTGAGGTCTTAGCAGAGATGTGCTTTGGATCGAACATGTAAATTGACTTGGAAGGCGAAACGGCAAATCAAGCACCGCATTGTCGTTCATGGCTCATTGTATTGGCCTTAGCTTTGGTGGTTAAGATGATATAGCGATAAATGCAAACAAAAGACAAAAGTAGAGCGGCAGTGAAAAGTAGAAATGTAAACTGTAAAGGCAGGACGCATGCAGAGTCATATTAAATTAGCCGTGACAAAAACGCCACGTTGCTTCGCAGCAGCTCCGAAATTGGGTGCTATTTTGATTGTCGCTACATCGACTTGTTTGTTCGCATAATTTAACTGCGCTGAAATATCGATTCTGAATGTTTCGAACTAGGAGGGTCCCAAGTTCGTTTTTATTTCTTACAGCCCCCTTCAGTAGTGTGAGTCTCTTTCAAGGAACACGAAATAGCTTCTCCGTCGGCTCCCCATTAAAAAAAGGTTGTTCAATTTTATTTTCTCTCAATGAGCACTGGTATAATGAATGATTTTGAATGAATGAATGATTTATTAGTTTATTGTATGACTTGATTTATTTTTAGATGGAGGTGAAATGGTAGAGGCCCGTGTACTGTGCGATGTCAGTGCACGTTAAAGAACACCAGATGGTCGAAATTACCGGAGCTCTCCCCTACGGCGTCTCTCATAATCATATCTTGGTTTTGGGCACGTTAAACCCCAGATATTATTATTATGATTGATTTATTAGTTTATAACGAATGACTTTATTAGGTCATTGATCAATTAAGTGGCGTGATCATGTTAGGCTACGTGGGCTAACTTAAAAAACAACCCTCATCATTTGTGCAATGATATTGTTGCAAGGGCAGTACAGTTGTCGAAAATGCCACTTTTGCAAACTATATGCAATTTTCTTTTTTGATTTTTATGACCTCCAGCATTACCTGGAATGTTAAGGCAGTCTCAAGGCCACCTCATTAAAAGCCTGGGGCTATATTAGAGCCACAGGCTGCTGACACGACCCAATTCTCCCCCGCATACCATCAGCATCAGAACTGATAGTATTTTCGCCCATGCTTGTAGTTTCTTCGCTTATTGTCGTCTTTTCGCGCCGTGTGTCGTTCAAGATGGACCCACGTCCCATTTCGCACTGCCATGTGGATATAGGCCTATCGAAACAGATCTATCGCTGTATACCTCAGATTTGGCTTCTTATTAGGCGCATATGTTTGATGTCCGAATTCGAAAGCTCTGCAGTAAACAGGCGCATCCGCCAAAATAATCATAATTTTTCCACGCCAACTGTCACAACCCAGAACAACATAAATGTTCAGCTGTTTGGTTGAATTCATTGTAGAGAAAAAAGTAAGGCGTGAAGGCGCGAACTCATGATCAATATTCGGCATTTGTGTTGCCTGTACCCATAAGCGTGCGCAGGGTTCCCCTTCAGGGGGGGCGAAGGTTCGTCGCAGCGCCCCCCTCCCTATTATGTCAATGTATAAGGCTGACTTTGCGCCCCCCCCCCCCCCGTATGGCCCCCCCCTACAATGTATAGGGCTGACTTTGCGCCCACCTTCTCGCCCCCCTTGCCCTCCCCCCCCCCCTCCGTGCGCACGCCTATGTCTGTACCTCATCTCTTGCATCTATATGTCGGCGCGCCTCTTTCTTCAAAACTTACTTCAAATACGTGTTCGCGTTATCTGTTCCGTATTTTGACGCAAAAAGATGAAATTTCGCCTCATCATCTAATTGCTGTCCACACCACTGTCACTGGTTTAATACGGCCGACCATTTCCCTTTCCGCATTAGGTAATAATAGTTACACTCTTATTTTAATCAGCTCGCACAGAATAGGGTAAATTGGAGATCACTGGGAGAGGCCTTCGTCCTGCAGTGGACTAACACAGGCTGAGAATGATGATGATGATGATTATGATGATGATGATGATGATGATGATGAGTTACACTCTGTTGCTAATGAGAGCTAACAGGCAGCTGTCTGTTAGCTCTCATTAAAATTGGGTTTAACAATGCAAACGAGCCCTTAAACTTACACTCTGTTGCCAAGTGCGTTAACGATGTCGTCTACTTCTAAGCTGCTGTAACGGTGTGAAATCACGCGATCAGGTCGCAATGTGTTTGAGAGGAAGCTACGTTAACCTCCATACGCATTTAAATCTCCTCTCAACCGAACTGAAAATAAGCCGTCGGTATCTATCTTAAAGCAACCCTGACAGCGAAATGTTTGCTTGTCACTTTTTAGTATAATTTGTATCCCTGTGTCTAGTGATGTCGAAACTTAATCGTAAAGGCTCTAACGTATCGTATAATTAATGCTTATTGTCCCTTAATTGTGACCAATTTGGCGTCACTTCGAAACGCCAGCCTAGAAATTGTAAGAAACTAACGCCCCACAACTGGGGGAGTACCTAAAACCATGTTTAGCGCTCGAGCTTTGGGAACGGTGACAGCGCAGTTTTCAAATCGGGGCGCTGCGCGCGGTAGAGAATGAAACGATGTGGGTGCTTCGGTATCATTAAGCATGTTAAGAGCGTGTCCTTTCGGAAAAAGAGAAAATCATTCTTGGCGTACTTTATCAAAACCATCTGGAGCCCAGCAACAAAGCGAGATGGGCGAGAAAGAAAAGCCCTCGTCGGTTGCCAGTCATGGTATCGTGCGCGCCCCACGAATCTTCTGCGACGTCGACAAGTTTTTCTTGTGGAACGTCACACGGAGCCTTCGTCTACGTCATACTAGCGGCGATGTCGCGGGGTGCTGGCAACTCAGATTAGGACGTACGCTTACATTAAAAGCAAAGTAAAATACCTTAAAGGTAACGATCGCCGCTAATGATCGGCCCGAAGCACGTATACAGGACGATCAAACAACGCAAACATCTCGAGGCTTCAATTTTGGTGTCAAGGGCCCTTTAAGCCTTACAGATAAATGGAGTATCATTTTTTTTTTTTTTGTAGAGTACCATAAGAAAAAGTTGCACCGACACTCTACCTCTCCTTCCTCTCTACAAATACGACTTCGTCCCAACAAACAAGCAAAAAAGAAAAAAACTGAAAAAAAAAAACAAATGTACAGGGCAGCACTGATCCTTGTGAGCAGTCCATCCCTCATAATTGACTCCAAACACGAACACCTCTGTTCCACGTGTTCAGCGTTGTTTGCATAGTGCGAGCAAATGTCTTTCGTCGCGCTCTTATTAATGACACGACTACACGCCAGGGGACAGGGCGACGAAACAGACCCGAGGTCGAGTCTGCAGCCCTTTGCGTCCTTGTATGCCTTTTTTTTTTACCCCGTCTTTAACTCTCTCCGCACGGAAAACCCATTCAAGATGCAGCCCCTAACCCACATTCTTGCCTGACTAATGTGCAGCTTCGTACAACAGGAAAAAAAAATGACGACAGGGAAGTCAGTGCACCCTCACTGCACGTCCATAATAGGGTGGCGGTCGGGGCAGGCATACGACCGCCCACGGACACCTCGCAATACTAATGCTTCGCAGCGCGGTCCTCAATCATGCACAACACTGCGGAGAGTCAAAGAAGAAAACTTGTATACCGGGCACAATATACCGGGCGGACATCGCGAATCCAACCTGGGCGGGGTCGGTCTCTAGCGGACACCGTCTCACTGAGCGATATTAATGCGCAGCTGTCTGCATTCCGCAAGCAGGAAATCCGTTTCCTGCCGCAGAAATGGACCACAGGCTAATGCAGATGGCACGTCCTTGTCCTCCCGCAAAAAAGTATGGAGGCGAATAAAAAGGAATCCCGACCGAGAAAGATGTTCTTGTCACTTCATTTTCTTTATGGAGTTCAGTGAGACCGCGTAAATGTCCCTGTCGTCATTTGAGCCGCTTTTTCTTTTTCATTTTTCCTCTCGCTCCCTTTGGGACACACCTCTGCGTGCTTGTTGCTGTAGAACAGGGACGGCTGCAGCTAATTTATAGTGGTTCTGGTCTTTATGCCTCCCTGTAGTCCCTTTGACGATAGTGTCAAAAAAATTCACTGACGATTACGATACTGCCCAATATGAATTCTGAGCGCAGATGTATAGGTTTTCTTTTTTTTTTTTTTTTGCGATAGGTTCAGCAAATGCGCATGCGTCAAGGCGACGCGCACTGCGTCAGCGTAAAGTGGTCAACATGGCGTCGCCAACTTCCACCGCCGCTGGCTGACGTGAACGCTTCGCCGGACTATAAAGGGCCCTTTAAAGAGTCCGCTAGAACGTTCACACCAATGGTTCGCACAAAGTGTCCCTTCGACCAACGCACGTCTTCTCCCAAGCCTCTCAGGTCAAGCCACTTTCTCGTGCCCGTGCACGAGAGGCATCCGTTGCACTGTCACAAGAAGCGCGAGCAGGCACGAGGCATTGTAGGCGCTAACACAGCGGTGCACACAGCGACTTGCTGGCTCTCATTGTGGAAAACTCCTTGAGACAGTCTTTCTTTGAGACTCTGTCGTCCTCGCTCGCTCTATCGGTTACGCCACCGACAACGGCGACGCCGCCCAACGCAGTAACGGTTGCCTAAGAGCTGCACTTTAAAACTAGATATTTTACAGCGAAGCTGTACATGGCTAGGCGAAACAAAAATTCGTCCGGCCTATGTGCGCGAAAATTCTAGCGCGAAAATCGTAGCGCGTATATGTGCCACAGAAATCAGACTAGCCCTACTACTCACCCCTGCTTCCCTAAGGAAGCAAGTAGGGAACACAAGGGACGGCAAACACCAATTAAGATTTCTTAGACAGACGCAAGCAATAACTTAGAAATACTTTAGTGATAAGTCGGGGTGTTGAACCAGTAATAAACACCAGGGCCACACGTTTCACGTTAGCTGGTTAATGAGCTAGCTGAACGGATCGCTTGGACGACAACTTTCGCTTTTGCGTGTTCCAAAACCTATGTGCCACGCATAATGAGCCAACCCCGCCACATATCACCGGATGGGCCGGACGATGTCTCAGCTTCCTTGAACTGACGGGGTGACATGACAGAAGTCAAGGTATAAAAAAAAACCGAGCACACAAAATTCCTTTTTATCGCAGGTAGTTGTCAGCACATCACGTGTGAAAGTAGAGAAGACATCATATAAATAACACAAAACTGCAAAATTACAACACAATTTGAAGATTTGTAAGATCGCACGCGGTAATCACTAAAACTAAAACAACAGCTGACAACGAGAGTACACACTCAATGGTCAAATATGTGCGTTCTCCTACATCGATTAAACCTGAGAAGTAAAAAAATCAACGCCACAACATTTGCATGACCAGTCGACTTCACGCGCTTTACGCGACTGTCCCGGCATGGCGTCCCAAATGTCGCATCCTTTTTCGTGAACTACGCTGCAGTAAGCGTAGTCTTGCCACGAGGCTTCTTTCGCTTGGCGTGCTCGTTGGCTTTCGACTCTGGAGCCGTCTTGTCAGCCTGGGCTTGCCGATCGTCGTCAGCTTCCGATGACATCGAGTCGAGAGCTATTGTTCGAGCCGTGTGCACCGGGAGTCCAACAAGTACCGTGGTATCTTTCTTCGCGTCGTCCGGATGGAGGTAGACCAGGGGAAAGTCGGCTGCCAGGACACGTTCTCTCTCCTTCTCCTCCGCTCTCTGTGGAAAGAGCACAATGGTCTTAATGAGTGCTGAATTCTGGGAAAGTTGGTAATCCATTACTTCAGTACAATAGCGCAACAAAAGAAGAGATAAAGAGACACACACATACAACAAAGAAGAAACACCCATCGCGAACTTTCAACTAAATATGTTCATATATTGAAGCAGTATGAACTGCGCATTCGTGTATATGGCATAAAAATAACAACAGTTACAAGCTCAAAGATGTACCAGCCAAGAAGATCAGATCGTTGTCGATTAGGGCCAGTGAAGGGGAATTAAAGCACTTGTCAATCAATCTCGTGATTGTTATTATTTTCATGCCATGTGCACGCATTCATAGTTCATACTGCTTAAATAGATATACGGATTCAGTGACACATAAGCTTAGTTGAAAGTTTGCTCTGTGTGTGTCTTCTTCTCTATTGTCTGTGTCTTTTT
>JALIZH010033007.1:2077500-2275000 GCA_030522465.1 Rhipicephalus appendiculatus | reverse complement strand
CTGCTTACAAGCTTAAGCCTTTGATTATGCTGGAGCGAGAAGCTTTGCGACTGTGTCTAGGACTCCCTAGGTTTGTAGCTAACAATGTTGTGTATCAGGAAGCGCGCTTGCCAACATTGCCTTGTCGATTCCGTATCCTGACGGTTCAGACATTTCTAAAATTTTAAAGCTATCCTTTAAGACGATCTGAATATGTTTTTATAAATGATCCAGACCCCTTTTTCCTTGCTCATTGGCCACGGTTTCGTACATTACAGATTATTTTTGTTCAGAAGCAACTATACAGGCTAAATGTGAAAATTCGAGAGGTGCCAGCAGTGAATGTGTTGAATCAAAATCGTTAACATAGAATATGATGAGATTTTCCCCTCTAAGCCTAAATTTCAATCATATAGAGTCTTAAATAGCCGATTGCAAGATTATCTTGCACACGTGGAAACAAATAATATAGTAGCCACAGATGCTTCAGTAATAGACGAAAAGGCAGGCGTAGGTATTTACTCCCCTTCACTTGGCTGGTCATTTTCACTAAGACTACCGGACTTCACCCCTGTTTTTGAAGCTGAACTCTTGGCAATCATTCTAGCATTACGCAAGCTATCTTTGAACGCCCATACCGTAATAATAGTCACAGACTCCCTGTCAGTATGTACGGCGCTTACAGCTTCATCTAAATCAATTGCCTTAAAGACGTTCCTTACACTAGTTCCTCCTCAGCTGAAGCTCCTAAAATTATTATGGGTACCTGACCATTGTGGATTAGAATTAAATGAAATGGCTGACTCACTAGCTCGAGCGGCATTGAATGGTCCAGTACTTTCGATTCTTCCTGTAGTGGCCAGTATAACTGCGATAAGATATAGAAAATTTTCGCTCTATACAGACACCATAGAATCAATAACATCATGGGCAGAATTTATACATTTAAAATTTACGTGGAAAGTCCAGTGGTGCCATAATAGACAACTGGAAGTCATATTAACTAGATTAAGGTGCCGTGTGCCCCCGTTAAACCTGTATGCACACAGGGCTGCTCTGGCGGTATCGCCCCTATGCAACTTTTGTTTAGAAATCGAATCAATAGAGCACTATTTTTTGTCATGTCGCCGTTACAGTTTACTAAGAAAAAGACTTCTTGTTATGCCATTCGCTAACCTGGGGCTGAGCTTCACAATAGAGAATGTACTTACCTTTGGTGCGACAGCGTGGAAACTTTGGTGCTTCGGCTCTGGGCTTCAGCCACAGGAACGCTTTTGATGCCGTTAGTAGATACCTTCAGGAAACAAAACGGATGCGACTCTAAATCCCTACTTGTATAAGTATTATTATAGCAGTAATGAGTAATCTCAAAACAGAAAATTTGTATTTGTTTTTTTTTTAGTCTGTTACTGTAATTCTAACCAAGATCGGGAATATAGTGCGTGATCTGAACAATTATTGCACTCTTCCCGTTTTTATGTACGTTTTTTCTTCCTTTTGTTATCAATATTTAATACGTGAAATATAAAAAAAAATCATATCATCAGTTGTTGGTCAATCCCCCTGAGTGGGTATGAGCCATGGTAGAGGCATCATCATCATCATCATCTTCCTTCAGGCTTAGTACCACTGTAGGGCGAAGCTGCCTTATTTCATATCCGCCCACTGAAGTGGTTTCTGCACGAACCGTAGGTATCTTTTCTCGGCTAATGTAAATGAGACGCATATAAAAAAGCTAAAGGTTCGTCGTTACTCCATAAAACATTACTTTTGGCTGATTAGAGATGTCATAGTATTAGAAGAAATTTATCAGGGCGTTTATGTTTCTGAAGTAAAACCAGCCATACAAACGTGTGTCTATATGGGAAAGTCAACTACACCATAGGTAGTCATGTGTTGCATGTATAGTGCCAATCTGAATAGTTTAGATAACGTATAGACACTGTTTCCGTGTGCTCGTAGTGTCCCACGATTGAATAAATTTTTTTCTAAACACAGATAACGTTTCATGTATATTGTGCTTAGTCGTTTGTGTGTTCATTACTATCCTTGTATATACACCGTTTCCAATTATTGGTTACGTACCACGAAGAAATAAACTTTTTCTAAACGCAAAAAGAAATGGAGACTTTGTACAATCCAAAGTGTGTTCGGTCGAAAGCTTGTGGCCATTTGACTGGCTATGCCATGTCTTTTTAGGGGCGAAGCTCCTTAAAGCGGCACCCGTTCGTCCCTCGTCGTAGTGCGTAACCAGTCTTACGCTTTGACCTCCAAGGTGGTGCCGGTGGGAGATTTCTCCTGTGCGTTGTTGAACAATAAAAAATTCGCAGCGTGCGCGTTAACTAAAAGCCGAATTCTTCTGTCTCTCATTCCCCATTAGCAGCCATTGGCATGTTCCAGTAGGAAACGTTAGTAGAAGTAGAAGTGTTAAAAGCCGACTTCTGCTGTCTCTCATTCCCAGTAGCAGCCATTGTTTACCTCCAAGGTAGTGCCTGGTGAGATTTCTCCTGTGCGTGATTAAACAATAAAAATTTTGTTCAAAACGCCGTTGATTGATGAAATAAACCAACGAAAGACGCCAGATGTTTTCTAAAAGCAAAACGAAAAGACGCCAGATGTTTCTAAAGCAAAACGAAAAGACGCCAGCTGCTTAACGAAAGACGCCAGGTGTTTTCTAAAGCAATGGTTTTATAATCAAAACCATATCGCGATACAGGTTTGTAGTTGACGATGCTCGTTGCCGTCGGTGTGTGCTCGTATGCAAGAACCACTTAGCTTACATTTCACCGACCACAAAGCGGTCATAATGAAAGGACAACGGAAACCAGCAATAAAAGTTTGATAAAACATTTAATCAATCGTTTCACGTCAATTTTATCGGGCGAATTAACGGAAGAAATTTCACGGTTTAACCGATGATTACTTCCAGGAGCTTCGCCCAATCTCATCATCATTCACCTCGTGGATCTGCCGTCAATTTTTTTTACACTCTCAGTGGGATGGCACACAAACGGAATGTGTGCGTTTTTTTTTTAATTTTTTATCGCAGCGAGACGCGGGACTTAATCTGCCTCCGTTCGTATGCGTTCGTATTCTCGCGCTTTGCGCATCGTGCAGACGCCATCCGCGATCCAGCGCTTAAATTGACGGACACTTTGTAAATTCTTAAGTGTGTTCCGCGAAGGCCTGTGTCCATTGAGACGGGTTCGGTCAGAATGGAACGTGATGCGCGCGTCTCCCTCCTTGCATGATTGGAAACGCTGGGCACAGCGACGCTACGCAAACAAAGCGCGAGCGCTGTAGTGTCCGACGCGACCGGCGTCCGTTTGCGCGCCCCGGCGGCCACCTGGCACCGTGCCGGGGCTCGGACGGAGGGACGGACGGACGGCCGTGGGCATGAGAAATGAAAGGCTTTCGCCTTAAAATTATGAGTTATGTAGCACTTATATAAATCCTCCGTGGGAGGAACGGTGACGGAAACGTGCCAGAACCACGACACGACTGTGAGGCAGTCTAAAGTGGCCGGGGACTGCAGAGTCCAGAATACCTTTAACCACGTGGAGTTCTTTAGCGTGTACCTTATTCTGAGTTTAGGGGTGGTCTTCCATTTCGCTCCCATTCAAATGCACCTGTGAACCCGCCTCCTCGCAACACCATAGACGCTATGACATTGCGGGTTGCACGGACAATGAAATTAATTCGCATGCAAGTCGGTTGATGCCCTACTAATGCCTGTAGAAGTGTCCTTCCTTTATATAACAGCGGGGTTGTTTGAGCTAGAGCTTGGTGCGGTGGTGTTGGCAAAGCTCCGTCGAGCGATGACGCCCCCATGCGTTGCCTAGCAACGGGTTGCAGGAAGAAAAGGAGGAGAAGAAAATAAGAGAAGTGGAGAGGAGGGAAAAACAATAAATAAAACAAAAAATCCAACTGGCCTGCGCGGAACGCGCAGCACAGTCACAGCGAAAGCTGGAAGAGCGGCCTTTCTAGAGCCTTTTTTAAACACTCTTGGGGCAACTACTACAAGCTCACTTGCATGGTACCCACTACGCCATAAATCATATTTTTTGTGTAGTGGGGAAGCGTCCATCTATGCCATTATTCCTCAATCTTCGGAAAAGCGTGGTACCTGCTACACACTTGTAAGGCGTTATGTGCACTTTGTTGATGCTGTCGCTGACGACGATGAAGAATTACGCCTGAGGCTTTTTTAATGGGTTAGAGCATTCAACGACCCACTCGTTACGCAATTCGCATTGTGTGACGCCTGGTTGTTACATTACTGTTCTAAAACGCTTTATTACACATGTTAACGCAATTCCTTACCCGAGATGAAGCCTGCATAGGGCCAGTTTGCAACGGAGTTCCAAGCACCGGCGTAGCTCAATGGTAGAGTACTGGGCTGCCACGCAGAGGACAGAATTCCCATCGGCATTTTCTTTTATTTAGTTTTTTTTGTTATTTCGCGCGATGGTGGTTACGGACACCGGCGGCGGCGGCGGACAACTACGGCGCCCGAATCGGCCCTTGTTGTGATCTCATAACGGCTTTCGATGTAATAAAATTTCTTGGCAAGGCGGGGTACCCACGGTCCTAAGGCGAACCTCGTAACCACTATAGGCTATCCAGGCCCGCTAGCAGAACAAGCGTTTAGGACACGGGTTGGAGGAAGGATTTCTGGCCCGTAGCCAGAAATTTTTTTCGGGGGGGGGGGGCACCTGTTGAAAACCTTGCAAACCCCCCTATTTTCATTATTTTTCCTCGGTAAAACACCCCCCCTCAATCCGAATTTCGGGGTGGGGAGGGGGGGGGGGCTAGCTCCCCCCCCCCCTGGCTACGGGCCTGGTTTAGGAGAACCATATGATTACGTTGCTATGGGCGAGAGAACGAGAAAAGGAAGAGAGAAACAGAGAGGAACAAACTGAGAGAAAGAGAGGGAGAAAAAGAAATAAATAGACAGACAGAGAAAGAAAGAGATAGAAAGAAACAGAGAAAAATAAATATGTTGAGAGAGAGTCTCAAATTGGCTTTCCCTGCAGGCTCAACTTGGCTTTCCTATGCTCAACATGACTTCCCCAGGCTTAGCTGCCGGTCCCTATGCTCATGTGGCTATATCTAGGCTTTAGTGGCTATCTCTAGGCTAGGCTTGGCTGGTATGCTAAGGAGGGCCACCTAGCTCCGCTGTCCCTTCAGGCTTGGAAACCACAAGCGCGAAACTGCCATAATTCTTTTTCTTTGCTCCTTACATAACCCAAAGCAAAACAGCTTGGAGCAACCTGAACGCTCAAGACGTGCGCGTCATTCTCTCTCCTCTGTTTCACAGCGAGGCGGCGTGGCACGCGACCCATCTCCGGCGCACGCGTCCGACACAGCGGTGGCGAAGGAAGAGCCAGGCGTCGTCGTCACCCGATCGATGTGCGCGCGCTGGTGCGTACACACACACACACACACACACACGAGCAAACCGGCCACAGGCGGAAATAAGTCGGGCGCCGCCGGCCCAGACGCGGAGGGTTGTGTGTGGGAGGGGGGGAGGAAGACCGAGATGGATTCGCATCCGGATGAACGGCCGGGCCGCATACTCCAGTGTAAGAGGGACGGGGAAAGGGCAAGGGGGGGGGGGGTGCAAACACGCGGCCCGCTGCAGCAGGCGAGGCCCCCTGCGCACGGGCAACAACAACACACCTGTCCGGCTTTGCAAGCATGGAAAGGCGGGCAGCTATCCGGGCTCTTCATTAAACGGAGGAGGGCGGAGGAGGTTGCGGAGTGGGAGGGGCCTCGTCGCGCCGCGCCCGCCCACTTCGGCATTTACCACCACCCCACGTGGTTCTACAGGTCTCCGCGCGCAACCGCTGAGGTTGAGGCAGCGGGCGGCCATGTTGTTGAAGGGTGTTCTCGGGGCCACGCGATGGCGCGGCGTTCGTGTGTAGCCACACGCTCACCGACGTTCGCGCCAACATAGAAAATATATATATAGCAACAAACATGGAGGTAAAGGGACCGAAGGCGCAGTAGACAGAAATGAGTAGAAGACCCTCGGTACCAGCAAATAGAGAGGAACGGTTTAGTCGACGTTTCGATGGGGCTCCGGTCGAAACGTCGAAGAAACGTTTCCTCTCTTGTTACTGGTACCGAGGGTGCTTACAGCTGCCTTCGCAGGTTTCCAGATGATCTATCTAGATCATCTTGCAACTAACTCTAGAGTTAGTTGCAAGCTGCATGAGAGGCCGGTGCGAACAAATCGATAAAGCGGATTTACAAACCCGACCCATGCTTTTAAGAAAACTTCATGGATGATCGGTGATCTCCGAGCACATCGGAACCAAGCCACAAGCTAATCGTGAGCCGTGCTTACGAGCAGCAGTGGCCAGCTCTGTTTCGGCACACATTGTTGAGGAGCTGAGCTATATACTTCGCGCCAACATGGCTGCGTATACTGTTAGGTCCTATCATGTGCATAAAATTATGCTTATACTGTTGCGCAGCCTGGTCAACCTCGGATTAAACACTGAACATATGTGCACCATGAGTCAAAAGTCGCCTGATATCATCGAATACTGGTGCGGAATGTGCATGGAACCCTTGATATGAGTGCATACACTTTACCGACTGCAGGCCTCATCTATGCAACAGTTTTAAGAGATGAGAAATGAGATGAGAAATTTCTGAACATGGGGCGTCGCTAGAGTAACGTTTCCACAAGAGGTCTTGCCTTTTTCAAAGCTGCAACTAGCTACCTCAGTGCGCGTACGTGTATGCTTCGTACCCTCTCCTCCAATCTAAACAAAATAGTAGCCCTCTCCACTTCCTCCTCTTTGCATGGTTTGGGTTGAAGAAGAGGGCACGAAGCATACACGTGCGCACACTAAGATAGCTAGTTGCAGCTTTAAAAAAGACAACGCCTCTTGTGGAAACGTTACCTCTAGCGACGCCCTATGTTCAGAAATTTCTCATCTCTTCAAGCTTCCATATTCCGCTGAACTTCTGCCTTCTTTTCAGTTGTGCATCTTGGCTATTTCCGGAGATACACGCATGGCCACGGATATCCTGATTTTGTTTTTTACCTGACAGTTAATTCTGAATTCCTTTTTTCGCTATGGCACAATCGATACAGACCGACTCGCCCTATAGCGAAGAGTAACTTTTGATACCGAACCAATAACGAATAGAATAACGCCAGATGCAAATGAATATCGAAAAGCTTTGGTACATAATGAAAAACCGTTTTAACTATAAAATTATATTCACATCCTTTTTACTCATAACCGCAGCATTAAAAGCAGAAATAATCTGCTCATTTGCTGCTGATGCTTCATATAGCAGCAAGCAGGAACAAGTAAGCAGGTCCTTCGCAAGCACGCGTAGAACTCTACAAGATTGCGAATTATTATAATATTGATGTGTATAGCCGCAGTAAAGTACATATATATGGCTCTTCGGATAACGCATATAGCCCGCATGCTGCACGACTTATGCAAGCTCTCCTATTTTATGCCTATATGCCCACCTGAATGAAATTTATCAACTCCTTGCGTAATTTCGGTGCATTCGACATGTTCAAATATTCGCCAGCTATTCGAATAAATATATGTGCGAATTTACCAATAACGGCTATTAGATTCTATATTCGAAATATTCGAATATTCGCACACCCCTACTCTCTCTCATTTAGACAAACCCACACATAGGCAAACATATTATATAAGTTAAGCCAGAAAGTACGAATTATATACGTGGAAACCGGTTCATTATATTGTCAGCCGTGCCGGCTGGTGCGCCAGCCTTCGTCAGAAACCAGACGAAGGCTGCTGGTCCACCATCTGATATGCTACGTGGACATGGACATATCGTTTCCTTTGATTTTTTTTTTTCAAGTCTAGGGTAATCTTGCCCCCCTACTACCAATTGGTGAATCGTTGAGAAAGCACAACATATATCCTTCTGGGATATGTATGAGAAAACCGTTTGGCAGGAGGTCCATTTCCATTTAATCGAGAGCTATACAACATGTCAAATGAAGATATCCATGTAAGTTAAGGTACAGCAGTAGTTAAGAATTATGTTGGCTGTGGAAGGCCTTTGCGTACGACTGCTGAACATGAGGTCAAGTATTCGATTATCGACCATGCCGATCGCAATTCGATGGGTATATATGTAGATGCGGTAACACTAATAAAATACTCAGGTTTCTGTCAACAGCGGTCTACATTATCCCGCAGCACTTCACTGTGGTCTTTCTGGAAGTCCCAATTTTGCTTCGGGATGTTTTATGTTGAGTGCACGAATCAACGTTATGATTGATGACTTGTTATTCGTAAAAACGAATTCAGTGTGGCATGTTTAACTATGCAGGTAAAATGGTTAATTGTACGCGCTTTCGGGGTTCACGTGCACGCACGCTGTAGCATATCGGTTCAGCAAAGAGAGACTTCGACTACCATGGCCTAGATCTTGGACGCCTAATCGGGTCATCGTGGAGGCTATACAGATCACATATTTAGGGTAGCATGCATCGAAGACTCTTTCGCAGGTATTTGGGTGAAAATCTGCATTGTCGAAGCAATAAGGAGAGAGCGGGGGGGCGGTGCTGCATTGTATTGGGGAGTTACATTAACAAAAAATTTGAAAAGAGGTATGGTCCACCGGGGTTGTGAGAGGAGACGAATAAAATGCTAGCGGGTTAAACAAACGAGTAACGCCCGTCCAGGGAACGCCTCAACGCAATGAAAGAACTTCAAGCTTTCACCCAGTCCTGTGGACAAACACTTACATACACGTTCATTACTGACGTGTGTATTTGCTCAGAGACGTGCAAGTCTGCTCGCACCGTACGGCACGGCCTACTTATCATACAACGGACGGGCGGCCTTACGTCGACGGCGCCTCGCAGCTCTTCCGTATCGCTCATACGAATCGTGAGCAAGCCGGCCGACTGTCCGTATAACCTCGTACCGTTCTGTCGGTGTACACGTGCACAAAACTCGCAGTGCGAAGATGTGTGTGTCAAGGTCGAACGCTGTCTCGACGTCGGAAGAGTGCCTCTAGTATGTCGCACTAAAACCGTGCAGCATCGCCAAAGTTACGGGCAAAGGAGTTAGGCTCATAATGCAAGTTTCAGCGGTGCAGTTGTGAACTGGCTTGTCTCGGCGTGAACATCTGATAGCATCCATGCCCTCGAAAATGTAATTAGACACTCGGGAGTTTCCTCAAGGCAATACTGCGGCATATGGTCGAGGTCTCGTAGTTGATATACTCCGATTTAAATTTGCCTATGGCGCAGACAGCTTCGAAGGTAATGCACGCTATACATACGCTATCCTACATAAACCCTGCATGCACTGTGAAACATGCATGTACGCGTTGCACAGAAAACATTGTGTGGCTCTCATCTTCGGATTCATCATACATCTTTCCTCTTCAAATCCTAACTCAGTTTCTTCCCCAAACATCTTCTGCAGCGCAGCAGCAGACTATGGGCACCTCACTCAGAAACACCACCTTTGATTGGGCCATGAAAATTCCCCTCTCTCTGTACAATCTATAGAAAGTCTATAGTATATAGTCAACATAAATAAGATACGAGGACAATGGCTCTACAACTGTTGCCAACCACGGTCACAACCTGCCTGGCTTGAAACTCAAGTATCTATAGAAGACGAACGTAAATAGATTAGAAAAACTTGCAGGACGCTTGAGCTTCGCCTTCAAGAGTATAACGCGACAACGTAATCGGACCCCGTGCGCTTCGCCTTCTCAATGGCTAGCCTGCCATCGGTTCTCGGCGCATGCCCCAACCATGCTGCAAGGAAACGAACTTCTGTGCGCGTAACATTGGCCGTTTCAAGCTATCCTAGAATGCCTACAGCAAGCACAGTTGCGCAGTGCCCACTACGCCATAATTCTTCCTGTGCGAATCAGGGAAGGGCCCACTACACATCCGTAAGGCAACACGCGAAGCTACGCAGCTGCTCACTTTGTTTATGCTTTTGCTGATGATGATGATCAAATATGTCTGAGCGCTTTTGTAATGAGTTGGCCTTTGAAACACCCACTCGTTGCGCAATTAACATTGTTTTGACGCCTGGCGCGATTCTATACATGCATTAGGAAAACTCCCCCCACTACATAACATTCATATAGTGTTTTTTTTCCCGAAGAAGTTTCAAGCAATGGCCAGGCTCTGTGGTAGAACACCTGCTTGTTACGCAGAAGGCCTGGGTTCTATTCTCACTGGAACCGAAGATTTTTTATTATTTATTTTATTTTGTATCTTTGCCGCCTTTTTCGGTCACGGACAGCGCTGATTTTTCGCTCACAACCAACGACGCCGACACCGCCGCTGACACCGACGCCGGCAATTCCTGCGAAACGAGCTCTTCAACGCTATCGCGTTAATTACAGGTAGCTGAGCTAGTTGGTAGGTATTCATGTTAAAGCACTGGGCGTTCAAACACGCAAGCAAGAGAGACTTCAAGACGACATAAATGGCGGCGTTTGTATTGTCTTGACTTCTCGCTTGTGCGCGTGTTTGACCACCCCAGTATTTTACCGTAGATACCTTAATTAGTTTTGTCTGCCTTCGCTGCGTAGCCAAATATAGAACTATGTGATATATACGCTGTAAATCGAGCAGTGTCATATAGCATGTGTATACTGACGACTTTGCGAACTAGGCTTGCGATTGGTTGTCGCCGACTACAGCTTCGACCGAGCTGCATGCATTTAGACAGCCAAGGCGCGTTGGCGAGTCCGTGCGCCGTGTCTGCATGCCACGATCGAGAGTGCGGACAAGGCGCGCCAAGAGACCGAGGAAAGCGCGAGAATCGGTGCACGGTTTTCAACGCGCACGCACTCCCACGCACCTGCGGCGCCGCGACTGCTGGCGCTGATACGCGCCGGCTTGCGAGCGCCGCATACGGCACCGTCTCCAGACCGTCGAGACGCGTCATTGCCGCAATCTTCGAAAGGCGCCAGTCGCAGGAGTATATAGGAATTCGATCGTGAGACGTTGCGTCATGGAGACACGAATGCGATGAAATCGAATCGCCTGATAGGAAGAACTTATATAGAAACTGCTCACAAATTCGTCTGGAGCAGACAGGTACATGTGAACTGTATACGACAGACATGCTTCATCCGCTCGTGCGCCGTTCATGCGTGCCGTTCAACATATCAGCAATGGTTGATGAATAAGAAACGGATGCTGCCCTATGGCAATACTTCATTTGAAATACGCCTTGGATCTTGCTTTACTTACCGCAATTTTGTGTCTTTACAAAGTTATACAACGTTCACTGTGACAGTAAGATGTAAATTACAAGTTTAGCTATATCTACACGACAGTGATGTGTATGGGACTTCAAAACACGCGTTTTGAAAAAAAAATGCTTTTCGTGAAAGCAAATGGTGGAGTTCTTGCTTGATATCCAATTTGCGTAAATTTGGACCTTTCCCCACTATGGATTTTTGTCAAATTATTTGAATTTAAATGAAATGGGCGCCGCACGTGCCCCTTCTAGTGGTATATTTCGAGGCCATATGGATAGCAGAATAGTATAGAGATAAATACACAGGAGACCACCTAGAAGTGTTCTATAAGAGTATACATACTTCAATACGAAATCCACTTGCTGTATATTACCAACGTCATATTCGAACCCGTACACGTTTCGAGTATTCGTCCCTTAGAAACGATTTTGGAGTTTCGCCTCATATTGTTCACAACAATAAAGTGAACTTGTAGCGCACATGGTGAGATTCACGGTATATATTTTGGTATCATTTTCTCGTGTAATCAGCTTGAATCATCCCTGAGGAAAGCTCTATGGGCCGAGATGTCTCGGTGACGTGTACTTGCGAAAGAATGATAAAAAAAATGAACGTAAGACTAGAAAGGAGGGAGATTGAATCTGGACGAAGACGTCCTGATGGTGCTTGTCAAAAAAAAAAAAAAGTCAATTTATCTTATTTTTCCGAGACCCCGATGTCGCCCTCAGTTCAGGCTACGTTCGCACCCATAGAAATCAATCGCACCAAAAAGCACAAAGAACGTCACGCCATTTTCTTTACCATTTAGAGCGACAGAATCCCCCAAAAAACTGTTTTAGAATGTAGTTATATATATAACGCCGACAATCTTACACTGAACCTGAAGTAAACCAATTTAAACCGTTTGTTATGCACATAAGCAGAGCTCATCACTATTGACAACAGGTCAGCGAAAGGTCATCGCCTCCTTTCAATTTGCAGGCTATACGTGCTTTTTATAAACGGATATCAGGCGGTCCTTTTAAATCGACTAAGAGCAAAGGCTCTAAAAGAAAGGACAGACGTACGCGCAGCCAAAGCAAAGCAGCAATGGATTAAATGCAGCGCTCATATTTATGCAGTGGATATCAACGACATCCACGTGTAAAAGTAAACGTATATCGGCGGACACACTCTCCGCACACCCATGATGCCTCTTGCGCCACGGCCTCGGCGTCTTGGGGGTATCCAGGCCTCCAGAGGTAGAAAGACCTCCGAGGCCACATAACACGTCCGGCCACTTAGGCGGGGCGGCGCGCGCCCCTGTCTCTCCCTGCTCATAAAAAAGGACCACCAAGTAGAAGACGACGGCGTGGCAGTCAGGCGCCTGTGCCACTGCGTATTATAGGACCTTGGAGGGCAGGGATGCTGCGTTCTTTATGCACCTTCAGAGAAGCGCGCGCGTCTTCCGAGGCTCCAAAACAGGTCAAGAGACAAAGACGAACTGCGTGCTTTGCCTCAGAAACTCCGTGCAGTGCGGCAAAGCCCTACGGCACGATTCACGCAGGATTGGTAAACGAAGAGTGGATTGTATGATCTACATAGAAGGTCTGCACTGACGTCACTGGAACCACCGCGCCGGATTACCAGGGTGGTAGGATGCCAAGTTTATGATGTCACGTTAATGTTCTCAGTATATAGGATGCAGCTTTTGTCGCTATTCGTGCACAGAGGCCAAAGACGTCCCAGCGTCGTTATCAAATTGACGAAAGTTAAGTGCCGCCTGACTACGCTTCCTTCCCGTCATCAAAGCCTCCATACTGGAGTAGCAGTACGTTAAAAAGCTTTGTCCATGACACCATGTGTAAGCTATCAATAAAAAAGGAGGATGGTTTGCCCATTGTGCACATAATCCTTCCCAATGCATGTTTACGCTCAGTCGGTGTCGTGAGCAATGTCATTACAATACAAAAATGGTGCTGCTTCTTGGGCGTGTTGCAACTGCACACACAAGAGCGGTTTCGAAGACACTAACAACGTTAGGCCCAGCATAATAGGGCGTTTTCACTGATGTCGTACACCTTCGCTCATGTGTCAGGTTTCAAAAAAAAAAATATTACCTAAATGAGACGGCACGATAGGACGCGTCACGTGGCTCTTGATTATATATAGGCGTAGGAATACAGAAAACTCTTAAATAAACATCAATTTCTGGAACGCTCCCGTTCGTCGTAGTGTGTAGCTTACATTGTCCCTGTCTTACAAAGCCCAACCGTGGAAGGTGACTGCAGGCGAACATTAGACGGGAAGATTTCGTTTCAATCTCCACGATTCCTGGTTGGCTGACGCCAACCTGTATAACATGGCTGTGCTGCACAGAACTGAGTATCGCTGCTCTTGAGAAAGGCTATCACGAGAGGTGAGCATGCCCCGGCAGAAGCAGCGCGCAAGTTCGGCTCGCGCTGTGTGGATATAATCAGTACGCGATCGCTTTTTTACGACGATATATAGAGCCGAGCAGAAGGCGCGCGACGCTCGTGCCAGCGATCTCGTTTGGGGCTTTGTCCCATCGCCTTTGCAGCGGGGGAGGTCTGCAGAGAAGCCTCGCGGGTACCGGCTGGAACGTGGCGGCGGGCGACAGCGTGCGAATGCTAATTCCGCAGCCGCCCCACACGGAGCGCTAAACATTGAGAAAGATGGAGAGAGAGAAAAAAAAGTATATCGAAAACACGCAAACGTCTCGGGTGGGCGCGGCCGGTGTCGCACGTTATCGAGAAGACTGCCTTTCCTGGACGCGACAGACAGTTGCGGGTGGGCCCCGCATACATATAGTTCAGTGCAGGACGTATACGACTGCGACAATCACATTAAATCCCGGGTGTCAAGCAGTGATGGTTTGTTCACTCCTTCATGCTCGCTCGGGACGGTGACCACACGCCGATTTCGGATAGCTCCCGTTGACCATGCACGCGTCCGACCGACCGTGGCTGGCGGCAGGTTTTTTTTTTAGAGATTCGAAGTATAGTGAGTATTCTTTCTTTTTACAGCGGGGTAGGGCTTTTAAGTGCCAGACGCGCGAGCACCACCGAACTTTGGAGCTAAATGTCCAAAAGGCCTGCAGGGAGTGTCTGGCATGTGCAGATAACGAAACCTGTTCCGCGCTGTTTAGTATAGACTAGCCGTGTTTTGAAAAGCGCATAGCGCGGAGGTCCTCGTTCGCAAAGTATTCCTCTCCAAATGTCAAAAGGAGAGCAATAAAATATAAGCGCATTAATCGGTCAACGAACACGAGATTCTTGTTCTCATCTTCTATTCAAGTGACAAAGTATATGGACGACGAAGACGACGTTTACGAGAATGCCTGCGAGCCAAGAATCTTAAGAGTGCGCAATCGAAGGAACGACTAAGCCACCCAGATGGCAGAGCATCTTGCTATATGTAACCACGTCTATTTTAACGTATTTATGAATACTATCGCATACGGATAACAGCTTCGTTCAGCGGCAGCCAATTCGTATATACAAAGCCCCACGCTCGCATTAATACCCACCGACACTATATGGCACTGTTAGTTGTCATCATAGAATAAGGGGAGATTACACAATGAACCGAATCAGAGCAACGTGACATGTTTTGAAAGAGAGGTATGCATGCAGAAAACTGGACAACGGCAGAACTGCGTGCTTGCATGTGTGTCACAGTGTGCATCATTTTTCTAAGTCTGTCCCCGTCCAGCGGTGCAGAGTATTATAATACTGTGCAGAGTATTATAATCTGTCCCCGTCCAGCGGTGCAGAGTATTATACGTACGCAAGCACCTGTGAGCGCCACCACACACGCCGTTTCTGCGCCGCCTTTGGCGCAACAAGCACAAGAAATACAGCGACAGAGAGGCCAACGAAACAACAGCAATGGCTGCGGCAGCTCGTTCTTTTCGCTGGCGGTCCCTGGTGGCGGAAACCGGAACCAGAACGGACGCGTGCGCGTCGACGACGGCGGCGGCTTCTTTCCAGGGCTGAGCCGAAGGAGTCGCGAAAGATGAATCAAAGAAAAAGAGAGAAACGAAGGAGTCGACGCGGCGGAGCAGGAGCGGAGGAGCCGCCTCCCCGAGCCGCAGCCACGTGCCGCGCTGGCCAATGAGCGGCCAGCGGAGGGGAACTCCCGGCACCCGTCCCGCATCCGGGAGCGGCCCGTTCCGCGACGCGTCTCGCTCTCCGCAACGGCAGCTAGTCGGGAGCCAGCTCCTCACCGCGTCGGAAGTCGATCGGCAAGCTGCCCGTGCTGCCGCTCGCCCTACCGCTGGCCCCTGCCGTCGTCTACGCGCTGCCGCTGAAGCTCCCGCTGCTCCCTCCGGCCGCTTCAGCCTCCGTTGGCCCCTAGTGTTCAGCCGCTGCTGCCGCTGGACTGCAACGTGATCATCCCCCCACCCCCTCCTCCCCCCCCGCCCACCCACCTCTCCCCTGGCGCTGCCGGGTGAATCGGCGTTTCTTTTGTGTCCGTCGCGATCCCGACGTCCACCGCTCTGCCGGGACAGTTTCTGACTGAAACGGCCTGCGCTGTGTTGGAAGTTGTGAGCGGCCTGTTTCTGCAGCGACAAAACTGCGTGTTCTTTCCCGCTCGTCGTACAACCGGCGGCGTCGATGAGAGACTGTCGTCGCAGCGTCGACGGCTCCTGACGACGTGGCACACGCGATTGCTGTCGTCCACGGTGCCTGCTTGACTGCGACCGGCTCTGCTGTTCATCGTTCGGTCGCCGCCGTTGGTACCTTCTCGAGCCGTGAACAACTATGCTGCTACCACCTCCACTCATCACGGAAGGTAAGTTCTCCACGCTTCTCTTCGCTCCGAGTGATATTTTCATTCGCTGCATTCCACCGTACATTGCCCATTGCTTTTCTGAGCTTCTCGCTCTGAGCCGCAGCATGTGCTTCATTTCGCTTACATGGAAAATCACCGACTACTGACAGTTCTTTCGGATGGATACTTAGCAGTTGACAGCTCGCAGGCGTCATCAGTTTAAGTATATGAAGCTCGCGATACTTTTAACATATATAGAGGCATTCGCGCGTGGACTCGGATGCAACTCAAGTGCCTTGATGACACCTGATGGAACATACACTTCTCGCTCGACTTTGACGGCGCACAATGTTTTCATCTCTCCGATATTGGTGCCCCTGTCGTGTCTGACTCCCATGACATCGTGATGGCGCGCACGTCTAAGTTTAATTCTTGTGAGAGCTTGTGTATGCGCCCAGTGAACTTGCAAACTAGCGCTGCACAATCGAAAACTTCCTTCGTATCCTCCCCGCTCTCGGTGTAAGTATACGGTTGTTCCAGGACTTATGGACAAGAAACGAATTTGGGGTGAGTCATCGTAAAGTTAGGGTTTCGAACACAGCGTAGTTGGCGCGTTTATAACCGAAACCGCTGAAGTGCGCCTTACGCACCTTGTCCGATGTTAGGTATAGCGCGCCTGATCGGCACTTATCCTTTAACCTTTGGCATTTCGTTTCGGTTCGTGGAAAACTCTTCATGATGCAGGCGCAATCTGTTGCCGATAGCTGCACACACGGATAAGGAATTTCTGCTTCGGCGGAAATTGGCCTTGCCCACACATTTCTTGCTATGACGTTTCACTCCCCAGAAATCTTATCACGTCACCACTTCAAAGATTTTTCTGCCAAGGCCTCGTTTCCTGTTTTTTTCGCTGACGTTGTTCAATGTATACTATTAATGCTTCTAGTGTACGTTGCAGTAAAAACGATTAGCAGTGGAACATTCCCATATTACTGCAGCACATATGGTGCTGACACTAAGGTTAACAGTCGTCTTGCGATCCCATACCTTTAAGTGTTCATTGAATTGCCTCCTTTCTCGTATTACGGTTAGAAACACGCGTTGTCTCGAATATTATTGCCACAAAGTTTAGATTGGAGCAGAAACTTGGTAACTTATGCAGTACGTTTACAAACGATTCAATGTAACTTCTACTTGCCATAGGATAAGATAAGTGCATGTCCCGGCAATCAAGGAACACAGGGAAGTTTATTGCATACTAGTAACGGCAGTTCAGATGACTACAACTGCACTGGGTTACAAAATGAGGAAACACAGGGAAGTTCATTGCGTACTAGTAACGGCAGTTCAGGTGACTATAACTGCACTGGGTAACACGTGAAGCTTGCAAGGGCGTTTCGTTATGTGTTAAGCATGGCACATTCGGTTCACAACCGCTTCCTTACAGCCGTATACTTTAAGGCGCTATACTTTCGCACGTATTCTCGTCCGTTCGCACAGTCATAAATATGAGTGTACTATACCACCACCAGTTACTTGGACAGAAATTTTAGCTATTTCAACCCAAGCACATGACCTTAATTAATGTGAGCGTGACTTTGTTTATCCTTCTGACAGTGTCACAGGAATAACTGCACGAAACTTGCCATCTAGCACTTCCGAATAAAGGGCACAATTAACTGCTGCTTCACATTGAGCTGGAAATTTGCAAAAACGTGGAGTAGCGTCATGGAATGTCGACGAAGGCAAAAATGCTATAATAGTATTGCGTAATGGTATCAGATTTCGTGCTCCATTGTATAGATTGATTTCGGCGTCAATGTCTCCGCACAATAACTGTAACTGAAAGCACGTTTCATCGGTTGGGATGGAAGCAACGTTATCTTCTGTTGCCTTCCTTCAGCCGTGTTGTTCCGGGCTGTTGCTAATCTTATAACGTTGTCACCAACTCGCCCATATAGTTACCATCCAAACTATTCGTACTTTGATTTAGTTACGATCGCTTAATTACTTGCAAAGCGTTGGAATGGCTGCCGTGCCTTTCAAATGAAGTTTGGGCCCCTTATTCCTGATTCATGATCAGAATCATGAGTGTCTGGGTGGGCCGAGTATGAAATGTTTTCAATATTAGCAACTTACTCTAAGATTAACTACAACTTTATGGCCTTGTATGTAAGCTCTTAAACATTCTGTACACACGATCAGCTCTCCCGTCTCTACGATGGCAATGCATCGCCAAGCCATCACTCATGATCACACGTATACGGTTAAACAAAGCGTCGAATCTACCTTTAGTTCGGCCTTTGCTTGAATGGGCACAGTGAAAGAAGTATGAAAAAATACACGACAGAGAACAGCTTTTTTTTATTTGTTTCAGGTCCAAGCTTACTTAACATTGTTTTGTCAGGCAATGTATTTTGCTAGAGCGCTCGTCAGTTCAATCATAGAACTTAGCATCTATAATATACACTGGAAGGTAATGCCGATCTATCTACGCGCAATCGGTTACAGATACATCTGTCAAAAATTGAACATATTTTGGCCAGTCAGCTTAAATATTCCAACAAGAAGTGAAGGCATCATTAACGCGCAACGAAAGACGTAACATAGTCGTATATTTCACTATCATTTCAGCGAACTACATGCTTTTTCTCAGGCTTCTTTGTCCAGAACCCTTTCGTCTTTGTGAACTGTAAACGATTTACAAACTGAAGTTTTGCCTGTATCAATTTTGTTGCGAAATTACCGTCTACAGTTCATAATAAACAATCGCTCGGCTTCACCACGAAGGGTACGTGGCAGTCCAATACTGGAAGTCAAGAGTCATTGCTCATGTGTTGTGTCTTCTCCTAGCTCTACTCTCGCTATACACAACTTTGAAGCTTTCCATAATTTACCACTGTTTTCACCAACCTTTCTCGTACAGTGTTTTGTACTACCACGTGCTACCCTACTATGTCAAATATATAGATGCATAACCACACGATTGTTCAGAAAGAAACGATGTTTATTTTGTTCCGCGGAGTTACATATACATTCAACTTGCCTTGCCCAGACTTGTGTTAACTGAGGAGTTATAATACCACAATAAAACAAAACAGCATTTTCGCACTCTATTTTACAATTAAATCAAAACAATGCTTTGTGGATTCTAGTTTGAACGGGCACTTATAGATGCCTAACTTCGGAGACACTGGTTTCTCGTCACATATGAGTCAACAGATGATAGAAAATTTAGTCCAGTATTTTACAACTTATTTCTAGCACATCACCGAATGTATGCAAGCCTGTATAAGTCAGTGTAGTGCTTTAGTACAAATAGCTACGTCATCAGCGTTCTCCACGTCCAACATACATGCGCAATGTACACAGTTTAATGCGTCTGAAGGAACAACAGCTTAGACAATGCTTGACAAGGCGACATGCAAGTTATGTGGCTAAGCGCAAGTTCCCTGGCTCAACTATTGTGATGACCCCGGTGCACATGCGTACTTGAGTTCCGAGGGACGCTAGCGTACTTGTATTTATACGGACGCAAAAGGGTCCTGCAATCGAAAGTGACTCTTAACCTCCCTGTTTATTTCCCATGTCGAGTTTTAGAGAAGCGGCAAGCGCCAACTATATAATTTTGTCGCTCATTCAATTACACAACCACGCCATCGCTATGCAATTGGTTAAGATAACTGTAGTGTTTTGCCCTCAAGCTTCATAACGCTACAAACAGGATGAGTGACAGAGGAGAACAGACGCTGCGAGCGTTATCATCTATTGCGTACGGATACCTTCCACATGCGCCGTCATCGGACATCATAACGTCGCAGTGCTTGCGTGTTACAGTGTTACCCACAGAAGTCGTTCGCTATATCATCTTACGCATACAGCAACTGCAACATTTTGCTTGCTGATTTTATTATCGACATCAAATAGCAAGTCACAGCTTATGCGAAGTTTACTGCGCGTTACACCGTGCTTTCCACGCAGTAGTCATAAGCAACAAAGTAGATGAACGGGCACAGCAGGCGTTTAATTCACAAAATACTCTGCGCATGCACAAAGACGAGGACACATTAACGCACACATGCGTGAAACTTGCGCATATTCACAATGTATAACAGTTCTTTGTGGAGATGAATGCGGGCGGCTGTTTGTTTCCTAGTGTGTATTTCGGCACATGCTTCTCCTCGAGCTTCGTTCGGGCGCTACACAAGAAGAAAGCTCGCGTTCACTGGCACGTTCCCATGAGTAATCCTGCGGCGAGACTGCAATACAAGAAACGCTCTCCCTCTAGCAGTCCTCTGTTTCTAATCTCTGCCAATAAAGCGGCATGGCGCTTCACAGTAAAGCTTCTCCTGGTTGTTGCTTCGCCGCGTTCTGCCTCCCAGCCCCGCATGAAGGCGTCGTCCATAAGGCACACATGAACCCTCAGACCGCCCACGATACCCACACACACACCGTCGATTATGACGCTCGCGATCTCTTACTAGCTCCGAGGGGCAGCGGAAAAACAAGAAACGTTTCCACACTTGCCCCTGTCCTCACATAAGGACGATGAAAGCTTCCGCACGAGGCAATGCGCTTGTAAAATAAAGGATCGTCGGGTGGGGGCTATAGTCGTTACTGTATACGCTCTACCACCAACACCACTTCCAAGAGCGCATAGCGCACATACTGCACGTGAGGGCCTCCCAAGCTTGCATGCATGCGCACAAGCGTGCATGGCCAGGCATGCGCGAGAACCTTATCGGGCGAAACGTGCGCGGCCTCCAGCCAAAAGTGCCGCGGCGGCGCGCGTTATAGCGGCGGTCGTTTTTATGACGGGCCGCCCTTTTTGAGGAGAACTTATTTACGATACTGCCCCTGTTTGTTCAAGGACCACAAGGCGGGCTCCTTGTCTCGACGACAACCGAGAGGAGAGAAAGACTCCTTCGAGGTTTCTATCTCGGCGCGAGCTGTTAGTGCGGGCAGAAATATATGGGATACATAGACGGGCCGCCCGTCGGCTTGCCTTCGGAAAAAGAAAAAAGTCGTATCGTTATCCGTCGACAGCCTCATCACCCCAGACGACCCGCTGACGCACACTGAAGCTGTCCTGCAGCGACGCGCAGCGACGCCAGAGTCTGCAGCCCGAGCAATAAACTTAGCCTGATTTCAATATCTTCTTTTCTTTGCGGCGGCGACGTCCCTGGTCTCGAATATACTGCCTGCGGCACATGCGTGAGATTGAACCGGCGCCTCTTAGTTTAGATAGCGCTTCAGTGTTTCGAAGATTCTCGCAATAGCTCCATCTGCAGGAACGAGTTGTGCGTGCACGGCGCCTTCCGTATGATGCATCCCGTGTCGATGTTTAACAGAGCTGAGCGAGCAACCGCGTGGACATTTTCGGTGGCCCGCAATCTGCGCGAGCGTCTGCATCTGTGAGCGTGCCCTCATGCGTGCATGCATACAAGGTACGTGAGTGTCCGTACAGGATATTTAATAGGGTTATAAATTATCATAAGCACTCAGCGCGAAGCTTAAACGTACCAATTTTGACATGCACTTAACGTCCCTTGTATTTCCGCGTCCCTGTTTAAGAACTTTGTATAGTGTTTCTAAGTTTATTCGTAAATTTCTTCGCTGGTTGACTCCAATATGCCAGCCACGAGATTGGTTTACCTATAATGTTTCATGCAGTAAGAGAGAGAGAAAGATCAAATGAAAGGTTGGGAGGTTAACCAGAAGGCAGTTTTCCGGTCCGCAACCCTGCGTATTCCTCAACCAAACGAATCAACATTTTCGCATCCGTTCGCACAGACATAATGAGATTGCTGACTATGGTGACTCGGTCTGCGCGCGCTTATTGGTCGACAAGAAAATGGGGAGAACGAAAGAGATGACACGGATTGCAAGTAAAACAATAGCTGACGCTCTTGGACGTGAAAGTGACGCTAAAAACAGGAAAGCATAGGTTGTATAACGATCCCATTTCAGTTCTTTTCATCGTTGTCCTTCGCGTTATGGTGAAGATCCCAGGTCATGAACGTTGTACGATAACAGAGTGATATAATTGGGCAAAACAAATTGGTACTCTATATAATGTATGAATACGACAGGCTTCCAAGAGAATGCGATGGTTGACAGTCGGAAACAATACTTAGAGTGGCATGACGTTGTACTGAGCAGTTAATACAGATACCCGAACATCTCTCGGCCGTACGTCCCGGCATTGGCAATGAGCAACTGAAGACTCGGTGCCACCTGGCGCATGCATTGTTATTCCATAAATCACTGCAGCACACCAGTGAATGCTACGAGGATTAACTATATCTATGAAAGAGAGCCTTGCAGAGCTTCAGTGCCTGAAAGGAATTTAAGGAGAGTGAATTCCCAGTTTAGCATTGCTTAGACGTGTGACGTCGTATATTCAAAAGGAACTAGTGTGTGTTGGCATTAACGAGGGAAATGGTCAAGCTCTGTGATGGCCAAGATCGACGTTAATTCGCCCGATGCTGCGTACGGTAACAAAGCGTTCTTGTGTCGATAGAGATTTTGCGATCTTCGACAAAGCGAGCATATTTTGAAAATACAACTTCAATACGCCTGTTGGTCTTCCGCGACTAGTCGTCCCGTAGCGGCCAGAGCTGCCGATGTGGGTGCTAACGCGATGGCGAGGCTTTCTAATTTGACTAAACACTCGCTAGGTTTTAATACTCTGTGACGTCAGTGAAACGTAAGTACAGCGACTCGTACACACAAGCACAACACCGACGCGTAGCACGGCTCAGCTCAGGCCGTCGTATATTGCGGCGCCCGTGTCCAGCGTGCCGCAGTTCCTCGCGCGCTCCATTGTGTTTGCGCGCTCGCGCCTCGTCCATGCATGCGCGGCGCTCATTAAGCCGCCCATTTCTTCGCAGTGCACGCACGTATGCGCATGTGCACGCAAGAGTCAATACGAAACCTCGAAGGGCGTTGCAAGGCGTTTACCCGTGCGGCTATATAGCTAGGGCGCCGCACGGTCCGGCTGTGCGCAACCGCTGCCCGCGCGCGGTTTGCGTTGCGCCGCGCGGCTTTGGGTGTCTCCCCTTTCGTGAGGCTGCTAGCGGACGGTGCGACGCTGAGACTGCTAGGACGACGACGACGGCGCGCCCGAAAACAATGGGAGAGCCCCCGGCCGGCTGGACGTATGCCGACGAACTCAGTATTTTTTTTTTTTTTTTTTTTTTTTTTTTTTTTTTTTTTTTTCATTCACGAGGGTCGGGCACTGCGTTTGCGAGTGATGCGTCGGCACGCACACGGGCGTTTTCGCGGAACAGAAATCGTTATACAGTAAAGTGAGTCCGCTGTGACGAAAAAGCTGCGGCGAAGGAATGGAGGACACAGCGAGAGAGAGAGCCCATTCGTTGGAATCTTGGCTGATGTTTGTCTGGACCGGGCGAGCGACCACCCGACTCCTCGCGCGCATAATACAGATGGAATATGGAGCGTCACCGCCACTGTTGTTCTCGGCACTGGCGTTGCTTGATAACCAGCGGTCGCGTGATTGTGGATACTGGCAGTGACATTCGTGCAATCTGATACGTGGTTGCTACATGCAAAGGGTCCTCAGTGGAGCATTGCGCACACTCCATACGTGAACGTGCATGCAAATCAAGCTGGCTTGCAGCTGTTTTACTTTAGCTAGCCTGTAGGTATTGCTCATGCGGATCCAGTTCGGAAGTCCAAAGCGCTGCTTCTTGTTTTTATGCGACCTCCTTTCACTTACAGTGCCTTATACCTACGTTGCATTGTCATATACATACTTGCGAAGGAGCGGCGAGTTTCACGTTTGATACTGCTATACTGACGAATTGTGCAATGCATGGTATTTACGATGATCATCCTTATAAACTGTCCGTTCGGTTTTTGAGCGACCGACGTCACTACATCGTATCACCTCGGACAGTGACCGCTGAGGGGCCTCAATTTTGCCTTACTCAGCGATAAACGCAGTGTACAGGCCGGACCACAAGTTTGCGGGTTCAACAAAAGAGTCGAATGCCAACCTGTAGTTTTACATGTCATTCCTTAAATCATTAGCCGGCATTATGCTACATACAGATGACACAGTGACAATGCAGGCTGCATGCCGAAACTACACTTTTAATCACGTCCCTCTTAAAATCCTAGATATAGCCAGGAAACCAGACATTTGTCGTCTAATTTCCTGGATATAGCCAGTATTTAACCACAACCTGATGAAGAGTACAGGCTAATATTCGACTTTCACGCTGAACCGGCATTCCGTAAGCTATTGCCCCTACGTACGTGTATATGGTATACGTTTCCGGCGAACTTCACAACACACTATCGCGTATGGGAAGTTGGAACTTCCTCCAGAGACAACAGAGGACACCGTGGAATTCGAGGGATCGTATACACGGCTATACGCGTGAACCCGGATCGCGCGCGCTTCAGCAGCCGAGAAGAGGAGGAGGAGGAGGAAAAGAGATGCGTCACCCTTAATGCGGCGAGCAGAGAGAGCGAGCGCGAAAACAGCCAAATCCGCAGAGAACAAAAGAAAAGAGCGAAACGCTCCTCGTGCCGGCGCTCGTTGGGCAGGGCTCATTCAAGCGCTGGGGCAACAGCGTGTGGTGAAGAAGAAGAAAGAGAAGAAGAAGCCAGCGAGGAATCCACTCGCAAAACGCCGCGCGCGCGAGACGCCCAGGAGGAGAGACGAGCATCCGGGAGCGCGCGCCGCCGACGAGGTGGTTCGGTAATGTTCAGGTGGCCGGCAGCAGCAGCAGCAGCAGCAGCAGCAGCCACAGAGCCGGTCTCACTTCCCTCCACATAGCTGTATGCTGGGCAAACGCCACCGCACCTCCGTGAGCGAGGGGCACGCACAAACAGGCAGCCGGGCCTCATGCGCATTTGGCGCAGATAAATTCGCCTCTTACACGAGGCTGAGAACCTCCTCTTCCTTTTTCCCTCGATACTATACAGACAGCACGCGCGCTCATCGTATACGCGCGGCGTACACCGCGTACAAGCTCCAAGTCGCACCCCCCCGTGAATACTAGCACCCCCTCCCCGTCCACCCTCTTCGCTACTCCCCCTCTTCCACCCCACCGCCAATGAACTAGGAATCTACTATACACCCTCACAGTCGTATAGCCTTCTCAGGTACATCTCGTCTTGGGAGGACGTCGACGTGCTGCTTGCTGCTGCTGCTGCTACCTCACAACATTGCACGCGTGCGCACGTTATAGCGTGTACGGAGGCGAATGCGCTGCCGACGTGCCAGCTCGGTTGGTTTGGGCGCGCTTCTGAGCGTTTTGCTTCTGATGTTCTTCGGTATACCTGCTATGCTGCGTTCTGCTTCTGTCTCGCTTTAATCCCCGCACATTTTTTTTCCTTTCGCTCTCTCTCTCTCTCCTTCTCTCTGAATCCTCACGGTGTGTGGAGCGGAGAATATAACGAGAGAGACTTGATTCCGGTTGGCCCTCCACAGATATATGGCTGCTGCTTGTTGTTGTGGCGTTGGTTGCGGCTGATGTACATATATGCGTTGCTGAGCGCTTGCTGCATGCTGCTTGTACACGATCTGCTGTCTGGCATGAGCAGAGGTAGGAAGAGAGTTAAAAGAACAGTCGGCTGCAACCAATACATTCGAGTGTTTGAGGATAACTGCGTGCTGTAATTGTATAAAACCAGCGCTATGTTGTAGGTAATGCTTTACTCAACTACATGACAGTTCCGCACGCTATGACGGAACATTGATTCCCTCGAATTTTCCGCGCGATTCAAGTAGTCGTGCACCTCCTCACAGACTCTGAATTATAAATAATTGCCGTTCAGATTGATGTGCGTGGATTCAGGCACTTCAACAAAGGTAGGCGGGATGAACACTTTTGTTCGGCGTGTAGTTTTACAATATAATCATCGAGTTAACTTATGTGACAATGGGTTCAAGGGCTGGGCTTTCATGCGTGCCACATTAGTCGTGAACTGTTGCGAAAACTGCATACATGGCATCAGTGAAGAGTTGCTTGCCCAAGAATTTCACTGACTGACGCAGTGAGTGTGTTTAGCTTTCTCAAGACACACATTTGGGTTACGGGAGGTGATGACGCAGCGGTGTAAACGTATACAGCGGCGTGATATAGCGGCGTAAACGTACATTTCACCTCCCAGCATCGCGAACCATGCAGTTTGGCGTTTTACTGCGGCTAGTTTTGCAATGAACACAATCGGCACCCAGCACACCTGCGGAGGTTGTTCAGATGTTATATGCGGATTCGTGCTGTTACTGCTAGTATTATTAATTAACGCGCATCTTCGAAACGTCCAAATTCCGTGAAAGTGTTTGAGTGGATTCCAACCGACTGGACTGCACTCGCGGGAACTGACTGCGAGCTTATATGTATTTATCCTTTTGAAACTGGTACAGATGCCTCTGTCAGGTATCGTTATACCTTTATCTTCTGTACATTCCTTGGTGCAGTTCAAGAAAAATAAAGCATCCGAATCACGCCAGAGACAACACCAGTCCTTACGTGGACGGTGTATTTGCTTATCCGTTCAACTTGGTCGGTGCGTTGCTGCACTCGGTGTCTCCCTCTCCCTCTCGAGGCGTCCACGTTATCGAGCTTCGATAGCGCTCACCGACGCAGCGTTCGCAAAAGGCGAGAGAACGCCGCGCGCTCAGGTCGGCGGCAGCATCCTCTCCCAGAGGCCTCTCCCTTTAGTAGGCGGGTTCAGCGCGGACCAGACCAGCCCACGGAGAGACCCACCCCGTCCGTGATCGCCCGCGTGCCGCCGCAACAACTCGTGCTGCTCCTGCGCAGTCGGCAACTGTCGAACACCCCCTTCACCACCACCCCTTCACCTCATTCCCCCCCTCACCCCCCTCCCCCCTTCGTCCACCTGCCCGGTATGCGTGGTCGCGGCGCGTGCGCTACACGATGACGACGATGGCGATTATTAGGGAATCCACATGATTGAACGGCCGCGCCGAATCAGCGCTATTATAAATACCGGAGCGAGCGGCGGGCACCTGCCATTATTTGCCATTATTCGGCGCGTATATGCGAAAGGGGATGCTATGAACTGCCGCTGGGATGGCAGGGAGAGCGTGGCGTGTTCACTGTGGGCGTTCGTTGCCGGCCGAATATGTTGCTGAGTGTGTACGAGCTGTACCTACACATCCTTGTTTCTTTGTCACATTCCGGTGGAACGCATTATTATTATTTTTTTTTTTGCCGTTATTCTTGCTTTCACTAATTCGTTTTTCTCCTTGTTCAGTTTTACAGCTTCGTAGCAATGATGTGCATGTCGGTACTTGTAGAAGTATGTGCCAGGCAAGACCCATTTAAACAAACACAAAAACAAACAAACAAGTAATTTTTTTTATATAAAACCACACCACAGAATAACACGGAACACACGGGCTCGTTGTATGCGTTCACGTGTAAGTCCGAACGTCCAGGCAAAGCTACCGCAGCTAAAGCATGTTTCACGAGCGCATCTGCTGACACACATGTACGACCAACACGCGTTATAGTGTTGTTCTGTGGCGTCGTTTCGAAAGACATCCCCATATTAGCTCACCTAATTGTCAGTTTTACCGAAAGAAAAAAAAAAAAGAAACTGGTATGAAGAGGTAACTTTGTGACGTCATCATGCTCTGACAATGTTTTTCTCGAAGCTTTCCATCACATTGAGTTGAGCACACTGCCGTTCAAAAGGAGATATTTTCACTGTGACATCATGAAACGTAACGTTACTTGGCCGCAGTGTCAGCACTTTTCAAAAATTCATCTTGTTATTCATACCGTAAATTGTAGTCCAAAGTTCGAACACACCATATTCATGAAACGCATCGCTCGCAGTATGATGCCGCGTTGTAGTTGATATGTGCTCCATTCTGCGCTGGTGTATAAACATGCTCAAACTTTAGTTGTTTTAATACAGTATGTCTTGCATGTATCTCGGATATTACATGTGAACTGCGCATAACACATGTAGTAAGTTCGCGAAACAAAGCATACGTAACACCTGTTTTTGGCTGGCCTATTTGCACTGCAAGAATCGCTCATCTCGTAACTGTTAAGACCCCTAAATCTTCGGCATCCGATGCGAAAGTTACGTTTCCGCATGAGCTTTTATCCACAGTTTATAAGTAAGCCGCGTGCTAACCATCCAACGTATAAACACCATTCGATAATTTACCTCTCGCATTCTTGTGTTTTCATCTCTGAAACCATGCCATAAGGAAACATTATATATAGGTTGGGCCGTGCAAATGACTTGCGCATACGATGAAAGAGTCTTGGTAAGATCAGAGTGGCACGTACCAAGCATGCGAAACGCATAGCTCTTGCGTGCCTTGTAACCGCATACTCCATCTATAACCAACAACACTTATCAACACATTTCAGACCAAGCAGTCGCAGCGGCAATAAATCAACGATAATGGATAATACCACGTTACGAGAGCTGCTAAGGTATATAGTCACGACTCGTTGAATAATGAATGCTCGCGATGTCTTGTACGTTTTGTTAGGGTGGCTTTTCTGGCTTTGAATTCCCGAAGTGTAAGTGGCCCTGACCCGCTCAGCGAGTTGTGAACTCAAAATTTCCCGCACGATGTTTATCTTGTAGGTTCTCCTCGATTTCCACTCGGAAAGCAGGAAAACTAAAACTCAATTAGCAACAGCTTGGAAGGCACTGTATACAACTGCATGCGCGCCGCGTCGAAAGCCGGAACTCCCTGCACGCCAGCTGCTTTCGCATTCGAATGTCCTCGAAGAAAAGTAACGAGCGGTAAATCACCGTTGGACTTTATTGTATCAATACAGAGTTCGCCCTGTCAGGAATCGCGGCGACGCGATCCGTTACATGCAGAACGTCAAGCGGGGGGTTCGCGGGGCGTATTCACCTATACACCACGATACCCCCCTCTCCCCCCACCCCCCTTTCCCACAGGCTGTAAGGGACCGCGCAATCAATCACTCCAATTAGACCAACCGGATCAGGAAAGAAGGGGGGGGGGGGAGCCCAGTTAGGCGCAGCAAAATGTTTTTTCTTCGCCTATGACTCCGTCTACGGCTTCGACCGGCTCGCTTAAGAAAGCGGATCCGAAATCTCTTTGGGCGCACACGGCATTCGCGGTGGGTGCGGCTCCGATGCTTGAATGAGCACGCATGCGCGCAAGACGTTATATACACAAAAGCGACGTTTATACGCGCTATATTCGTTCGGCGATACGAGTAGATCGAGAAAAAAGAAGCACAGAAAGAAAATAACGTAAACAAAGAAGAATGCAAAGAAAGTTCAGAACGAGTAGCCAACGGCTCATGCGACGGTGGCCGTGAAGTAATCTCGAAGCCCATTCCGTTGCGTTTCGCCGCCGGCGTGAGATAATTGCCAGGGCGCTGAGATAGCGGTCTAATAATAATGCGCTCGCGGGGCGAACTCGGTCTCCGCGAGATTGAACCTGTCGGCGATCCGTACGGTGCTGCGCTTTTGCTAGGGTGCCGTGTATACTATGCGTGCACCTGCGCGTACACAGTGAGTGAGGGCGAGACCCACAGTGTTTAGCCGTTTTTTTTTCTATATGTTGTACACCGGCGTAACCCGCATACACGCCGTTGTCGATGCGTGTGGCGTGGCGGCTACTTGTATGGGTATAACTGCGTTCCTTCTCGTCCAAGGTCGTTGGGTGGTGTGGTGCCGAGCGCATTATGGATCTGTCGACAGGTTGTCATACGCCTTAACCACGATTTGCGAGCACTGCCGACAGTGTTTCGCATTGCAGCCTCATTCAGTGAACGGACAGCATGCATATGGACGTGCGTAGAAGTTGGGGTCCTGTAATTCCTGCGACAGAATTTCAATCATGCTGGAAAGGCTGGGGTTCTGTGAGTGTTCGCTATATATTTCTCGTCCGAAATTATCAACATGTTTTCGTTGCGGCTATAACTGTACAAGTGCGATATATACGAGAGCGCCTGCTATACAAAAGAAGTGCACTTGTGTAGGCGGTGTTAATGAAACAGGCAACAAACTTCTATAGCATTTGACGTGTCAAGCATGATATCGACAAAATATGCATAAATGAGTGAATAGAGGGCCAGCAGTAGCATGTCAAACGCTTTACTAAGTTTCTCGTGCATTGCATCTGTGGTATGTTTCAATTGGTTACGGGGTCACACGAGTGACCTGAGAGGCTGAATGCACAATTCTTAAGTAGTGATGCATAGTTCTTGCTTGAGCGCAGAGAGAATAGGGACACAGTTGTCCACTATGTTGCTGACCGTGTCCTCTTTTTTTGCCTTGTTTTCCGCAGCTCACGACCGTTGCCTGCCCACTCCTCCCCTGACCCCCCGAATCGCACCTCGGTGGCAGCATCACCGGACTCCCAGCCATGCCCCCGTGCAGTTCCACCTCACTGTGCCTGAGTCCGGGCTCGGCACCTAAGGCGTACTACGTCGGCCCTCCGTCACCCCCCACACGGAGGCGGCAGTCAGCCGGGTTCGCCATCGGTCGTAGTGCCCGTACCGCTACTTCCCGTACAGAACCCCGCCGCCTTCTCGGCGTTCGTACACCACCACCAGCAGCACCCTCTGGTGACGCTACCGACGCCCCCGGCGCTTCCACCTCCAGCCCACATGTCCGCCGCCATCGTAACGTCTCCGGCGTCCGGTCTGAACCACCATCCCAGGATGCCGGACCACGTCGCTCCCCCGGCGGCAGCCCCCACCGCGAGACCGCGAAAGAAGTTCGACTTCAGCCGGCTCGCAGAGTCAGCGACGGCGCCCGACGAAGAGTCGGTGACCGAAGATGAACAAAGGCCCGCAGTACCTTCGGCTAGCTCACTACCGGCACCGTACAGATCCTTCGTGCTCGAACAGATGTACCATCACCACCAACAACAGCAGCGGCAAATGGGCGCAGCCGCCGCTGCCGCTGCCATGTCGAGCCGTAGCGGTAGCCTTCACAGGCTAGAAAAGAGGTTCGCCTCGTCCCAGCCTGGTTCCTCAGCGGTACCTCCATCGTCCTCTTCGGCGACCCTCATGGCCAGCGCTGCTGCTGGATTGAGGCCCGTCCGGTACCGGGCACCGTCGCGGCCCAAGAAAGAGTTCATCTGCAAGTTCTGCCAGCGCCGGTTCACGAAGTCCTACAACCTGCTCATCCACGAGCGGACGCACACGGACGAGAGGCCGTACACGTGCGACATCTGCCACAAGGCGTTCCGCCGACAGGACCATCTCAGGGACCACAGGTGCGTGGGACATGTTCCTTTATATTCTATGAACGTTCTGCCACTGCCTGTACTCAGATAGCAGTTCCGTGCGCAATAGGTGAATCTCAAGAATACTTCCTCGAGAATTGTGATTATGAAATCTAAAGAGGTTGGCTATAAAAATGAGGTATTTCGAACAAAGGTCTTTTGTAAATTCAACTAGTGAGGGGGGCACTTGTCAACACACAAATCTAAGCAGCATGACTTCTTCAGCCGCTTAATTAACATAGTTCAGAGATTTTCATTCCGATAAAATCTATTCGTCATTGGTCTGAAATGACGGCTACTATCATGTTCTCTGACTGTGTGACACCTGATTTTTTCGAAGAACTATAGTAGTACTAACTGCTGTCTGAATACGGGCCCTGATTTGTATGTTCGTTTACTCGTTCGTTTGTTTCTTTTGTTAAGTGTGCTCAGTCATTGCCTGTAACTCGTAAGACAAGAAAAAAAAAGAAAATCAATAAATCCAAGTAAGCGACTTCATGGATTACTGCATGAGAAATCCAATAAGACATTTTCTTTCTCAACTTTCAGAAACTGTCGAATATTCATGTCGTGTACACTGCCATGGCTTCTGCAGTGCTCTTGGTCACTTGTTCTACTGATATCTTTGGCGGCTCTTTACACACTTTAACTCGCAAATATCCAAGACACGTGTGCAATACAAGCCGGGAAAACCAGAATGAGGAACGGTAGAAAAAAAGCGACGTTGTTGACGACAGCCTTGACATGGCCTCTACCGTCATGCCGCCACCGGACAGATAAAGGGAGTCAAAGGGTTTTAAGAGCTTCCGAAAGGGAGACAAAAAAACTAGCTGGGAAAGGACGCGACGCAGACCACGACACCACCACTTCAAACGGACGTACCGACGACGCGACGCACACGCACCCCGTTTCGTCCCCGACCACCCACTTTTTTTTTTCTTGCGTGACAAAAGAACCATTTTTCTCCCAACTTGTGACCCCTTTCGTGTTGATTTCACAGAAGAGGCGCCGCGTTGACGAAAGGGTTCTGGCGGAATCGCTGTCAGTAAAGCCTTTTTTTTTTTTTGTTCTTTTGTCGTAAGCGGACTTCTAAGAGATACCGACTTGTAACGGAAAAAGGCGGGAAAGGAAAAAAAAAAGCAGAAAACCGGAACAGAGCAAGAAACGCTGTTGGAAAGAGAAGTCAAGGCAAATGATCATGGCGAAAAAAAGAACATTTCTCTCTTGTTCGGTAGTCGAAAAGTGAAAAAAAAAAGAAAGAAGAAGTTGGGTATGCGGTACCGACGCGTTTTCCATAATTGCTAAAAAAAAAGTCTAAACCAGCCGCTCGAAAGAAGGGGAAAGACACCACCAATTGCTGTCACCGACTGTTCTCTCCTTTCCATCCACACATTCATTTGTCAGCTCTATCTTTTCTGCCCTCTCTCTTTCCCACACAAGACACAACACAGTAGGCTTTTTTTGGACTTACGCTGTCAGTAACAGCCCTGAGGCAACCTCTTGGCGACATCGGGAAGCACAAGCCGCTGTTCTCGCCTTCTCTAATTGCTAAAAAAACGCGGGAGACGGGAGGGAAAAAAGAACATCCGTGGTGTCACTGTCGTTGCTGTCCTTTTTTTTTTCCCCGTAATCCTTTGAAGTGTCGTGGGTGCACGCGGCAGGGAAGAGTTGACGGCCAACCCGTTGTTGTTCAGCGCGACACTTTGGGAAACGAAAGGCGTCCCGATATCCCGCAAAGTGTGGCCGCAAGGCAGCCAGCGATAACAGCACGGTTTGGTCATTGTTTGGGTACAACTGGAAGCGTGCCCTCCAGCTGTTTTTTTATAAGCCGTTTAGACCCCGACGTGGGAAAAAATCCAAACCCCTTCGTTTTCGGCGATGTCATCCTTAGCCCATTCCGACGAGCAACTCTTTTTTTTTTTTTTTTTGTGACTCGGCAAGTTGTGTCGGCACTCTTTTGCTTTCCGGGCGTGTATCGCCATCTCCGCCTCTTTCTTTCACTTGTCTTTTTTTTTTTTTTCGGCAACGCACATCTCACAACACGGCTAAAAGATTCTTCTGTATTCTCCATCGAAGTATTCGTTCGCTGGTCTATAAGCGGCCTTCCAGGCTAGGATTTTTGGCGTTATCTCAGTGTTTCTGACAAAAATGGTCGATTGAATCATTAACAATGCGCATTACGTGCATTTTACATTGCACTGATTACGCGACGGGATAAAGAAAGTCACAAAAATTTTGTGGTATCGCTGTCAAGTCCTTCGATTCGTATATTTTACTGTATCCAGCACATCGTATTAACGCACTTGTCCAAGCCATGCAGACAATTCCGCTACGTTCGCTCACTTCTCGTCAGTTAATATGCATAGTTCGCAAATTCCGATCTCTCGATCACTCGCGCTCAAATAAAAAAGAGCAAAAACGGGGAAAAAAAAGACATGAAGGATTACAAGGACAATAGTCCAAACTCAGAAACAAGGAACGGAAAGTTTTGTTTCTTAACTTGCGGCCATTTCAAAGTATTTTATCTCAGAACAGCGGGCCTTGTCGCATAGTATTTGCGATTAAACCATATTAAGAAAAACCTTCATTATAAACGCGCACTTGACATGCAACCCAATCCATCGGCGGCAATTGTAGGCGGCACGACCACCATGCAGCTGCTATCGAGAGTACAGATAAAAAACGCGACCAGCAAAGTTAAGTTCCAACTCCAGACTAACAGCATCTAATCAGTTATTATGTCAGCGTGTTTGATTATTTTTGCTATCCTGGACAGGCAGTGCGCCATTTTCTTTTTTATGTACGATATATTACTCAGATAAGAACAAACATTTTTTGCGTACACGCACTTTTGTTTTGAGAGCGCTGTCCGTGTTCCATCTGTGCAGCGAGAGCATATCTTGCTCCTGCAGCGGAAGACAATCATTCTGCCGACGCAGACACATGCGTGTGCGAAACCGGGCAGTAACTCACGTTGCGGTTAAAGCTGCTCAACAAACGGCACAGCAGGATCTCTTCAGCATATACGCAGGTTTCTTCTCTGTGAAAGCCGATGCCCATGTGGCGCTTTTCTATCGGCGGATCTTTACGACGGCCATTAGCGTCGTTGTGACCACAGCAGTACAGGAAGAGGGAATACCGAAATGTCGTGGTAGTTAGAGGTCCCTCCCCCTTATTACCACAGCTGGCACGGCTTTTCTCCTTCAAACGAAGAAGGATGGTAGTGATTAGGCTAACTGCCAATTTCCGCGTCGCCCTTGGGCTGAAAGCGCCGGGACCCGATGCGCGGCACGTCTGGCGCTCGCCGCGTCGAGATAGCGGAGTCAGCGCCGCAAGCGATAGCGGAAGACCGCGGAACCCGGCGGCATAAAGAAAGGGAGTCGTTTCACCAGCATCAGCTGGGTTGAGTTGGGTGTTCGACGATATAGCTGCGGTGCAAGGCCGTCCACTTTGTAGTTTGCGCCGGGCATATTTCGTTTTGTTTTACCAGAGCACGTTTTGTTTCGACTCCACGGAGCGTTGCGAAAATCTTCAGCGTGACCTCGGAGTTTCAGTCGACGTGACGGCTTCCGCGCGATAACTCCAGCGGTCTACGTACGTACGTGGCTACCTGCCTTCGCAATAGCGTTGTAAATCTTTCGAAGCGGTGTGTGCACTGCGAAGGAGATGTCGCTATCGCAAATGTTTCCAAAGTTCACTCTTTGCTCTTCCTTCCTTGCATTTCTTTATCTTCTGTCACTGCACCCCTTATCAGTAGTGTAAAGCAGCCGACACGAGTGTGACCCGCGCCCGTGTGCGCATGCACATTGAAAGGCCACGTCGATGCCCCTGCTCCCATTGCATATCTAGCGATGTAATAGTGTGCTGTAGAAATAACTAAAACCCTCATTTTTATATTCAGTTCTTTTCGGAAATGCGCTATTAAGCAACATAGGTACACAACGTCGGAGCCTCACGATACGCCCTAGCGAATTCTCAGCAATACCTAAAAAAATCAATGCTGTGGTTTCACGCACCAAAACTACGATACCATTATGACGCACGCCCTAGTGGTGGACTCCAAAATAGATTCGGACGCCTGCGGTTCTACATAAGATGTACTAATTTCTAAAGCTACTACAACGTTGTTTACGCATTCCGTCCCCATTGAACCGGAATCAAACCTGGGTCGTCGATATCGGCAGTGCGACACCGCATAGCCGCCAAGTTTCGACGGCTAGTGCTCACGCTATTGCAGCCCACACGGTTTCGACAAGGCGTTGTATGCAGTAGTGTTGCATTGCTATACATTGTGTGTGCGCGCCACTTGTACACGGTCTCAGCTTGCTCGAAGTTGTGTTTGCACGGCGTGCTTGTACATACAGACACGTATATATATACAGCTGCGTGTGATCGCTTTATTGTTTGTTGTTGTAGTTGCTGTTGTTGTTGTTGACTGTGACGCTGACCTGTCCCTCGCTTCTCTTTGTACAGGTACATCCACTCGAAGGAGAAGCCGTTCAAGTGCAGCGAGTGCGGCAAGGGTTTCTGCCAGTCGCGCACCCTGGCCGTGCACCGCATCCTGCACCTGGACGACTCGCCGCACAAGTGCCCCACGTGCGGCCGCAGCTTCAACCAGCGCTCCAACCTCAAGACGCACCTGCTCACGCACACCGACATCAAGCCCTACCACTGCCCGGCGTGCGGCAAGGTGTTCCGCCGGAACTGCGACCTACGAAGGCACGCGCTCACGCACGGCATTCGGACGCCCGACACGGACTCCGAAGACGGCGGCGACTCGCAGTGAAGCCCACCGTCTCTTCGGGCTGTGACGACGCTTACTGTACTCGTGTAATATAAAGACGAGGACGGAAAGAAGCAGGCTGCAGATGTGTCGTAGCGTCCAGCATAGTCAATGTTGTACAGACTCACTTTCGTGTCGCCTGCTGTGTGGAACACGCATTCGCAACGCTTAGCGTGCCACTGCACACAACTATGGGCAGTGTTCCGGCGCATGTTCCTTGTGACCAGTCGGAGACGGCTCGGCGAAGACTGTCGTCACTGATGTCCGTGCCTGACTGAGCGGTTCAACCAAAGACTTTCCTCACCGAACCACTCATTCTGCGCGTACAATAGACATATCGCTGGTTCTTTCACCGACACAGCGAATGCCGTAACCTGGTTCACGTTCCTGGCGCTCTGCGCATGCGTGTCAAGGGCGGCAGTGTTCATTCATGCCCCGACATCAATCAGCTGCTACCTCGAACGATTCCGAAACATTGTGTGCGTTATCTGAAGCCACTGAACAACGAACTGCTTCCTATGAGCAAGAACGTCCCACCACATTCGTTACTGACAAGCAAATACGTGAATTTGCGTTACCCCTGGTTGCGGAAACGCTGTGCCAACTGGAAAAAGCAGAAAGTACCTGCACTAACTGAACGTGGCTACATTTTGACTCCAAGTGACTAATTTCTATTTAAAAGTTCAGTCGCTGTGACTGAACAGTGTGACGCTGACTGACATAGTTTCCCATGAATGTGGCTGTGAATTCTGTTGACTGGCTTGTTCCACTTGCTGCTGCTCATCGCCGCTCAGTGCCTCGTCACGCAGCTGATCGCCAAAGACAAGTTACGAGGACTATTATACTATAACGCTCGTTTCCCGTTTGCTCGCTCGCGTTAAGTTCCAATCAAGCTGCTCAGCCATTGTAATTACATTGTTCGTGTAAATATGTTCTTCAAGTGGAGTGCCACTAATGATCTCTTTGTAAAAAAAAATAATGAGTGAGTGAAGCGTTTGTACTCTTGTTTTTCGCGAGTGACGAAAAATGAATCTTGTCTATCTGTATTAAAAGCGAGAATTTGTTCCCTGAATTTTTGTCTTTTGTTTTATTATTATTATATCTTATTTTACTGATACAGAGCTTGTACGCCTCAGAAATTAAAACTACAAAGCACTCATAGTTCTCTGTACGCACAGGCCCCGGTGAAAGGGCCCAAATATGTTTCGAATGGAAATTGCTGCACATTCACGGCAATATCTTGTCCAAACAGATATTAGGAAGTCATGAATTTGAAGAAATAAGTTTAGGCAAATTTGTGTAGCGTCCATCTTTATAATACTACGACGCAGGGGTCTCAAACACGCGGCCCGTGCATGACTATCCTCGCCCCTTATTTTTTTTTTTATTTTCATTATAAGTATGTTCGTGAGCTACACAGACATGACTGGGCTAAAGCAGTGTTTTCGTGAGGCACCCAATGTGGTCACCATGTGCTGCAATATAACCGTGAAACAAAAACTATATTGCAGAATCGGCATCCAGATTGTAGCCATTTTGGAGATCGGTATCGAAATGTAGTTCGAATCCTGGCACCAAATCTATCTTAGAAGTGACCCGTATATGAGATATGGGAAATGTTTTCTTTCAAACTTTGGAATGGCAACGTTTGCTAACAATTTTACAACTCCTCCCCCCCTCCCCCCCAACACACACTCCTTTGCTATCACCTTCTTCACTGCCCCGACCCTTGTGGGACTAAATTGCGCGACTGCGGCCCGCTGGCTGAGGTAAGCTTCAGACCCCTACTACAGTGAAACTTCCACATAGCAAATGAGTAAAGAACAGGCAGAGAGAGTAAGAGAGAAAATTAAACGAGACTACTTACATACCAATCGTAATGGGAAAAGCCAACAGCGACTACTCAATTGTTCCCAGGCGCACTGGCTGCAAATAAAAGGCAGAAAATAAATGACACAGTTCTTGTAGCCGTCCATCTACGACAATAACAAGCCAATAATTGTATAGTGTCACCGTACTCGTGTTTCTGATCCTGGTCAGTATTATTTTCGCTCGGCAGTTTTCGATCTCCACATTTGTAAACGTCCATTTAAAAACGTAGTCGTAAGCAATATTTTATGAGGTCGATTTTTCTTTTTTTTAAATTTCTTTTACAGAACGAACGCTAGCTCTTCACTATAGAGTGAATTTATATTGTAATAATGGGATACCCCGTCAGGATTTTCTATAATGTAAACGTCCATGTTTTAGAAAATATATTTGAGGAGAACCGATACCAACCATGACCCCTCCCGATGAGCCACTAGCTGACTGACTGACAATTAAATGCCTTGCAGCAACGACTCAGGTTGCTAAAATATCAACGTTGCGGATGGCCCCAGCGACACAGGAGTACAGACCCACAACAGATGAACTTCGTAGGACGTATTGCACAATCTAAATAATATTATGAATTTAAATACGCCGGAAAGGGAAGCAGAAAGTTAGCAATGTTATTCTACCGCACTTAAAGCGGTTAGCTGGGCTAAATGGAACGCTAACTCTGAGGCATTTCCAGTGCTGTAGTTAAATAAGAAAAAAAAAAAAACGCAGGCACAGGAAGGCTTACTGCTCCTCCTATTCCTTTTTTCTTTCGGAGTGAATTTTTTTTTTTGTCTATTTCTCTTAGGCGCTGGAAATGCACCAGAGTTATTTAGAGGTGCAGCCAGAAATTTTTTTCAGGGCTGTTCATTTACGCTTTACGTATGTTAGTGGTGTGTTTTCATGTGCGCGTATATCGCACACGTGCCAAATTGAAAATTTTCGGTGAAGGGGTTTGAAAAACGCCCCACTGGCTACGCTAGCGGAGTTATTCTATCGCTTCTTCACACACGCAAGTTAGCCTTAAAGCGAGCAACATTTGATAACTAAGGCAAGATAGCATGAATCCAACGTTTCAACGAGGGGACTCCACAACAGTAAATGTGTGTCTCTTGACACACATGAACAAATGCCTTCTACTTTAAATGTTAACTGAAAGCTTATACGCTTCTGTTCATTGAGCCCATCTTAGTCGCTTGAAGACATTGTCTCTCCTCTGCGGCATAGATAAAAAAGGCCTTGCTGTCTCAAAAAACACAACAAAAACAAAACAAGAATGCGGTTGTTGACTGCTGAAACGAAGAAATGCAACATGTATAGTGACGCTGCATTTCGGTAGGTCCATCTGAGTTCGAGGATATAGTGCAGCAAGCGAGGAAGAAGAAAGCGCTTGTGGCGATTGCATGTACTTGTTGCAATAGGATATAAGAGCGCCACCGAGCTTAATTTGCTCAAGACACACCTCAACTTGATCGATTAATATATTTTGCTTCAATTAGGTCGTTTAATGAAATTAGGATATTTGCAGGCGCTAAATAGACACCAGCTCGCAAAATCACTGGTACAGGCCTTAGTCCTGCACAGTGGACATTGATACGTTTATTAATAATATCTAGGCTTTTACGAGCCAAAACAACGAAATGATTATGAGGCACGCAGTAGTGCAGGGCTCCGGAAATTTCGGTTATCTGGTGTTCTTTAACGTGTACTGAAGTCGCACAGTACATGGACATTTAACGTTTCGCTTCCATCGAAGCCGATACCTTAGGGTCAGAAGCCGAGCATCATAAATACAACGATAATGACGATGATTATGCTGATGGCGAAGATGACGACTAGCTTCATGCACGTCCAAAGTTGCTGCTATACTTACCTGAGGAGGGCCTCGAAGGCACTCAGAAGCGTAGACAAGGGGCGGCTGCATAGTCTAAATCACTAAAGCCAGGACATTACAGATAGCAGTAAGGCGTAAACCTATACCAGAGACAGCGAGGTCGGTGATAAAAAATGAACAGTATACGGCGTTACGGACGTCCATATTTATCGCTGCAGGCGATAAGAGATAGAAGGCACCGTGCTGCTTCTTCGTGTACTTGGCTACTTCTCAATTTTCGATAAGCTTACGTAGGTGAGACTTCTGTGGGGTCTGCGTATATACGGTCAAGGGCCGAGCGTAGAAGAGCCGTCCAGAACCGTATTATGCTTTCTTACATGTGCATAAGAGCTTCGCGTCAGTGACAGGGGAGATAGTCATAAAATGGGGACGTGTATTTGTGCTTACGCACACATTTTTTTTTTTACATATGAAAGAATGGCTTTTCAAGTTAAGGCCCCGACAGAAACCCGATTTACGTAGTTGTTACAAAAGCATCCGGATGGCTAAAGCTTTGTGAACGAAGTAACGTTGCATAAGTCGCACGAGAACTTCCAAGAACATGTTTTCTAGGGTTGAATGTTGGGTGAAACGCAGAGGCATGACAACGACCTGCGTGCCTTTCCAGCTTCAACATTACGCCTTAGGGAATGCTAAATATCCTGCTACCGAGCCTTGCTCCTTTTATTAAGGTGTCTGTAGGACGTCGATGCGATGAAAAACGTCCCAGCTCGTTGGTGCAGTAAATTCTGTATAACGTTTACAATTGTCTCGCTGAGATTTAAGTTGTAACTGCGAAGCTGCTTAGCAAATTGTTCCTTGTATCTCGTATCACGAAACTATCATCATCATAAACGGGTATGTACCACGAAAATTAGGCGAATGCCACTACTCGCCACTGGTCCACTAAAAATGAAGAAGGCAACAGTTAGCCCAACAAATGGCTGCGAAGCCTTTGAGCCATCATCAGAGCATCGCAGTCCTTGTAAAGACGAGTACCGCGGGTGGAGAACCGAGGACGATAAGGCAAAGATGGAGACCAAACTTGCTACAACCTCGCTACAGCCAAGTTGAACCTCACTACAGCCAAGTTCAAGCCAAGTTGAGCCTCGCTACCACCAAGTTCTGCCTAGACACATCAATAAATAAGCATGAGACCGATCAGCTTCGCATGTGTATCGAGCTTTCGCGTGGCTTAGTTCCAAGCTTTGAGCCATTTTTCTCTGTACAAAATGTCTCGATGTATCGTGTTTTTGTTGCATATTAACACATGTGGACAACAAATTGCGTGTGACATCGCAACTCACTCACGCCGAAAAAATCCTTATGAATTCTTTTCTTTTTATTCAGACGCTCGAACGATAATTTTTCTCGTTCGTGAACCTTCCACTGTCCCTGCGGCCTTCCAGAAAACTGGTTTTCCCAGCACTGGAAGTATTTCTCCCCGTAGCATCAGAAACTTACGTTAAACCATCTACTAACCAGGCACTAAACGTGAACATTGCTCCTTCTGGCATGAGAACATCGTGCACACGAAGCATCATTCTCGCTACGCAACTCACGCAAAGACCGTCCACTGTCTGCTCACTTTTGGGACGGGATATAGTGTTCGGAACCGGAGGGTCTCGAAGGGGGGTTCAGCGAGAGGCCAGTCTTGTTCCGGGTCCCGAAAAGAAGCAGCTGAGTGCGTAGACTACGCAGGCTGCAAATACGACGGCGCAGAAGAAGAGACGGAGGAAAGAGGAGAAGGAGGCGGCGTCATTACGCAATTCATTACATACTGATTCTAATTGATCTAATGGTTAGTCTGGACGAGAGAGCCCGGGCGGCGCGCCGCGGATGTGGTCCTGCAGCGCGCGTAAGCCACGCACGCGATGATGCCTCGCGTGATGCGCGCGTATGATTAGCGGCCCCGGTACGCGTCTCTCCCCGTTGGGTGAGGTCCTCCGCCGAGAAGAAGTTTCCGGCTCGATCCATTAGGGGGGCGCTACTTCGTCTTAATCTGGGGGATGCGGTGGTCCCCGCGCGCGTAATTACCACCCTGTCTCGGTGACGCACCCAGCGGCTACGGTAAAGAGTATACGCGCGCGCATGCGAAGGGCTTTCGGTTTATTCATATTTTTTTTTTCATAGCGTTCCTTTATTCGGACGGGCTCGAAAGGCAAGGTATAGGCATCTGCCTACCTATAACTCCGCCGAGGGCCGCTGTGTGGCGCGGAGCGGGCGCGCGATACTCCGACCGCGGGGCGGGTGGCCAGCGGCAGTTCACGGCGAGAACGGGGTAGGGTCAGCGCAGTCGCCTTCTCGGCTTCTCCACTCGCCATAACTCACACGCCGCGGGGCCAGTGCGCGTGGCCTCACCCTCACTTCGTTGCTACTCGTTCCTGCTCTCTCTCCCTCTCTCCTCGAAAGCGTAGGAGAACGGTTGCAGCTTCACGGCTAACTCACCGATCAGGCAGCCACGCATTTCTATGTACGGGGGAGTGTCTGTAAATTTGCATATAGATGCCTGAGCTTGGCGATCGTCGCGAGCATTAGACGAGGATATTTACGGCTATTTTTTCAGTTAACGCACGTGAGTCCGTGGCGACTACACTGACAGATAGTTGACGTCGCTGAGGGCACGGTCTGTTCGTATATGTCGTTGTCCTCGTGGGGCACGCATCAACAGCAGCATGGTTCACTTCAATATCTTCTTTTTCTAGGCTTATGTGTTGATGGCTTCCATCTGTTCCCCTTCGAGAATGCAGAGTACACAGCTAAGCAAAAAGCGGAACAAATATCCTTTCCAAACTTCTCTTTCTCTCTCCCTCTCCGTACAGTGCGTTAAGGGTCTCAGCTCTCTAGACGTAGGTACCTGATGTCTCTTGAAGCTTCCCAGGAACAACAGAGCAGTGATTAGATGAAAAATCCTTGAACATGGGATGTTGCTGGAGCCAGCGTTTAGAGGAGTGTTCTTTACTATACCTTCAGCACGTGTCAGACAAGCGCTAAGGTATAGGCAGTTGCTGCCTTGGAGAAGAAAAGAACACTTGTCGAGACGCTTGGCTCCAGCGACATACCATGTTCAAGGATTTTTTTAACGCTTCAAGCCCACGTCTTCTCTGAACTACTGCCTTGTTTAAAGCAGTGATCAGTCATTCGGCAAGACAGCCGCGAAGGAAAAAATGGGCAGATACCACGCAATGTGAGAATAAATTTCATGCAACGCAGTCATCGAGTAGCAGCGTATACGCTGGATTTTTTTTTAACAGCCAATCTGTTCTTAGATGAGCCTTTCAGGTCGGGGAACCGTGGTAACGCTTGTGGGCATCATAAGCGGGTATGCGCCACAGACGCTGGGTAAATTCCACTGCCGACCACTGGTCCGCTAAAAATGAAAGCAATAGTTAGCCCAACAAACGGGCATGTGCCACAGAAATCTGTGTGGCCTACAAAACAACTATAATCATCATAAACACATATCTGCCACAGAAATTGGGTAAATCCCACCACACAAAACTTCCACTAAAAAGGAAGAAGGTAACAGTTAGCCCCAACAAACGGCGTGCGCGTTACCATAGTCACATTGCTGTCACATGATATCTTGTAGTTGTAAAAGGTGGTGGCTGTAGGGAACCCAAGCTCAAGTTTGGGCGCGACTCTCGCGCGGCCGAGCTATGCATTACTGGGGGAATAGACGCTGCCGGCGAAGGCGGTTTGCCGCCGGATTTGGCAGCGGTGGCGGCAAGGACACGCGCGCGCATGCGCTCCTCATTCGGCCCGGAGCACTGCTAGTCAGCACTAATTACATTTTGACGCACCACACTTGAAATCTGAGAGCTCTGCGCCAGCACGGAAGCGGGGTGGCAGTGTTGTGGTGAAAGGAGACGCACCGTGGATCTTCCCAGATAAGATAAGAGCAGTTGTACCGCTCGACGTTGTTTTGGAAGCCTATACTACGACCTCAAAGCTTAACAAAGCGTGCTTAATAAAGAGCAGTGATACAACATATCTGAAAAGCTTGCAAAACACAGAAACGTGTTAGCCTGACGAAGGTAACGCCACCGACTTCGCTGTTTTATCAATGTCCGCGAAGCGGAGCTGGTTGAACTTTTTCTTTGAGCCAAGTGTTACGTGCACGGTGTATCCACGACGTTGTGTAAAATAGGCAGTTGTGCACAATCGTGCGCTTATCAGGCAGGGTGAGTGCGCTGGTGTGAAGGGTAACTCATGATCCGACGTAACATCGGCACCCACGTTAGAGCAGAGACGTCAGTTTTATTGCCACGAAGTGCACGATACGGTGTGACGACGTTCGTATCATAACAGTGGCCGTAGTTGTATTCGCGCAACGCTTGACTATATACCTTGCGGAGTCATAGCTGTACAACACCGACTTGGATTCAAACGCGACAGGGGCGTAGCCAGAATTTTTTTTCGGGGGGTGGGGGGGGAGGGGGGGAGGGTTCAGACCATACTTCATGTATGTTCCTGCGTGCGTTTGTATGTGTGAGCCTAACATCTGATGGCGTACGTCTGGCATTGCATTTCTTGATTTCAATAGTTCGTTCATCGCAATCTAAAGTACCCACCAGACCGTAAATACTAACTAACTAACTAACTAACTAACTAACTAACTAACTAACTAACTAACTAACTAACTAACTAACTAACTAACTAACTAACTAACTAACTAACTAACTAACTAACTAACTGACTGACTGACTGACTGACTGACTGACTGACTGACTGACTGACTGACTGACCGACTACAAAGGACCGAAAATAGCACACAAATGTTCGGGCACCTTCATGAATCTGTATATGAATCGCTTTAGCTGAAAACAAAGCCGCTCCGCGTCAGTTCTGAAACTTCGCCGGAAGTAGAGCAACAGACACCAGAAGAAGGCGGTGGGGTGGCGCTCGCTTCAGTCGGGTCGTTTTTGCGAGAGAAGTACGTGACAAACTGTCGTGTCGCAGTGACTGATAGACGAAGTCAGTAGCCACGCATAAACTTGGCGCACGCAGGAAGGAAAAAAAGAGAGAGAGAAAGAGAAATATGACTGTCAGCATCATACATGTGCCTACACGTTGGCGGCAATGAGAAATGTTTTAGGAAATCCTGAAAGGAACTGGAAGCCGCATTAGTTCATGTATACACGCTGTGAATACAACACCTTTAGCAGATCTGTGTGCATGTGAGCGCGGGTGCGCGAGAGGAGAGACGGTGACAAGCTATAGCTCTGCAGAAAGAGAGCAACACTTCTTTCGCGACGTCATTCTCAGGCATCCCTCGTGCACCTCCATTTTTGCTCTTTTCTCTCTCTCTTTTTTGATACGCTGCCGCGAGCGCTGGAAACCAACCTCGCTGGCACACATCGTGCGGAATGCCGCTGACGCGGCCGCCTATATATCTCACGAGAGACGCCGCGCCGAACGCGCGAAACACATCACGTGTCCGAAGGAAACAGGTGTTTCGCGAAAGTGGTGAACCCCGCCCTTCTTGGGGTGGCAGAGGGGCGGAAGGCCTTGGGTGAAAAAAGGGGGGGGAGTTGTTGCATGTATCGAGCAATGTCGACCGCCGCAGACGGCTTTCTCACTTTTTTCGGGGGAGGAGGGGGGCGGGGGGGGGAGCGGGAGGCCACACGCGTGCTATGCTATATGACTGTCGGCGAAGACCTGCGAACTTGTTCGTGTGCGCGCCCCGAGTTTCATCGCTACTAAGCCCCAAGCCAGAGCTGCGGCCCGATGCAGGGAAAAGAAATGGTTCCTGTCTCCGAGCGAGCATTTGAGTATGTACACGCATGCCTGTATGCGTGCCAGCAGTCGTTGGATCGTATAGGAATGACGGGCTTAGAGCGCACGTAGGCTGAGGGTATGGCTGAGGGTATAAGTGTAAATGGCACCGCGATAGCGGACTTCGCGAGCGATCTATCGTCCGAAAGCCATTCATGCGAACCTTGGAAAATCTGTCTGAAGCTTATGTACCCGCCTGGATCTGTAGCATGTTACTATCAACTTTTATGCATCGCCTGAAATGGTGCACGGATTTATGAAAGCGAGATGGATGGCGTGGCGTATGAGCAGCTGGGAGATTTAGAGACGCACTGATCGCAGCAGTGCATGCATCGAAGAGAGTGCGATTACGCAATTCAGTAAATCCGCTGATAGGTTTCTTACAGCGTGTGATCAGTCCTCGAAGCGACAATGGAACTTGTTCTGCTACAGCGAAGCAGCTGCAGTTAGGGATTGAGATAGAAACCGCAAAGCTCGGTATTGATACCGGAGTGAACTAAAAAAACGCCACGTTTCTTTGCTGCTTTACCCAGAAGGCTAAGCGCTAGTCATTAGTTGCGTTCACGTTCCGTAATACATAATGCCGTGGGATTATTATGTGCTCCTAATAGCTTTTCCCATACGATACTTCGCGCGAGAAAGCGATTATCCAATCCGGCAACGAAGTCCCCCCCTGTGCCTCATTTATCACAAATGCGGAGAAAAATTCCGACTTTGGAAACGCCTAGGTGAGCAGTAATGTGGCGTACATTAGCAGACTTATCCAATGCGCATAAAATCTGTTGTAACCAAAAATTCTTTTTTGTCAGTATTAACGCAGAAAACAATACAATCAGGTGAATTCAATTTCGCATGTATATGTTTGAATGAACAACGATGCAGAATCCTGGCATTTGACAGTGGCTACACCAGTGCGCCAGTCTATCCCTTCCGAGAGAGTCCGGCGTGTGGGAAACGTTCGAGCTAACCATCGCCGAGGAATGAAGTGCAGCTGTGCACTTACAGTTGACGCCAGGTTGGTTTCTGTCTCGGCGTTTCAGAGGCAAAGTTTTGGGAAGCCATCGCACGAGAAAATGTAGTATACACATTGACATTCGCGCGCAGTGAGATCAGCGCTTCTGGACACCGTCGGCAAAAAGCTTCAAAGTGAACAAGTCACATCAAAACTTGATTCGTAAAGAACCTGCCGGTGCACCGTGCAAATAAATTTATCGCAGTTATTTACAACGCTGTGAAAGCTATACCGTATTCTTGTATTCATAGTGCGCGCTCACTTGGACAGATGTTGTAGATTAAGAACTGCGGAAACCACCGGAGCTGAGTGAACCGAAGTTGTAGAAATGCTTAGGAATCAAAACGCATTAATTTCGCGTGAGAAGCATGTTAATTGAGTGCGTCAAATCTCTTCCGAAAACGGTAATTTCCTAGCCCTTTGCTGTCAATCTTACCTGATGCAACGCCAGCCTGTATTTATACTTCGATATTGCGCGTCTCCGCAATGCATAAATGCATGAATAATGGCGACACCAGTCGCTAATAAAGCGAGGATTAAATATCACATTCAGACGATGTGGCTTGTCTGAGGCACGTCAACGTCTTTGGACACGTTAACTGAAGCTTTGCTCGAAAGAATGAAATGTGCCACTTTCCAAACAGCCTCAGAAAAAAAAAAATAGTTTTACAGTTATCGCGGTTCTCGGGACGTAAAACCCCACCAATTATCGCTATTAAGCTATACGACTACGAAAAATGTTCCGCATATCTCGGTCTACAACTCACAGGAATCGTACACCACCGCAGGTTTAAAGTTCAAGCGCGGAACGCACGCACTTGCAACGAGACGCGCGGCCTCGCTTGCACGTCTGGGCTCAAGTGGAGGTGGCGCCACTCCTTGTTCGTCCCTGGTCAAGAAGAGGCAGTGCCTTACCGAACCCGTGCCCCGCTTGAAAAGAGAGAGCCCTGCCAAGCCCGCTGTTTGCTCGTTAACATCCACCGCGGCGGCGCAACAGCTTGTCGGGTGCGCCGCTGCAGTTTAAGTGCAACGCCGCCACGCTGAGCGCGGCGCCGCCGTCAGCGTATATAAGCAAACTTGCCTGACGGCAGACTGCGCGCTCTTGTGTTATTATTATTTAGCATGCGCGCGTGCATTTTTTTCGTTCTCTTTGGCGGGGCGTTCTTTCTCTCTCATGGATCTCTGCAGTGCTGAAAGTGTGCGCCCGTGACGCTGCGGTGTTTCGGCGTCATGTATGGCGCCACGTGAGGTACCGTACAGAGAGTTTACTATACAAAGATTTTTAGAAGAAACCTTGGCGCTGGTCCATATACAGCCGCGGCACGTATGGCAGCATATAGCCAGCGTGGCAACAACTTTGTGACATTTCAAATCGGCCAAATGCTCACAAGGTCCCTTATGCGTTCACCTAAGACGACTCGAAGGACGAAATTCATCTTCTTTTTTCTTACCATTCGATGTAGCGATCCTCATCCACCCCCTCCCAGATAATTTGCTCTTAACGTGCTTTTCCACTGCCTCCAGGATCGGAGGCGTCGCGACCTTTCTGCTCTTCACCTGGTTTTGCATTGCCTCCGTGATCGGTCCACCTTTCACCAAGCGACGATCTCTTGTGATCAAGATATAATGACGTCACAAATTTCGACGATCTGTAAAGTTAAGGCGACGTTATATGGTGACGTCAGACGTCATAACGTAATGGTGATTTTTTCGTCACTCGATCGTGTTGACACCGACACCGCGGGACGCCGCCGACGCCGACAGTCACTTTTCGCGTTTGATGAGGCGTTTAAGGCAAAACACTTACAGCGAGGCCTTGACTCTTACAAGTCCTCGCTGTCTTTGAGGTCTCCGTAACGAGCTCGATACGCACGCTCCTCTACATAATGTTAACTCGAACCTACTGCAAGTTTTGGATACTCGTCCGCCTCGGTGGTGTAGCGGTTACGGTGCTCGGCTGCTGACCCGAAGGTCGGGGGCTCGATCCCGGCCGCCGCGGTCGCATTTAGGTGAAGGCGAAAACTAGATGCCCGTGTACTGTGCGATGTCAGTGCATGCCAACGAACACCAGGTGGTCATAATTTCCGGAGCCCTCCACTACGGCGTCCCTCATAATCATACCGTGGTTTTGGGACTTGAAACCCCGACAATTATTATTAAGTTTTGGACACTCTGCAGCCAGTCCTTGCGAGCCTTCCGCAACGTCGTGGATTCCAGTCCATTTCTCCTGCGAGAACCGAAGAGCAAATGGCGCTAACGAAACGACAGGAGCATGAAGCAAAGTTCATCTGCATGGTACAAGCTACGTGTATTCGCTGGCAGCCTCGAATTACCTTAAGAACTGACATTAGGAAAATATAGACAAACATCAAAACATGAAGAGGAACCTGGTGGTGTGTATTCGTGGCAAATAAAATATCGAATGGTTCAGGAAAGAAAGGAAAGAAAGAAAGAAAGGAAGAAAGAAAGAAAGAAAGAAAGAAAGAAAGAAAGAAAGAAAGAAAGAAAGAAAGAAAGAAAGAAAGAAAGAAAGAAAGAAAGAAAGAAAGAAAGAAAGAAAGAAAGAAAGAAAGAAAATTGGCCACAATTCGTCGGACCAACAGCGTCAGCTGCGCAGATAAAGCCGTCGGGAGGCGCACACCCACCGAACATGCGTTCTCGAAATCCGAACACTTGTTGGCCGCGTGCGCAGCACGCTACAGACGTAAGAATGAATTACGAACGACAAGAAGCGGCTGCTGGCTCCCCTCCCGATGCCGCGGAATCCTAATGTATACAGAGCGTAAAATGAACGGGACGACCGTGTAATAACTCTGCGGGAGCGAGCATCGCTGCAAAGTGTCGCCGTCTCGGAAGCAATACAGACTACGGCCTCCTTCCGAGAAGTCGACGTCGAGCGCTGCTTGCTGCTCCCGTAGAAGCAAGCGTAGCACCTTGCTCGCGAGCGTTAAACATGTACGGTGCCACAAGAATCTAGTAAGGAGAAACAAACACGCAAGCAAAGCGAATCAAAACCCACAAAGATACAAGCGGGGAACGACTGCTGTGGCAAGCTCCTGAGAACAGAAGCGAGGCGTTATGCGCCGAGGGGGGCGTAGGTTAGTGAGCCAAGAACTGGCAATGATGACGACGACGACGACCACCACCACCAGAAGCCGAGAGCAGAGGCGCGCGGAAAAGAAAGTAAACTGGAACAAACGGAACAGTCAGTTGGCGTGAGCAGCAAAGGAACATGACACCTCACATGTTCAGCAACCTCTCCCCCCTCTGCATTCCCACTTCCACCTAACGAATGTTCAACGCGGGCAATGAGGAGGAGGCAAGACAGCGGGGTCCTCTTCAGACAGGGCGTCACCGTGGGGTACGTTGATGGAAGAAGCAGCGGCGGCAGTCCCGACCGTTCGCAGACTTTCTCGGAACTGCTGCGAGCTCCCATCTCCCCGCCGAGTGTTTACAGACACGAGCAGCAGACCGCGGCGGGCACTTTAAAACGGTGCCTTCACGTCTCGCATGCGGTACACGCTGCTCGTATACGTTTACGCGCTCTCCTTCGTTGTATACTGACACGCAGAAGAGATGTGCGTGCAATCGGAGGAGGGGTAGGACATAGCAGCCACGCTTCTGTGCAGGAATGCGTTCGTTAACTGTTAGATCTGGCGATCTTTGACGCATGTAAGGAGGAACGTGTTTTTAAGAGTCTGTTTCACATGATAGTGGGTTGCCGAGGGACTGCCTCACCAATCGTGGTGTAATGCATAACGTGAGTCTTACAAATGCTCGCCTTCTTCCTATCTCTCTCTCCGTTACAAACATGGCAGCAAATTGTTTTCTCCTGTACCTGCTGGCTGGTCGTTTGCGTTATGTCACGGCTGCATGCGATGCCAGTTGGCGTGCATATTTCGTACAACGGTTGCCCTTTTGTCCTAACTCTATCTTCGTGAAGACGACGCTACGGCAAAGGTGAAATCATTACATATATTAAAGATTCTTATTTGTATCATTACTGGAATAGTTAGATGCTAAACTGGCGAATGTGGCTCAAACTCCAGTTCACCTATCATGGAGCAGCAGGACAACCTCACCACTATTCGACAACGTGGTCACCACGACCTTGTGGTGCCTTGATAGCCTCTTCTCGCACTCTTCACTTCATTCTTTCATAGACCATTTTATTTTCCCATAAAAAAAGGCAGCCAACTGTAGATGACGCAATATTTTTATAGATGTTCACTTGTAAATGATAATAATTTCTGGGGTCTACGAGCCAATACGACGATATGATTAGAATAATATCGTGGTTTTTGCACGTAAAACCCACACGTAAATTATTATATGAGGCACGCCATAGTGGACGTCTCCGGGAATTCTGACCATCTGGCGTTCTTTAACGTGAACTGACATCCCACATTACGCGGCCCACTAGCATTTGGCCACCACCGAAATTCGACTGACGCAGCTGTGATCGAACCTCTGCCTTTCGGGTCAGCAGCCGAGCACCGTAACCACTATACCACCCCGGCAGCTGACGTTAACCTTGAAAGCGCTGCAAAATAAAAGCACAAGACAAGCGGTCCATGGAACGCTCGTTTTCACAGGACCAGCTTAGCACTTGACCGTACCCGCTACTCAAATCATTCTCCCTCTCAAAAGCTTACCTGCAAAGTTCGCGATTTGATTACGAGGCACACCGTAGTGGTCCACCTCGTCCGCTACAAGACCGCGCGAAGTTCTTTACCTTGTACGTCATACGTGGTACCCAAGTGTTCTTGCATTCTGCCCCCAATCGGAATGCTGCCACAATCGAACCCGGGACCTCGTACGCGGTGATGTGACGTAATAGCTAGCGAGTTACCACTGCAGATTAACGCCGTTTCCACAAGGAGCGTGCGACGTATGCCCCGCGTCAATACAGAATGACGAAGAAAGTTATACAAGCCTAAATACGCCGTACCGTAACATAACCATATCGTATACAATGAAAAGCCAGAGCGACGGGAATCGAGAAGCTGAGAGCTCAACTACAATTCCTTCAAAACTGATATTCGACGCCACCACGAGCAATATACGACGTGATTCGAGTAACGAGACAGTTCTATACACAGGTGCGCCACAGTGCTCCTTTGCGACAGATTAAACCGAACTGGGTGTGGCATATGGGGCCTGAGTGCCTTGGTCTGTGTGCGATACAAGCACCCTCTGGCAAGTGCTTTGAAAAGTTCGTTGACCGACATATTCCACAGACGCACCGCAGAGTATGACGTTTCAACAAGCGGCACTTCATTCTCAGTATACATAGATTAGTCGCGCGTACGACTCTTACACGGAAACACGTTCGTGACTTACGAAAGCGATATGACCGAAAGTAAAGGATCCGCACACAGAGATAGGGGAAAAAAAGAAACTAACTATATGCTGCCTCGTGATTCTCGTGACATTAACCGGTGCTGCGTAGACTGCGCGTCGCCAGAGGCCGCCTTGTTTTTATCATTTTCATTTGGTTTTTAGCCACCCACTCTGTGTATGCGAACACAAAGGCCGAGCCTGTCTCCAGCCAGAGCCCCGAGTCCAGGCGCCCATGCAGCGGGCTAAGCGCGCCGCTTCTTATTCGTTTGCCAAGAAGACCCCGTGTTGATTCCGCATCAACAGGGGTCGCGGCTCTCGCGAGCTTCTCGCGCCGCGCGACGAGGCGCGGCACCGCTAATTTCCTGGCCAGGATAATCAATCACGGAACTGCGGCGAAGGCTGCAGGCGCGCGCGCATAGATAGGGCTGTCCAAAGAAGCGGCACCGCGCCCGAACCGCGGGATCGCCATGACGACGCCGGACGTGGGATGACGTAGTCGAGGGATGCCGAAGGAAAAAGATGTCCGATTTCGCAGTCTGGCAGTTCGAATTTTTTTATATGTGAGATGGTTATCTCACCTGCCGAACAGAATGGAAGTTAGCATGCGCCCTTACGAAGCGTAATCGCAAAACTATAGGGTGAGTGCGGACAGATCAAGATCTCTGAGCGGACCTTAACCTATACGCACATAGCGCCAAGTGACGCGCAAAACATGTCGCATGCCACTGCGTTCCTGATACTCTTTAGGCCACTGTGTTATGAGAAACACCGACAAGCAGCTGTCTCCCACGGCGCTTCGTACGAAAGCGTTGCTGAAATTTCTGAAGGGCTACTGGACTCACTGACCCCCTGTGACGTCGAGCACGGAACTGTTCATGCGTCGGCGGCTTCTTAAACTTTTGGTACCGCAGCTGCCCCGGTGGGGGTATAGCCAAACGGCTCGGCCTTGGTTTATATCCCAACCTTTCTTTTATCCTTCTCTCTCTTCCGTACACCTCTGTTTTACTCCACCAGCCATTCGGTCCTGCGTGTGCGCGCTGTGGAGGCCACCTCAGTTATCACCCTGATCTGGCGAATCAATTCCGTTCTTTCAATTCTATATCTATTTTTGAATTCTCTCGTGCGGATCGACTGGCCGACTTTATCCGCTGTTGGTAAGAAATGACTGGCGGCAAGGGCGAAGATAGTCGTTGATACAAATGGGGTCCCGGACATTTCAGCACTATTCCTGCAAAATCCTTTCAAACATGAAATAAAAAAAATATATGCCCTTTTTTATTCTTCCACGTCCATGGTGTACTGTTTCGCTGCGATGTTTACCAACATGCTCACCATATGTTAAACGTATTCTGCTTTTCTCTGTATAGTGCCTGAGAAATTGTTGGAATAGGGAATATTCGCTGCAGTCCAGTGTTTCGACAATTAAGAGGGCTTGTCTTCGTCTGGACTGCACTGTCTCTTTGCCGAAACATTGGATCCAACGACGTTCTCTGTTCAACGATTACTCATCAATTCAAGCCTCAATGTTCCCCTGAACTTCGGTGTTCTTCAGATCCCTAGGACAGCATCTGCAGAAGCGGAGACGCTGGAATGAAACCGTGCATGTTTGGCAACAGATTCGTACCCACGCACGACAGTGGAGCCGATCGACGATGAAAGCATTCTAACACGAACATTACATTGAGGGAAAACTACGACGCATGTGGTTGAGTTTCCCTCCCCATGGGATCAGTCGGAAACGGAAGCAGATGCACTTATGAAGGGCAGATGGCAAGACCGTATATGGAGGTGAGCAAAAAGAGTGGCAGGGAGGGATATGCGAAGAAGGGTATAGACAATTACCGCGCAGACTCGTGACGGAAAACACGGATATAGTGATCAGCGCAAACGCAAGCCCCCCCAGCGAACGTGTGCCCTTCGTTCTATTAGTTGCTCAAGAGGCGACTGTTATCGCTGCGAATATCGCTGATGAGCAATAAGGCTCTGCGTGATGAAGTATGATATAGGACTCGCGGCTAAAGCGGCGCACTTCCGTTGTGAGCCCCTTTTCGACGGTATTTACTTAGCCTCTCTCACGACTGAAGGGCGTGTGGCTACCGCTGGCGCCAGCATTAGTAAGAAGAAAAAAAAAAGAAAACGGAGAAGAACCGATGCTTTTAGTTTGCGCACACCAAGGTGTGTGGATGGGGGCGCGCCATTTGGTGTACAGTGTGTCACGCGGACTTCTAAGCCTATTTCCGGACGTGTCATAAGAGCCGGAAGATGTAACGAGGGGAGGGGGGGGGTGGCGAAAGGGAATGAGAGAGTGAAAAAAGAGAACAGGGACCAAGTCCATGCACGCGAAGTTTTTGCGATGGCTGGGCTGTGTAGATTGAAGCTTGAATCTTCAAGCACGGTTTGAATAGGATTTCGATGCTGCCCTGTGTGATTGAACCCTAAGGGTGACATATCACAATAGGCATGCTATGTATTGAACAGAACCAGCCGGTAAACGCCGTAACGCGTCTCGATGATGTAATACGATGGATCAAGAGCCAGGATAGAAGTATTTTTCGCGGAAGGAGGGGGGGGGGGGGGGCTCCTTAATCTGATGTGGGGGCCGGGCCGGCAGAAGTGGTCGAGTGTCATATTGTGATCTGTATGCCATGAAAAAAATATATATAGTAATAAAATTGGGGACGGGGGGGGGGGGGGGTGGGGGGAGGGAACTGGCCTGGTGTGCCATTCCCTGGTTACGCCACTGCCTTGTGCGGAGTGAAACAGAGAAGGAAAAAAGCAAGGAAGTTAACCAAAGGAAGTGGAAAAGAGGGAAGGAGGACGTTGAAATTAAAGAGATAGCGAGCACAGACCCGATATCACAATCAGTCACTAAACTACTGCAGCTGAATGTCATTGCGCAATAATGCTTGTCCTTCACGTACAAAAACACCAGTTGCCCTCAATTATCGGTAGCAATATTCCTTTTGTCGGCATCAGCTGTTGTGACTGGCGAGGTCGAGTTTTAGGAACGGTTTGCTTTGATATCGGCCGGTTAATTAAAGCAAGCTATAGTGGAATAGCGAGCGCACGTATCTGCACATTATCGAGTGTAGTCACACAGAATGTGTTGAAGGTTAATCTTGAGTAGCGCTGCACGATCATAACCTGGGTGTTAGAAGAAAAGACCAAGGGACGTACCTCAACGGTGCTTACTGATCCTTCCGTCAAGCTTCCATCCAGTCAATTAAGCGCAACCTATGTTCGCGCACGTCTCAAAGCTCCACGACAAACTAGGCACCACAAAGAAGGACTCGCTTATTGTGTACTACTAATCCTTTCCTCGAAGTTCCATCCAGATGGTATCGTGTCGGTGACAATCAGAGGCAGGCAAAGAAAAAGGCCCTAACTCCTATATCATCCTTACCAGTCTGAATGACATGACCTACGCAGCTTTCATCTGCACCGTATACGATACTGACATCTGATGAGGTAAAGTATGGTAAAGCTCCTTATGAAACGGAAAATTGATATCTACCCATCTGTAGCACGAACATGTACGCAGATATCCACGCGAATTTTCGTATGTTCAGGGTTCGTGTGCTTCGAGTTGTCGAATGATTCACCCTCGAGCTGCAATCGGCTCGCCTCCTGGTCAGCTCACGTGGTTGAACGCCCCAAAAAGATATCGATCCATGATTCGAACTCCGGATGAGGACCAATTTTTAGCCAACTGGGACGCATTAATTCCGAGAAATCCGCAAGCATTACCTTATACCTTCCTCGACCTTTCGCTGAACTGGTTATCGAAGCGTCTCCAATGTTTACATCGCAGCTCACGATCACTGCGACAGTATACACCGACTGCTGTGAGGAGGTGGCTGACACCTGCCACATGGTATGGGCATGCCAGCTCAATCCTTTACCCTTAACCCCAACCCAGCCCGAGAGGACTGGGAGGCGGCCCTGCTCGGCTATCAGGACTTTCGACCCAACAAGCCATGGTCCGGCGTGTCAGGACAGCGGCCACGACCAATGGGGTCCCTGACTAGCGACTCCACCTGGTCTTGTAAGGGAGCCGACTCACTAGGGGTTGGTTTCCCGAACAACCTCTCTGTAAATATCAGTTTAATGAATGTTTGCCACCACCACCACCGACTGCTGACTAGCTGGCCGGTTAGTGACACCACGCACACGCGTCATACATAGTGGTTAGGGCTTGGCGTCGCGAGTGCACACTTTCGCTCGGCCACGGAGAGGCGACGCTGCTGTAAGGAGAGCGGAAGGCGAGAGACGTTCGCTCCACCCAACTTGCGAACGCGAGCGGTCGCTTTGCGACCGCCGCTGCTTCCAGCGAGGCGATGTGTGTGTGCGGGCGCGCGCCAGTGCGTCACGTTCCAATCAAAAATTCATGACGCGAAGAAGGAGGTGGGGAGGCCCAGACAACGAGGGCCCCATTGTGACGGCCGGTCGGTCTCTGCTCCGAGGTGTGGCGCACTCCCGGCCGCACGCACGCACACGTGCGCGAAGCGTGTGTGTGTGCCTATCGTGAGCGACCGGCGCCACCAAGATGAGGAGTTATATGTCCACACAGCAACGGACAGGTTGCACTCGCAGCAGCTCTGATCATGGGAGTGACAATGCAGAGCAGTTTGGATAGCTTGAATAGTTCTTTTTGAGAACTCTGTATGCGGTCATTAAGTGTAATATAGCAATGGTGCTCGTTATTGACAGAGATAACTGATTAGCGGACTATATAAATGAGTACTGAGCTTCCTAAGATTTCGCGCGGAAACCTCAGCCTATGTGCGTCAATGCGACGTGAGAGATTTAAAAAGCGCAACTCACGTATTTTAGGCCTGTCTTGTATCCGGAAAGCTAGGTATTTGATAGGTTGACGCTCAAACACCTTAATTCTAGGTTTAGCGACGTACAATTGGATATGCTCGAGCGGCTCTCTGTGGAAACCTTCAGTGGTGTGCGGAATTAATCCGACCGTAAAGAGTACGCCCGCCATTAAAAAGAAAAAAAGAAAAAAAAAAGAAAATGCAAGGAGAATTCACACGGAGTTTGTTTGAAAAGGTGTTCCGCGGAAGAATGCAATAACCATTCAGAAGAAAGGAGGCCCCTCAATAATTCTCCAATGCATACTTATAAATGTTGACGCGTTCACAGCATGGTTTTCAACACCAGATCAGGTGGTGCGAGTGAAGTAGTAGTTAAGTATGGGCAAGCTGGTGTGACAAATTGCAGCATAAACCGCCCTAAAAGGAGAGCACGAAAGGAAAACACGAAGGCATAGGTTTATAACGGGTGATCTATTGATTGGGAACAAGAACTAGGTTGTGGCGATATTAGCGTGATGATAATCATGATGATGATGATGCATCTGGGATGATTGCCAGCTACCCAATCGGGGAATCGACAAAAAGTCAGGCGGATCATATGGTCTTTTTTTTTTTAGATCCTAGTAGAGGTTAAGGACTTAAGGCGTCAATTAGAAAGAATAGTTATTCTAAATAAATTTCAATTGTAGACTACGAAGTAAGCGATGTTGCGTAACCTTTTAAAGAAAAAAAGAAAGATCAATCACACCACTGGCTCTGTGTGTTTGTGTGGTCTCCTTCTTTGTCGTCCTTTTCCACCGGCTCACTCGCAGTGTGAGAAACAGTCGCCTGCCGCGCCATGCGGAGAAGCGATCCTCGATGAAGTCGCTTTATAAGAATCGGGCCTTGGGCGCGGTTCCTCGGCTCATGCAGCGACGTCGGCGCACGCGCCCTTCTAAAGGTATACACGAGGACGGCAACGACTTCCGAAGAAGCCTGCCGCCTCCTTGGGACGGCCACCGCCCAAAGGCTGCTGCTGCTGTTGCCACAGCAGGGCATAGCCGCAGGCCGACGCGCCCGGCTTCTGATTCTATGCTCGGGCACAAAGCGGTGGCGGCGGCGGCGGCGCGCGAACAAGTCGAGGCGGCGCACGCCGCGCTGTCAGGCGTGCCACCGAAATCGAAGCGAGAAGAGGCAGAAGAAGAAGACGATGATGATGAAGCTGAGCGGCAGCAAACAAGTTGCGAAGGGAGTACGCCCAGTTTCTGCAAAGTCACGTGTGAAGCTCTTTTGCACGTATGCGGTTGGGCTTCGTTTTTAGAGCGAAGCTGTCGGTCTGCCATGTGCCGTCGTCGCCGTAGTAGTAGTAGTAGTAGTAGTAGTAGTAGTAGTAGTAGTAGTAGTAGTATGCAGTAGTATGTAGTACTAGTAGTAATAATACTAGTAGTAGTAGCAATACTACTAATAATAACTGTTGGGGTGTTACGTCCCAAAAAACCATATTATTATGAGGAACGCCGTAGGGGGTGGGCTCCAGGAATTTTGACCACCATGTGTTCTTTAACGTCCACATAAATTAAAGTACACGGGCTTCAAGCATTTCGCCTCCATCGATATGCCACCACCGCGGCCGGGATTCGATCCCGCGACCTTAAGTTCAGCAGTCGAGCACATTAACCCCTAGACTACCCCGGCGGGTGGTAGTAGTAGTAGTAGTAGTAGTAGTAGTAGTAGTAGTAGTAGTAGTAGTAGCAGGTGTCACGCACGCAGGTCACGTGACCACAGGAGGGGGGGGGAGTGAATAAATAAATGAATCAAACGAAATGATGATAATGATGATTGAAATGAGACTAAGTTCTCTACCCTCAGATACACTGGCATGTTTACAGTGTCTGTGCCCGACGGTTTTCACGGCGTGAAACTGGCTAATTTCTTTTCTTTTTGTCATTGTTCGTAATTTTCGGCATAACCTTGAGGCATAACATAGAAGCATATTGAAAGTACGCAAATACATTTTAATGGCGTGGGAAGTCTTGAAAGGAACTATGAAATGGCCCAGGAATCCAGCGATCAAGGCCGGTTGGTCGGCCAGGCGTACGTAAGGGCTGTAGTTAGGAGGTGGTGAAAACGGTTTAAATAAAAACCCTGTAATGTCGGCAGCAAGGTGAGTTTCTGTCACGTTCTCGGATTGTAGAAACACGAAACGGATTCGATGTACCATAGGGAGCGCGGTACTTTTTTCGTGCCTCTCTTTCAAACGAAAGTAAAACTTTTGCCTGTTTGAGCAGCTCTCATCACCCCAGTAAAAATATTTATAGCTGCTTTCCATCATTCTAAATTTCTGAACATTACCGAGTTATCCGAAATCTTCCATTTATTCCCATCGTCTCTTTCGAAACAGTTAACTCTGAGGTTTGGTTAGGTAGAGTGAACTGGGAACAGGGTGCAGCAGGTTACGGGGGGACATGGCGCTACTAGAACTGATACAAGAGCGGACATATATTCCCAGTACCAAATGGGAACACGTAAATAAATGAATAACGCTATATAGCAGGGACTGCGTCCTGCGGGCTCAGGTTCTGCGGAATACAGACTTCCCAGTAACGTTTTACAGCGAGCGGAGAGAGAATGCATCACGCACCATGACTCTTGTATAAGGACCTCTGTTGAACAGGAATATAGCAGCAACGGTTCCTTTTGCTGAATATGCTTGTTCGTTTTTCTACGTACAGTCACACTCAATGTGATTTACATTATGGGAGCGCGTGGCTTAACGAGTTCAAAGTTTGCACATGGTTTCGACTTGCCTTTTTTAAGTAACCTAAATATTGGTTTTCTTATTTGGGAACCGTCTCCAAGTGAGAGAACAGTATTTAGTTGTGGAAAGAATGACTCTTGGAAGCCATGCGCAATCTTTGAGCTCGTGACGCCACGGGCTCCCATATTGCAAGTCATGTAGAGCGTGACTGCATGTGCCCTCAGAAAATTGGTTGTACGTGCTTCGTCTCACAGACACCATGCATCGCAGGGAAGGCTTGGGCTCGCGTCAGCTTATCAGTAAAGAGCTGTCACCTGATAAGGAAAGGGAAAGGCTCACCCACAGTGCGTCACCAATCATTCCATGACGCCTACCTTCAATTAACATCGCGTGGGCGGCGATCACAGGCCGAACAATCGAGGAACTCCCACTCTTTACCTTCGATCGGTTTTCTGGCATGAAGGGTAAATTTCACTGCACTACCAAAAGTCAATGTGGTGGAGCGTACTTCTCGTGAAAAACTTGAGTAGTATACTTTCAATATTCTTATATTGCGTGCCTCTTCCCCCCATTCCCTTCTTTTTTCCGTTGATTTCGTCATGTTTTCCGAAATAACCAGCCAGCACTGACGACGTCGTCTGTTGCCCTTTTAACATGGAGCTATTTTGCATCAGCTGTGGCGTACAAACTTTAAAAATTGAGTCATCCGTGACAATGTACTTACTTCTGGTGGGCAACTTTAGAGATATCAACACAGATAAAGAATTCGGTTCTTCAGCTGCAACCGGAGGCGGTTACCTGGCGTCAACATCGTAGCACGCCACTCCGGATGAGAATAATGGAAAACTAAATGACACGCACAACGCGTGTCATTTAATTTTACTTTTAATTTCTTTACATCTATATCACAATTACTACCGTACACTTAAAACGGTGTAATTAACGTCCCCTATACCTACCTTGGCTTCATTACCCACTGGTTTACATTAAGGTTGTGTCAAACGAAGAAGCGAGCCCTCAAAATTCTCCCCTTCTTCCATTCACAGCCGGAGTCTCGTTCCGGCAGACTTGATGCCTTTGAAGTAGTATGCGAGGGCTTATTGGATCAGGCGTCTGCTCGATTAAAGAATCCCGTGCTGCGTTAAGCCGGCTGGCAGAGAAGGAGTGTTCGTAACTCGCAGTCATGGCAACGGGTGGCGCTGACTAGGCACTCCCAGGTTTGCATGTGCATAAGTGCCCGATAGGGTGGACGAGAGGACGATCACCACCTTAGCTCAATTGGTAGATCGGGTGCGTTATCCGAACGGTGCAGGTACGGTCCCTGCCGCCGGCAAGTTGTCTTTTCGTCCACTTCACTTTCTTCGTATCTATGTCACAATTCCTACAATACACTTAAAATTCACGTCCGCTATACCTTCCTTGGCTTTATTATCCGCTGGTTCTCATTAAGTTTGTGTCAAACAAAGAAGCGAGCCCTCAAAATTCCCCGCTTCTTTCATACGCACCACGCACGTCTCAGACACACACCATACGCCGAAGACTCCCCAAAGCACGCATCACACAAACTTGATTTAAGGCTAAGAATGACGGAAAGCTCAGCTAGTTGGTGGGGATTCATTATATGAAATGGTGGGCATTGAAACACGGCCAAAAGAGAGAACTCAACAATTTTGTGTTGTCCTGAATTCTCTATTGTGTCTATGTTTGCACGGCTACCGTCTTTATCATAAGTTCAAGGCATCGCATTGAGACAAGTGCCTTTGAGAAAGGTTAAAGGACCTTCCTTTATCGTAGGTGCCCAGGCGGGGCTGTATCGAACTGCGTCTACCGATCGGACATCATTGAAGAAAGAGGGTAAATGGAAATGGGGTGTCCGGGGAGGGCCGTTTAAAGCAGGTGGAGGGGGTAACACGTGCAGTAGAAAGAGGGGGCTGTCCCCCGTAGACGCGTCCCCCCATTGATAGAGCCTGCGTGACCGTACTGGCAAATATACGCGAAGCACTAGATGCGCGTGAGAGTGAGAAAGGAATCAAAAGGTGAGGTGGGGGGTAGGCTGAACGAAAGAGGACCAGGAGAGAAGAGACACAACGCGGCGGCGGCGCGGCACACAGTGTGCAGAGAACGGCCGTACCGGCGACCCTAATGAATTCCCGGGGCGAGAGCTACGCCCAGCGCCCCAAGCGGTCGTCCGTTTACGTGAATGAAGGCGTTCGGCGTACACGACGCGTACGGAGGGGAAGGGGAACCACACCTTTTTTCTGCTCTCTCCCTCGTTGTACCATGGACATGCGCCGCTGCACCGCTGCGTCACGCTGATCGGGAGCGTTCTTATACGAAGAGTGTACGGGACTGACATCCGATGTCACGCTCTAGAAGCGAAAGAGAAAGAGAGGGAGAGACATAAGTCGTGCCGCCACTTCTGCAGTCCACGCACTGGCCTTGCCTATAGACTGATACATATAGCGTGGCAGCGGCTGGGCCAAAAATATTTTTACGGGGGGAGTGTTATACGCCGCCGGGTAACAAAAAATAAAAAGAGCTAGAAGGGTCAGAGTAGGGGCTAGTTGGTTGTAGATGGTTGACACTTGCGACGCGCTGTTTGAACACACGAAAAACCACAGCTCGTGTTGTGTACTGCCTGTGGTTTTTCGTGTGTCTTTCTTCGTGTTCAAACAGCGCGTCGCAAGTGTCAAAAATAAAAAGAGCTTGCTCCCAAAACCACATCTTAAGTATTTTTTCTGCTTTATTAAAGCCGAAGGGTCAATTGTTTCGTTCATCAACATCTACATCCAAGTTCGAGTGGAATGGAGGGGAAAGAGGGCGATATACACTGCTCAGAAAATTTTGAGGGGGTGTCCTAACACCGAAACATCACCCCCTACTTCCCCCTCCCTACCGGTTTGCGACCCTGCAGCGTGCTGTCTTGTATGTGAGCCAGAATTAACGTGACTATAGATGAAGGGAGCGGGATGAAGCGGGTGTGACATACAGATGAATATGCACAGTGAGACGCGTTTTCTTTCCACAACATTTAAAAGAAGACAACGCGTTCACAGCTTCATGCGTTGCTGTTTGTCCGTGAATAGCGACGAGATTGAATTTCGTTTGCGAATGAACCGGAATTTGCGAAGGCGCGTGATATTGGGGCACAGCAGATTTTTGGAAGCGAGAGATGTTCTCGGCTATTAGGGTACAGTATTTTTCATCTTAGACAGATTTACCAGCGCGAAACGACGGAACACTTAAGAAGACAGACAGACAGACAGACAGACAGACAGACAGACAGACAGACAGACAGACAGACAGACAGACAGACAGACAGACAGACAGACAGACAGACAGACACACCCACACACACACACACCCACAAATACACACACACACACAACACACACACACACACACAAACACACACACACACACACACACACACACACACACGCGCGCGCGCGCGCACGCACACGCACACACAATTTTTTCATCTATAGTGTAAGCTCGCCGTATGTGTTGATATTGCCTGGATCTCGTCTCATTAATGTTCCTTGTTTCGCGTATGTTTGTGGGAGCATATTCCTGCGATTTTCACAGAATTTTTTTGTTTTCATTTTAGGCCTTCATCAGTTACACCTTTGAACCGGTATCGCCGGCACCACCTAAAGGCGCCAGATGTCATAAACACCATATATCTAAAAAAAAAAAAGTCTCACTTTTATCATTACTGTCCAAAAAAACACTGAGCTTTGCTGTTTACACGATTAGCTTAGGCCTTTATTTCCTAACAGGCTTCATCTAGTCAATCAGTTCGCTCGCTGACACTTCACAAGGTTATCGCCCGTTACATAACACACCAACACTTTTGGCTGCGCAAAATAAGATACGTGACGCTTAGGAATCTGCTTGAAAAACTTTGGCGTACAAATTATAGGTCATCTCGCCGGATTTCAAACGTGGGGAAAGGAAGGCATGCGTTACACCTTAGCTTTCAGACACCTCTCCATACACTTTCGCAATATTGTAACCGTACAGAGTCTTCGCGGTGAAGTTATTTTCCATCCTGTCTGAAACAAGCATTAAGTTCATGTATCACACGGGGGAAATGAGCCACACCGCCTGTCCTCTCCCCCAACTTCACACGATGCTTCGATCTGTGAATGCTCTAAGGAAAGGGCAAGTCATTCGGCGCTGCAGAGGCGGGCAACGCTCCGAAGAACAGAAGAGATGAACCCACCGGAGATGCTATAGATTAATTATACAGTGCAGAACGTGAATGCGTGAACCAACAGCCAATTTCGCTGCCCTGATAAACTCGTTCTGCGAGACACCGTCTTCCAAAGCAACAACACCTCGGCTCTCACTAGTAGTCAGCGGTCGTCCACAGTTTAGCGAGTCAATCGAGCGATAGAGAGCAAAGCCATTGCCATCCAACGCGCGCGCGACGAATCGTGTTTTTCCACGCACTGCAGTTATACCAGTATTGCACGGCATTGCACCGCGCGTAATAATACCTCCGGGATACGGAGGCAAACTCACGCCTCTCGTTGCTCATGCAGCGATACCGCGGACAGAGTCCCTTCACCTTTCGCGTCACTCGCGAAAAGCTCGCTCGCCTCCTCCGATAGACAGTACAAGAAAAAAACTATGTAGGCAAACCAGTAAAAAAAGTATTGCATAAGTGGAGGTCAGGACGAAACGACTTCTCGTCTTGTACGCTGCCGCGTCGTCCACCCAGCAGAAGCCCGCCGCACCGCACCACCCGCGGCGGGAATATCCCAGAGGATACCTGGAGGCTGCTTCGCACCTGCGTCAAGCGAGACCACGTGATGCCGGGGCAAGCAGCGCGCGCGCTGCGGGCGATCGACCGGCGCGGCCGCGAACAGGTGCACTGGGGCCTGGTCGATATGACTAAACGCAGTGGGTCCCCTCGTTCGTCCCCAGCCGCGGTATCCGTACAAGCTACAGGAGACGGGGAGGAGAGAGATGGGGGGGAGAACGCGAAGACACACACGCGGAGCCCAGCAAGTGCGCAGGCATAAAGCGTTTCACGGTCCACCGTTCGGACGCTTCGTCGGGCCAGTTTTCGAAACTGGAGAAGGCCTGCTGCCGCACCCATTCCGGTGTCGATGTTGTTTTTATACTCTTCGCATTTTTATATACATTTCCTTTCACCTCCCAATGCCGGAGCTGTTATGCCGCTGAGCGCGCGTATACTTAAAGCCGAGCGAGCAGCGCATGCAAGCAAGCGCGCACCCGGACACGAGAAAAGAATGACGACGCGCTGAGTTATAAATGAAGTACGCGGTCCAGCTAGAAGGTGCTCCTTCTCTCCTCTTTTCCAAGGTAGTCCCCGCTGGGAAGCGCCGTGAGGATTGTCTGTCGATGGCGGCAGGTGTATATACATATTGTGACGTATATAATGCTGCCGGAACTGCGTGGAAGCGCGGACGTATCACCAGAAGGTATAGACCAGGTTATTTTCGCTCTCGCACTCGCGTTTTGAGCGAGTACACATAATCCTGACATCAGTTATCACCTTTCCTACCGGTTAGCACAGGGGCTGCGGGTTACATTACGTCCCAGCTGAGGGCGAGCAAACATTGGCCGCAAGTATGCGGGGAGGACAGGACCTGGCGCTGTCGTGGTCGTTCGCTACACCTGACCCGCAGCCCCAGGCCAAAGATGGCTGTCTCCGACAAGCGATGAAAATTCTTATCTATACTATACGCACTTCGACGACGAAAGGTCTTGTGCAGCGCTACACGTAAGCTCCTTTACTGCATTCCTCAAGGCATGCATCGATGTGACGTCACTGAGTCCAGTATACCCAGAATTAGAGTATGGCGTATCTGTACCATATTAGGCTGCTGTGCTTGTCGAGAGGGAAAGTTCTCTCTCTCCCAGAGACAAACACGTTATATACTTGGATAGCTCGATCATGAATTATTCGATAAAGACTTCAAAGTATATAAGCTTGTATCCTGGCTGAAAAGCCGACGAAGATTAAATCAGTGAACCAGGCCCGTAGCCAGAAATTTTTTTCGGAGGGGGGGGGGGGGGGGGGCAACCTATTGAAAACCTTGAAAACCGCCTATTTTCATTATTTATTCTCGGCAAAACACCCCCCCTCCATCCGAATTTCGGGGGAGGGGGGGTAGCCTCCCCCCCCCCCCCCCCCTGGCTACGGGCCTGCAGTGAACGTTTAAGACCTGCGTTGGACCTTTATAACGTTAACAACTCGTGCAAGCAGAGATGAATGATGATGGTGGTGGTGGTGGTGGTGGTAATGTTGCCACAGGCGGGGATAGCCTGGCAGACCTGGCTGGCGATTGCTCCGCCTGAGCGACTATTTCCATGTAGTTCGGCTCATCGAACATCACTTAATCCTGTCTCTCGTAGAAAACGTAAAAGTATGTTAGTCACTTGCTTTCGCATCAACCGCAAACCCGCCAGAAACACAATGTCTTCGCAGAATCCGCGGGGAAACCCTCCTTTCTTCATACTGTCCAGTAATGTCTCGCTTTCAGAGCAAAAACGCTTGCACGACCAGAGGTAGGGCTGAATATTCGCGACTTCATTGCATTCAGTGCACAACGGTGAGGGAGCGCCCCTGACTTTCAATAACTACGCAGGAGTGTAGACCGATCGTGTTCTTATTCTGTACAGCAGAGTTGACTCGGCCCGACTAAGGCTTTTTGTGACACGGAGCTGATGAGGCGAATTCCAGAGAGAGCGGAAATGGCATCGAATTGTCTGTTTTGGTTGTTGCTGGTTCATAGGAGCTCTGATTGTCGGTTATCTTGAAAGTACTTCGCTGGCTGTAATTCTCTCGGACTGTAAGTCGGCAATGCAACAACTTTCTCGAGGGACTACCGCAAACAAGTTCTGCCGCCAGTCGCTAGTATCACTGAAAGACGCTACCAAAAAAGGCATCAACATAACTTTCCAGTGGATACCTTCACGTGTTGGTGTCAGCGGCAACGAAAGAGCAGATGCCCTAGCCAACGACATGAATGATGAAGACAGGCGGAAAGTTCTAATTACTGGTGTTAATGGGAAGCAAAAGACTGCCGTCCAGCTGATACTTTGTTTCTAGCACGATGTTTCGGTAAAAACCAATATTCCTACTTTAGAAAGGCAGAGTTCGCACTTGAAGTAATCTCCAGCTGCGGGCTTCGACTCCGAATCATCCAGATGCCATTTTATGTTCACTTAAGTCAGTGTAGCGGTGGTAGTGCCTTCCAATAGCGGTGAAGTATCGGTTATTGTAATTATTTTCTTCATAGAAAATCCCTATAACGTTACTGTCCGCCGCAGTGGTACAGTGGTTACGGTCCTTCAGTGGCGTAGCCAAGGGGGGGGGGGGTTGGGGGGGGTTCAAACCCCCCCCGAAATTTTTCAGTTTTGCTTGCGTATATATGCACGCACACATACAAACGCACACACGAACATACATAAAGTATGGTGGAACCCCCCCCGAAAAAAATTTCTGGCTACGCTACTGCGGTTCTTGGTTGCTGACTCGAAGGTCGCGGGTTCGATCTGGGCCGCGACGGTGGCACTTCGATGCAGGCGACATGCTGAAGGCCAGTGTACTGTGCGATGTCAGCGCACGATAAAGAACACTACATGGTCGAAATTTCCGGAGTCCTCCACTACGGCGTATCTCATAATCTTATCGTGGTATTGGCATGTTATAAGTACCCAAGACGTTATTAGTATCCACAATGTCATTGTGCTACTGAAATGTCAGGAGCGATCACATGTTTACGGGCACTTCGCATGGCTGTAGCTGTCCGGGTTAACCACCAAGGAAAACGAGGGGGCGTCAAACACACACACACACACACACACACACACACACACACACACACACACACACACACACACACACACACACACACACACACACACACACACACACACACACACACACACACACACACACACACACACACACACACACACACACACACACACACACACACACACACACACACACACACACACACATATATATATAAATATATATATATATATATATATATATATAGAAGAAAAGGGGGTTTGACTCACACGCGAAAAGATTTCTTTATTTGACGTTTCGGCCGTGGTCCCGGCCTTCGTCTCATTCTGACGAAGGCCGGGCCCACGGCCGAAACGTCAAATAAAGAAATCTTTTCGCTTGTGAGTCAAACCCCCCTTTTCTTCTATTGTTCCCGGATCCGACGACAACTTATGCTCAATATATATATATATATATATATATATATATATATATATATATATATATATATATATATATATATACAGTTGTAGCTTCAACGCACTATTGGGAAGTATAAGGAGTTCTTAACGCTTTTCGCCTTTCATACAACTATAGAGCGCTCTTGAAGGAAAGAAAGAAAGAAAGAAAGAAAGAAAGAAAGAAAGAAAGAAAGAAAGAAAGAAAGAAAGAAAGAGGACACACATCGCAGCACCATCGTTCAATGTTGACTTTAGAAGCGCGTGCACCATTTAAGCTCCGAACAGAAAAGGAAGTGCTGCACTTCACGCACCCGCCCCTGCGAGTCCAAGCCTCCGCAACACGTAATGGTGTCCCGCACCACCACGCGCCTGCGCGAAATAAATCGCGTGCTCCAGAACGCACGGAAGAGAGGCGCGCACCGTAAAAGCCGTGCAACCGATGTCCTTCTCCCAACACATCAGGGTCAGCAAACACACGCCCCGCAACCTCAAATATAAATGTGGCCTACGGAACAACCAACGGATGAGCGTCCGCAAAGAGACGAATGAAGGAAATACTAAAGTAAAATGCATAAACGAACGCCCAAAGGTCGTAATGAATGACCCGAGGCCCAGGAAACCAGGATGTACCGCGGTCGATACGCAGAGAAGCCTACGTACCAGTTCTTTCAGTGCTTGAATACAATACTGATGCCTTATAGTAATGGCGTTTCTAATTCAACTTTCCAGCAACAAAAGGCGGGGTGGGGGGGGGGGGGGGGGAGGCATGGGGGGAAGGTGTGTGTTAGCAAGAGGAGGTTAGAGACTTGACGCGCTCCCCGGTGCCTTTTGTGCAGGAGAAGAGATTGAAAAAAACAAAAACAACAAAGACCTTGAACAGGTGGTTTCCATGGTCAATTTGTTTGGAGTAATCTTGAAAAGAGGCCTCATAAACGAGGTCTTGTAGGAGAACGATGCATGCGCTCAGGCAAACAAACGCTGGTATCCTTTCATTATTAGTTTTTGTTCGGGTGGTACACTGACTGGAAATAATTACGTGAACCGACAATGCAGATGCGCTATCGCTCATATAGTCAATGACAATAAACGTCTAAGAGGTTTTCGCCAGCCGGAAAAAGGCACAAGCCTTATCAAATTAGTGAGGAAAAGGTGCCGCACTTCTAGAATAATTTAGTCTGCAGCGTCGCTGCCACCAAGGCAAGCTATCAGGTTTCGGCAGGCAGATTTAGAGCGAAGAAGTTTGTGCATGACTGTAACGTGATCATTTTTGTGTATCCGTACTCCCCCGTATTCAGAAACGCTCCTTGACTTGAACTTGACTTGTCTACGCCTTCAATGTAGCACAAACGCGTTTCGAACGCGCTGTCTTTAGGCTGTGCCAAGGCAGCACGAATGCGTTTCATACGCGCTGCTTTGAGGCGGTGGCAAGTCAAGTTCCAAGTCAAGGAGCGTTTCTGAATACGGGGGTTAATGATCTCCCATAATAGTTTAAATAGAAGCGCGTAACTTAAACAGGGACTAAAGAAGACAAGGACAAGCGGAAAAGGATCGACCAATCACCCAGTCCGCCATTTTGACAAGTCCCATAGTAGAATGCAAAGTACTCTTAAATGCGCAGGAATTTATACGCCATTCAACCGAAAAAATATCCGTCTTCCAGTCCCTCCGTCACGTAAGACGATCATCACGATTCGCCACAAAGAAATACGAAGGTTACTCAAAAAGTAAGGGCCGTTTGCTAATATTTAAATATTTACGCGTCAGAATAAATATTTACTTGTGCAGGGCCATTTGTTCATTCTTCAGCAAGGTATTGAAGTTATTGTTCTGGCTCAATAGTCATCTGCTTGACGCGCAACGGAGACGACGCTGTCCGAGAGAATTGTTTCTCCCGCCAGTTGGGAAGTGGGAGCTGTAATTCGATTTTTCTGGCAAAAGGGACATCAGCTTCTCCAATTCATGGGGAGTGGTGCCTAGTTTATGGACCTACAGTGATGAGTGAACGAAAGGTCAGAAATTGGGGCCAATACTTCACAAAGAGCGGAGCGGCAGGCTCAGCATCGACACCAATGAAACTGTTCAACAAATGCACCGAAAATTGCGATTAGATCGATGACTGACCGACAGTTGGCAGTCTGCCGGATAAATTTTATTTTGTTGTCCGCACTACAATTTACATGATTGTAACATTAAAAGCTCGGAATTCAAAAAACTGTGTGCAAGCTGGGTACCAGAAATGCTTACCAACCAACTAAAACAGCAAGGAATTCCCAGGCGGCGAACTTCTATGCAGGGGGACTAAAGAAACCAGTGCAGCGGTATATGAAAAGCGCTTAGAAGTTAATGGTGATTATGTTGAAAAGTGAAGTAGGTTTGTGCTGAACTAAACACGCACATAAAAAATTTTACTAAGGAATATTTAATTTTTTTGGGACCAAACAGCCCTTACTTCTTGAATGACCCACGTAAATGAAAATATCAAAGAATTTTCTTGCCCGGGCTGCGTTTAAAACCACTGGGCTACCCACGCTTGCCGGATGTGAATATGGCTGAACCACATGAAGGAATTGTACCCTTCTGTGAAGACTTCGTTGAATTTGGTGGTAGTTTAATAAAATCCTTATGTGGGACAAAATGTAAAGCCGACGTGGAGGATTGCACGCCTCAGGAAAATTTAGAATTTCGAAACTTCCATGTCATATACCCACGTTTACGTGGTCGCGCACCTTCAGACACCGACGAACGATTAAAATAAGAAATACACCATGCTGATGCCGCCCTAAAACAGCGTTCTACAGGGAAGGCTGCAGTCTACAATAAAACTGTACGCTTGCGCAACCACTTAAAGTCCGACTTCCTTTGGTAAAAAATTCAATTTTGGGATTTTGCAATCGCCTGATAGAGAATTTCTGCATCTTTCATAAAATATGTCACACTTGCGCCCTCGTGGTTTCAGATATAATTTTTGGTCCTTTTTCTTAGACACGTTGACAGGAAATGCGCGTGTAACACTACGCAATTTCTCGGTTTTTCTCAAAAGAACATTTTTGAAGTTTGTGTACCTTTTATATCGGGCGTAAGCAAACAGAAATTCCCACATGTGTTAATTGGTGTCACATAACTGGTACTGGAATAAGTAGCCTAGGCGCATTTGGTTTTTTTTTTATTTTTAGTATAAGCAAAACCATTCATAAGTGGCAATTTTTTCATACATCGACAAACGTAAGAAAACATAACAAACATAGTCTTTGTTGTCCACTCGCTATTTTGGTTCCGCTTCTGTAAAGCGTTAGCAGCTACCTTTGCCCAAAATTTCGATGCTATGAAAATAGCAGATCTTAACAAAAAAGGTGCATACGAAGAAAAACTGAAAAACATAAAAATAAAAAAAGCACTAAACACAATTTGAATGTGATTTTGAGCTCCAATGCAACCTGCGTCTAACTTTAAAACAATTTGCAAGCTTTATAGCCATAGATTTTATTACCACTACTTTACAGCGAAATTTTGAAACTCACTTTCAAAGTCCCCCCAATTTAAGACAACTCTCAAAGCAGATTCTGCACAGATTTATTTTTCTAAACACAACGCACACACTGACCATGAGACGATCGCTCCAAAATTCAGGGACAGGTTACTGCTTTCCCATAGCAGAGTATCGTTCTCTGTTCGTTGCTTCTCTGTCTTATTCTTGTTTTTTTTTCTATCCTATTTATTATTCCTCCCTTCTTCCACCCCACGTGTAGGGTAGTCAATCGAGCCAAAGCTTGATTAACCTATCTGCCTTTCCTCTTTCTTTCCCTGTCTCTCTTTATCTATCTGCGAATCGTACGTACTTGCATTTCTAAACACTAAACATTGCTTGAATAGGTAACATGTAGTTATTATATGCATAGTCGTAATTAAGGTAACAATAATGTGGAAGTGATATTCTGTGAGTGCAAAAAAGGCGTAAAGGTTATTGTTTAAAAAATCAAGGCATATACTTTATACAGGAGGCAAATTTGCATGTGTATTTTTGATACCACCGATTATTATGCCTAAGGGCAGGCTTTCGAAATAGAGAAAAAAAAAACAAGCCGTACGTTAAGAACAATGACGACGAAAGCAACAACAACAACAAACCAACAGATAATAAAAACGAAACAATATCAACATGAGAATGAAGAGGATCGTAGCTGGGAAATAAACTCTGCTCATGTCTTGAAAGCTACGTACAGCTGTACAGTAAGCCTGTGCACCTTTGACAGTATGCGTTCATTCTGCGATAACAATATTAAATTGTTAGAAGAAATCATCTCTATCACTCACTATCTTTGTACTCGGTCCGTCTTGCTTTACCCATTTTTATAACTTACGATGTGAAAGCAGACGGTAACCGGGCTTTCACTGAATGGTTTGGTGGACCAGGTTGTTGGCAGCGATCATTGAAGGACTCTTGTTCTGAGGTCTTTCAAGAAAGTTGCCGTGAGGTTTGCTGGAAAGTATCTATGCAAATGCAGCTATAAGCTGACTGCACCTCATAGAACCGTTAAAGGCAAGATAACTTGTGTTATACGCACGGCACTGCTAATTCCCTCTGTTCTCTTCCTTTCAGCTAATCAGCAAATTATTCACAGCACGTCATAACCACGTATCAGCATTCAAGCGGTGTCGCATCAGTTTAGTCAACCCATCACTTTCTGCAGCACTGCAATGATCGGAGGATGGTTACCGCACGTGAAAAACGCTGAGGCACGCGCAAATAGAGAAAACAATTCCCACGATGTCGAAATCGCGCGTGTTTCGCTATGTGTGAACGCCCTTACCGAGGCCATCTACACGGACGCAATGCGTATACAGTACCTGTCTCTGTCTGAAAAGAATCACGATGAATGCCACGAACACACCGTTTCGCGTGGCACTGCGTCTCGCAAGCATGCGGAGATAACGGCTAGCATACGTGAGCCGCAGAAGAGTTCGGCATGAAAAACGACATGGCGGAATTGGTTCGCGTGGTTTCACACCGTGTTGGTCACCATATTAGCGTCACGAGACAACAAAACATAGATGCTGCCGAACGCCCAAACAGCAAGGAGCACCTCGCATTTGTTCTGCTTTGAAGATTCTTTCAGAGCATTCTTACGTCGTGTTGAACGTATAACAGCTAACCCGGGCCAGATGGTATGGTTCCTCTATCGCTCTTCGCAGCTCACAGCAAACAGAACAAGAACGTCGCCGCTTACATGTTTGTATGAAAGCACGAAAAAGAACTGCGTTCTCGATGCTTTCTCCATTGCACTGTGACCGAAGAGTCAATCCGGAGCATTACTGAGGGCTCGCCAACCTTCGTCTTACGGATGCCCGCTGAGAAGACGCAGAAGCTTTTCAGTGGACAGGGCAGAACCGTGTTAGCTCGTGGACAGGAACCACTCCTGCCGGAAACAACTATAGAAAAAAAATTAACGTGCGCGTATATACGCTTGAAACAAAACAAATCGAACAAAAGGAGTCACTGCCAATGTGGCTGCTGCCCCGCAGGGAGACGACGATAGCTTAAAAACGGCGCGCACTCAAGGCCACGCCAGGACCTCATGCGGTCGTCCGGTATAGATTCTTGCCGACCACGAGCTCGGCAGGGGGTGCGACGGTCGGGGCCTGCTCGATGCAGAGATGAAGCCGCGCACAACATGCCGCCGCGCTCTTTTCTCTGTGCGAGCGCCGCCGTGCCTTATAGAGAAGCGTCCCGAATCCGTCTGGCTCACGCCAGAAAAGCCAGCGACGCGACCTGCAACGCGCAGGGTCCTCCGCGTGTGGGCCCATGCAGTGTAACAGGCCGCTGTCTCGCCGTGGGGCCCCCCCGATCGATCACGTGGCCCTCAAAGTCTGCCCCCGAAGATGGCATAACAAGCTCGGTGATGGCTCGGAGGACACACGCGCCGACCGTGCGGCTTCTGTGTGCCGCATGGCTCACGCCTTCGGCGTGTGGTTCCTCGTTGCGACTCTCTTGCCCGTTGTACTGGCGTACACGTCAATCCAGCGCGCACCTGTCGCAAGGAGCGGCCCGATATACTTTTGACGTCGGGAGACGTCCTGTCACAAAGTGACGGCCAGAGGAGCATGAGCTCCAAGTTCGCAGGTGCATCGGGTTGTTGTCCGCCTTGAACCACACCGACGCGGTCGGATTATGGCTCCTCCAAACAGCCGCACCGCCTCCCTGGGCAGTTTTTTACCGAGTGTTTTATAAACACACATTCATGCAGGCCAGGCACGTGGAGCAGAAAGTACAAGCCGACAGAGACGAGAAATGTTACCCGCGAATGTACGATTGAAAATAGCACACACGCACGCATTAGCAAACGTATACGCACTCACACGTACGTTCACTGTTATATTTACTCCAAGCGTTGCAGTCAATATGCCGCCTACGCCTTAGAACCTCGATTGGTCGTTTTTTTGTCAGGGCTAGTACATTATATGGGGGTACATAGCACCAAATACCAGGCATGTGCTCCCACCATGCACGCAAGGCGGATATCAGTACGGAATGGCGTTTTATCAATCGTTGCAAGTTGTAAAGTATCCGCTTAAGAAGAAAGTGGTCCGCGTCTGGAATCCCCTCTGTGTGATGAAAGGAACGCGCGCACAGCACATGTAAATCCGCAGTAATTAACTATTGCGGTTGCAATATTTCCTTACATGTACTCTTAATCACCTTTGAGTATAATGCAGCAAGACTGGTCATCTGGCTGACCGCGATGCAAACGTAACGCGCACATGACAGCAATGAGTCACGGTTATATCGCATCACGTTTATACCTGCACCTCCACATTCACTTTCACCTTAGCTTTAACGTTGCAGAAGTTGCCCTTTCATCAACGGTACCATGATCGCAGGTGTTTTATGAGAATACCGGCAGCAACTCATCAGCTCCGCAGAGTATGGAGCTCTTCAATGAGCCAGCGTCTCCATGCGACGCGACGAACTCACGCAGCACCACAGGCACGCTCGGTGTGAACAATGTTGGCGACCCCTGGAGGCGCGCCCAGCCAACGTTGGCCCAGCCGCCTGCAAAGAAAGAGCTCGCTCGGCTTGCAATGGGACAGGCGACGCCCGTCCCTTGAAAGCACTGAGAAGGGGGAGCGGCGGGTGGCGGCTGCATCCGCTAAACGTTTTCGATTAAAAGAGCCGCGGAATGAGACAGACGCAGGCTTTTTGTGCCGCTAGTTGCCCGCAGCATTCAGCGCCACTGAAATTATAGTTCGCACTAAACCATCTAACAGCGTTGGTTTCGCACCACAGGTCTATAGTGATGTCGAGCATTATTCTATCTGCAGGTGGTGGTGGTGGTCACATCTTTCTACATTTTTCGACTTCTCAGCCGAGGCCATACGCGTTCCCGTAGCAACTGGCGCTTCGCGGGAAATCTGAATTGCCTAGACAGCGAACGCGGCAATGACACGCCAGCAACTTCAGTTGGAAACGCATACCGCGTCTTGCGCGCGCGGAAAGCGCGACATGCTGTGGGCGCCGGCGTTGCCGCCGAACACGTCGGTTACTATAGCAACGGTGCAGAAAGCATTGTCTCCCTTTGAGTTGCGTCTTCCCGCCGATAGATATCCGCTGCCGTCAGCGGACCAACAGACGCGTGCCGTTGTTACTTTATCTGGTCGATCGCGTCTTGCATGAAAGCCAAGAAGTGTCCCCACCTAAAGTCTATACATCTTACACCGTGGCCGAGGCAGGTGAATCGTTCACTTTTTGTTCCAAGCAAATGCTCTGATCAGAGCTTTCAACAGATAGTGTTTTAGTATCAGAAAATTGACATGAAGGAGAGAAAGGAAGTTAGTATTAACGGAACTGCGGAAGAGAAAATTAACCTTTATCGATGTCAACACATGAAGTAGTGATCGCAATCCTTATAGCACGCACGAAGTACGAGAAAACATTCATGAATAAAGATAACATTCACACTCAAATGTGTTAAAAGCACGTTTACATATATAGGTTAAGAATGCAAAAGAATACGTTGTTTGAGCAATGAATCTTGACTGGATAAACTGTAAAAGGAGAATCAGCACTATAGATCTACTGGATCTACTGCTTTTAAGTAGTCTGAAAATGCACGTAATATACTACTGAGCGATAGCCATTGGATTGTTACTTCACGCTCGAATAGCAAGTACAGAGTTTAAATATAGCACCAACAAAACAGGCAGAACAGAGCTGGCGTGTATCGGCGTAGACGTCGCCAAACACGCTCGTGAGTTGATAGACTCACTCTAACCCAAGTTGATCCATGAGTTTCAGCCTCCATGAGCCTTTTATAGGCATTAAACATACTTCTTAGGCTACATTTGTGTTGGCTTTATTTATCTTGGCGATATGTGTGTTGACTCAGCACAACTGCAAGCAGTCCAAACGAGACAGTCGCCACCATTTCAGCGAAAATGCGAGCGAAATTCGTTGAGATTGTCGATACACGCGTCGATGCAAAATCCGACATCATGTTTGTTTGTTTGTTTGTTTGTTTGTTTGTTTGTTTTGAGCCCAAATTGAATTTCTGTGGTATTGATAGAACTCGGCGTTTACTTGCGGGCCTAACTATTTACTGCGAAGTTGAGTCTTCAGCAGGTTAGCGAACTGACGCTGAGCTGGACAAACCGAGCCGCAGAGGCCGAGCAAGGCCTAGGCCGAGCCAAATGCAATGGTATAGTAACTGATCCACGTTGAAAACATAAGCTGAGAATCGAGCGGAAAGTAAATGCTAACCTTGCCGTCTTACCACAAAGCAAGAGAGTGCCCTTGCGTTCACCAAATATCCCGAGTGGTGAATGTATAGCCAGGGTCCTTCAAAACTTTTCAGAGAAAAGTATATTGACTCACCCAGCTAGTACTTTACTTACAGTTTTAGTTAAGCGTCCGCATAGCTGCTGCGGACGCTCAACTAAAGACGTCAGCTGGCGCTGCACGGAATTGGACGCCGACGTCGCAAAGAGGGGCGGTCGACGCGACGCGTCCGGCGTGACTCCACGCCGCGCACGCGTCTCTCCGGGGGCGTCGTGACTCGCGCCGCCGCGACGGCGACACGCGCGGTCGAGCGTCGTTCGACTACACACGCAACTACCACGAAGACGACGAAAGGCGTTGTCGGGCGGGCGGCACAGCGCGGTGCGTCTGGCGCGTGGCGGAGGGGGGCGCCTTCGAAGGCGAAAAGATGCATACGCGATGGCCAGGACGCTTTCGTGTCGTTAAAGACGTCGCGCGAGTTTTGACTCGGAGGGCCTCCGCCTAGAAGGCGTGTGCTCACGCCGCGGCGCGCGCTGCGTGCGATCGTTGCGAGCGCCGCCGGTATGTAATGGAAGGTCGCATGATGCCGGCCATTATAAACGCCCCGTTTTGAGCTGCTGCTCGCTAAACGTCGCGAGCCAGCTTATACGTGCTGCTGTATCAGTGGCACAGCGCGCCGCAGTGTTCCGAGAGGAAAAGTGGCCGTATGTGAATGTGTGGCTTCAAAGAGCTCAGGTCTGGCACGGCAATACTCCTGCTGAAGAATTGAACGGAGCTTAATTGATTCTATGAGGCAGACGTGCCGCACACTAACATACATTTAAACGAAGCCATTCGAACGGAGAAACTCGCAACTAATGAACTGAGATGGAAGGGCTTAACAAGGGGAGGGGGGGGTTCACCCACTCGCAACGCCAGTGTCGTCCACAATTTCCAGTGAACGTCCACGCCAGGTTCTGTACGGCTTACCGTTCTTTCGCAGTGGAGCACATTCTACTCTGAGTCATCAACCAATTTTTGTAGACACACGTAACCTTTGACCTTTCACATTTGGCCTTCCGTATCTGTTTCTTTAGGGAGGGCCACATAGTATACTAAATGGTTCACCTCTCGTTCTAAACAGACTTGTTGCAGATAGTTTGAAGACAGTGGAATAATATTACGGACAGATAACTCTCCCGTATTACAGTATAGTTAGGTCTCTAAATTGTTCACTTTTTGTTTTAACTACATTCGACGAGATCTATGCTGAAAGTACGCAGCGGCTGAAGTGTCATTTTCCTGATAGAGTACTGCTCTCGACTAGTAGTATACGAGTGACATAGTGCTCTAAATCCTCCCTACTTTTTCTAAACATACAGGACCTGCGTTCGTTGTAGCTCATAGTTTCAATGTTGCGTTGTACGTACATACACGCGCAGTAGGAACAGATTACGGCTCTCCAATAGTCGAGTATTTATGCCAGAATGCCCATCTTCGTTCTAAATATTACCAGATTAACGCAGGACTTATTGGTTATGATGACAATGTATTTGTCACCTTCGTCTTCGGTGGAAATATAGTATGCTATGCAGTGCCTTTCTTTTAACCCATAACAGTTTACCGCTCTCCCATGCCCGGGCATTGCGACACAGCCGGTGCCGACAGGATTAGATGGGGGAGGGTGCGAGGCTGTGAAGAATCAAGCCGGACTAAGTGTAGTCAAGAGTTCAACGAAAGTTATTCTTGTCAGGTATCATGATGAGTATGAGTATGCGGTCACTGACCAAGTCAAGGTGAAAACACAGAGAAGTTTCTGGGACCAGCAAGGGTTCTTTGATCACCCACTTACTTGAGTGTGATCAAGGAGCCCGTACCAGTTTCGAAACGCCTCCGTGTTTTCACCTTGACTTGGTCAGTGACCGCATCTTCATCGTCACCGGACTAAGTGTAAATTGAGAACATTTGCTTTCAATGCACAGCTCCCTCTTGCTGTTTGAGCCACAAGGCTCAAACAGCAAGAACATTACGAACAAAGCACACGAAAACAAGATTTAAAAAAGAACGAAGAGATGGCGCATAGAAAACGAGAAACCGCCAGGAAGGAAGCACGTCGTTGTGCCCTTCGGCGCCGACCGGGTTCGTTCCTCAGCCACTAAGTTCTTGTTTCTTCTTTACCTCAGCGCTGTCTACGCGTTCGCGCTACACTGGCCGCTCCGTTCGAGTTCAAGCGGTTCATCAGCGGCGACGGCAGGGCGCGGGCGGATCCTCCTTCACGCAGGAGCCCGGAAAAGGAGAAGGAGGTGGAGATGGGAGCCCTCTCGACCCGGCCAGCGGCGCTCCATCGTCCGTTCACTGGCGCACGCGCTCGCGCGCGCCGACGTTTAGTCAATTCCGGCTGGATGCCCCCGCTGGCGCGTTCGCAAACGGACGCGGCGCAGCACCCTGCCGCCGCCGCAACAAGCAACAGCAGCAACATGCAAAAGCAACCGGAGGCCCCAACGGCACGCGTACGCCGGCGCGCCGTATGAGACGCAGCGGGCAGCCAGCGGCTCCCCCCCCTCTCGGGGAGAGATATATCGGCCTCCTCTTTCCATACAGCCACCCCACCACCTCCCGCAACACCACTATAGTTCGTTTCGTTCGTTCGCTTTGGGCGTGTGTTTATGTATATGGTAGGCGCGCGCGCGCGTGCGCCTCGCGTCCGTACGCTCACCTATGAGGCGAGGCCGGCAGCCGGATGTGGCCGTGGGCGCGTCCACGCGACAACGACCGTGCCCTCTTCTTCTTCGGCTCGCTTCTTTTATGAAGCGCGTTGCTATCTCGCTGCATGCGGTGCAGGGATGGGCAGCAGCAGCAGCAGCCACGGCGGGTAACTCGAGGAGCCGGCTCCCCTAATTAGAAGGGGCCCGGGGCGGCGCGCCGCACAACGCCCTGGGCTCGGTCGAAGCGGACACCTCGCCCGGCCCGGCCGATGGCTGTTGTAGCTTCTGCTCACGCCGCTATGTACAAGAAGCGGCCAGGGGGGCCTCGCCCTTAATTTTTTCGTTCATCTTTAGCGGCCCGCGCGTATATGGCGTACTATGGCGCGAATGAGCGGTGCGGAGAAGTCGTCTTGCAGTATTTTTCGTTTGTTTTCTTGGCAAAGTAAATCCCACACAAAGACTCGGCCGTCCAGCCCCGAAATCAGTTGTCATCCAGATAACGAATTCCAGCATCCTGGCATCCGCTACAGCCAAGATAACGTAACAATACTGTGTCTGCACGTAACATTACGTAACATAACTCTTGAGTTAGCACTATCTCTCAAAATGGAAGGCCTCAAATGTGCTTTTCTCAGCACGGTGGCCTCAGTTTCCCATTGCTCCGGACAGAAATAACGTAGTTGTTCTGCCTTAATGACGGAGTTCTTCTGCCTATGAACGGTGAATTGAGAAAAATGAATCTGCGTATGTTGTAGGCTGTCTCTAACAATTCTCGCTCAGATGAGCAGTGGGGCTGTGTAGGTGGATTTCGGTGGCAGAGCGCGCCTTGAGGCCGTGATTTTAGCTGCCCCTTCCAGCCTGGAACCACAGAACAAAAAAAATAACAATATTCCAACGATGGTCACCATACGAAGTATAATCCCCTGAGGGGAAGCTTCGCATTGTGAATGTGTGCGTCACATGAACAGCTGTCCGGTGAAATGGACAGTTGGGAAAAGGGCCCAGATTGACATAAATTTAGAATAAAGTTCGTCCTCAATAAATTTGTTTCCATTAGCATCGTCACTCGATGTCTGGCAACAACACTCCCGCAAAAATGTGCCCGCCAAAGTTTGACGGGTATATTTGCAGCACCGAGAAAAACATCGACTACTTGCTATAGTATTGTCCTCGATTTGCGTCGGAGAGACAAGTGCTTTCCAACGCATTGCGACGACTGGACGACCGGTTACTTGTCGTGCAGGTGCCACTAGAACACCGTCCACATCTTTCGTCGGCCCGCAAGGCAGTGGAGACACTCTCGCGCTTTCGCGCTTTCTGGGAACGACGGGCTTTTGCGAATGCCTCATGACTTGGGATGCAGTCCCGCATGGTTCAGCGAATGCACTACACCTCTTTTTTCATTATCTTTCCTCCTCACTCTCTCTAGTCTTTCTATTGCCCTTTCCGAATCCCCCCAGTGCAGGGTAGCTAACCGGAAGCTTTTCCGGTTAACCTCCCTGGCTTTTGCCTTTCTGTTTCCTTCCTTCCTTCGTTACACAATTCTTATCCTCTGGCAAGTTCCGGAATCTGCTATATAACCACACCAGAATACCATTCCGAGGACAGCATTTATATTATAGTCAAGCTACAGCATCAGCGCCCAACTATATTTTATTTTTTAGCGCACAAAGAAACAATGACGAAAAGCGACGCGGACACAGCGCTGCGGACACATCGCTTTTCGTTCTTGTTCCTTTGTGCGCTAAAAAGTGAAACATGAATTACCAACATGCCCAAGCATACGCCCTACTATACTTTTGTTGAAAGAGCGTTCTCCCAAAAGGTTTTGCGCGTACACGGTCTCGCGTGCCTGCTGTACGTATAAATACCCTACATTTGTCTACACTCGAGGTCATCGCTTGATCCCTCACCGATGCATTCTTTCTCACCTCCTCCCCTGTGCAAAGAAAACGCCTACACGCACACGCGGCTATTGCATGCGCGAACTTATTATTATGACGTTCAATGGTCGAACTCCCGGAGGAATTTGTCACGGACAGCAGGACGAGTGATGGATGCTCGCAGAGGCCGGTGCCTCCATCGCAACGCACTTATCGAAGCCTCGCATCCTCCTCCCCCCTCAACCCTCGACCACCTTCACAACACTCATGCCACTGTCGTCGTTGCGTGTGCCCGGCAAGAGACGGGGGGCCATGCCTGCTCTAATCCGCTTATGTGCCGGCGTCGTCCGCGCCATCGAGGGACCGGAGTCGTCCCTGCGCTTGACCTGGCAGGTTCACGGTCCCCGCGACAATTACTGGATTAGATTTGGACTCCCCGGGATCAATCTTTGGCTAGACGCGGAGACGGTGCCCCTCCACGTATATGCATTCTCTAATGCAAAGCCGCGGAGAGCCCCCTCGAACGCGATGACATCAAAGGCACCGGCTTCTGTAGATACGCGGGCTTCGTTGGGACAGTTTGCCCAATGCCATGAGCTATTCGCACCGCCGGGTCTACATACAGATTCGGTTCGCTTCTTGACCGAGTGATACTAGCAACGCTGTTCGCGCGAGTCATAGAGGTACTGTCTAACGTATACATAATACAACACTCTCTGAAGAATGTTTGCACGCCCCATTGAACTGCGTTTATTGTTCTAAGTGATATAGGGGGTCTTCAAGGCGGCCCGTGACGTATTCTTTGTTTACTTGGTTACTTTTCTAGTGCTTAATTTTTGCGATGAAAATTGTTGCAAGAAAGTGTCCCCTTTCGAATGAGGCAGTTATATGAGGTTAGTTGTACGAAAGCAAAGATAAGATAGAGGGAATATAAGCCTTGATTGATGGATCAGCTGTTTTGCGCTGATGCCGAAAGCTAGCTTTTTCTTTATTTTACGTTATTTTATAATACGAGATTTCTTTTAGGTGAGAAGCACCTTGAGGGGTCTCGGCTCGTCGGTGTCTAATGTCGTGCGGGTGTGTCATGTAGTCACGGTTCATCATAAACGGGAATGCGCCAAAAAAATTGGCTAAATCCCACTACTCGCCACCGGTCCACTAAAGATGAAGAAGGCAACAGTTAGCCCAACAAATAGCCGACGATGCTAGTGGAACTGAAACACCCTTCCCTACATGCCCGTAGGGAACTGAAACCGGGCATGTAGGGAAGAAGAAGAAGAAGAAGAAGAAGCACCATAGGGTAAGCTGCATTCCGACGTAGTTTTCAGAGGACGTTAGCGGAGCGGAAACACCCTTCCCTACATGCCCGGTCTCAAGCTCGGCACCACTAGAGCCTTATCAAAGAAATTTCTCTCAAAACACTGCATACTTCACCCCTTCTCAGGTCTCACGTTAGTGGAGCTGAAACACCCTATTCTACATACTTAGCCCCTCCCCAGTTTTTTTTTCTATTACACACTGCGACAATTAAGCGTACTGGAATAGCGCGAGCACGTAAAAAAGTAAGAACATTTTGGAAGATAGGTGCCGGATGTAGCGTCGAAGCAGGCCCATACTATTTTATGAGATAGTGCAGGGATGGGGACAGGCAATTCTTCCTTGGCTTAATAAGAATGGCGAAATATGGCGGCAAACTGAGGAAAAGATGTGAAAGATACGCAATTTCACGTCGTGCTGCAAGCACCGCGCCATCATATATCTATTCCTGGAATGGAAGCTAACGACCCAAAGATGTAGACTATGACGCAAAGACGGACAAGAAAATCAGGGCCCGTAGACGTTAAAGTTTTCTGCACCTGCCTTCCGGCCATGACGCCCGCAATCACAGAAAGAATATATATCACCCAGAAAGAAATCGGACGAAAAGACACCAATGATGCCTAGCAGGAGCAATGCGCCCTCACTTTACGTCAAAACAACGATACGGTGTGTACTTATAGACAGAAGAGGGCTGAGGGTTATAGACTACGGGAGCAAGTAGACCATACCTCAGACGCAGCTATGGGATAGAGGTTACAGCAGACACCCCTAAATGAAGCACCCATAACTCAGGCGTTTCACAGGGCACGCGCTACGGGAGCCGGCCGGAGTCTGTCCCGTAAATATTTCGCGGAAAAAGTAAACTAAGAAAGACAAAACCTCATGCTTGAGCACGCACACAATGCGCATTCTCTTGGCGAGCGACAAGCGTTTATCTCTTCCAGTTAGTGCACGGAGACCCACCGGCACGGAGAAGGGAGACTCTGGCGCCGAGACTTGATGCATGCAGTGTGTGTATACCCTCCCCCCAACGAGCAGCAACAACGCGATCGCACGGAACAACGCCAGCTCGTGTGCGGTACACGCGGTCACTGTTGGCAGCAGAGAAAAGGCGGCAAGCATGCAAGCCATATAGATGCACGCCTGAAGAGGGGGGACACCGCTAGAGAGGACACCGCCGCGTAGAAACGCGCCATTGCCGCAACAGCCGTGAAGACATTACGAGTGGGAGGAGGGCAGGTCGTCCTTCTGTCTCGGAGAGCATGATGGCCGTTGCGGCGTGCGGCTGCTTTATAGGCGACGCTGAGCACACCTCCTTCCCGGTCGTGCGGTGCCTTATCTGGAGACAGTTATGGCCTGTTTTCAAATCGGTCCCGAGTCGTTTCGGGAAACGTTTTTTCGCCGCGTGCGTCGCCCCGTCGCGGTGCCGTTTCTTCGCTGTGGTCCGTCCGTCCTGTCTCTCTAGCGGGGAGGGCGACCGCATGCAGAGCAAGGCGCGCACATGACGCAACGGCGCCAGCTCTGACCACCGCGCTTTCTTTTGCATGCATAGCGAGAGAGAGGCGGCGGTGCGGTTTTGCCCCAAACGCGAACGCTTGGCTGTACAGTTGGTAGCAGTCATTGCCTGGGGCGGAAGCCCTGTCCCTTCCACATCGTCTTTGCCGCATGAAAGTAGGAACGCTGTTATTCACGCTTTTGTTAGCGAAATGTTCGTGGAAGCAAGGGACAGGCCGACGTTTTTATCTGTGGGATCAGCAACTGACATATGATATCAATCTAATTACCTTGAATGTTGCGCGGCGCCTTCCATGTGTGAGACTGCACCAAGATTCTCCGAAAGTACATTGAGTGCAAGTAGGTGCACTGTCCAGGAACCAGGCGTTGTTTTGCCAAAACATGCATTTTTATTAATATGCAATTATACAGAAAGCTTTAGGTTTAGAAATGGTTGTGTTTGCCCGTAGGTGTGGAAGGGACACATGGCCCCTTGTTCGTTCGAACATGAGGTTGACAGCCTGTGCTGCTCTCACTCCATCAAGCGTTCACTCCGTAAGACGATAGACTTTGTTGAGATAAAGTTACACACATTCGACAGTGCTTTCGGTTTATTCAAGAGCAAAAATATTAAGCGACACTACAGCTCTGCGTAGCCTACAAGTCTACTGATACACAGGAGCGGGTGCTTGGATGAAAAAAATTGGCGCACTGCCACTCCGCGTAAAGAGAAAGGGCTTGCATCACATCTCGGATGCCTCGTATTCCTCCTTACCTTCATGCCCCGTGATGTACAGCTACGTTACTCTTTCTTTTTTTCTTCTCCGCCTTGACGGTTTGTTATGACCGCGGTCGTTACGCCAGCACGGTGGCCCGTTTGTTGTTATCCGGCAAGAGATATAAAGAAAAAGGGGAGGAGAAGGGGGAAGAGAGAAGAAAAGAAGCCCCCCCGCCGAAAACGACCGCTGCAATGGCCCTACAAGTGATAGTAATGGCCCCTTAGTACTACCACCGCAGGGCCGAAGCCATATATACCGTTGGCCTCCAACGCGACGCCGTTTCTCTCCAAAGACACACAGATAGTAATGCCTAACGAAAACATAAAGGAAGGTGAGGGGGGGGGGGCACCTGTGTCTCCGACACATCAGACTTGTCTCCGGCGGGGCGGCGTCCTTCTTCTGGCATTCGCCAGAGCCGCTATGACCTAACACTGTAGAGAATCAAAGTACATAGAACCTCGGACGCATACCTGCGGCAAGTGGAAACTACCGCGCGAGCCACAGCTTCTTGAGGGATTCCACATGGACAATACGGCAGCCATGCGAGCTGGCAAGCCTTCCGTGGAGCCGCAAGGCCGCCGCGCGACTCTTTCTCTTTCTTGAAGAAGAAGTGTCTCGAGGGCCGCCGACGCCCGCGCGCTCAGAGAAAGCCTTTGTACCCGGCCGGCTGTTAATCTACTGACTCTGTCAGCAAGTCCGCGAAACAGAACCCATAACCGCGGTAGGTGGCAGTGGCGGCGGCGGCGGCAAAGCCGTCCCTTGAGAGGTCGTTCTCGTCTCTAACGAAGAGAAGAGAGGTGGGTTATGAGCGGTGTTAACTGCCCGTTTCGTTTAAGTGAAAGGGAGTCCGCGGAGTTTAAACGCGTGCTGCATGCCGCGACGATCTTCTTGTCCCTTTGCTGTGCTACCGCCTCACCCAGGGAGATCCGAAGAGATGTCGGTAAGTCCGGCCGGGAATTCGGTGATCCGGTCGGTCTCCGTTGTGCCTGACGATCAAGTCGGCTTTCAACTTGGCTTAACGCGAATGGCGAACGGACCATGCGAAACGCAAAATGCCATGTGCGTTGTTTAACTTTTGGTTGCGTTATAACTTCGGTCTATGCTTTGCAACCGTAGCCCTCGAATCCATTCGGAGTCTTATTTTCCGTGACAGAGAACGCATAAGAAACAGCACATCCAACGCATAAATGCGTTAATAATTAAAAAACTTTAGTAAACAAATAAAGCATTGGGCTGACATTTACTACCATTTACGTATGTGCGTGCGTGCGTTTGTATGTGTGCGTGTATATACACACATGCGAAATTGAAAACTTTCAGAGAGGGGAAGGGGTGACCCCACAGGCGTGCGCACGACGGAGGCAGAGGGGGCGGCCGCCCCCCCCCCCCCCCTAGTCACCTAAGAAGGAGGGGGGGGGGGGCGCAAAGTCTGCCCTATACATTGACTTAATAGGGAAGGGTGCGCTGCGACGAGCCTTCGCCCCCCCCCCCCCCCCCCTGAAGGGGAACCCTGCGCACGCCTATGGGTGACCCCCCTCCACACTCCTGGCTAAGCTAATGCACACGAACCACAAAGAACGCTAGGCGTGGTAGCCAATCTAGAGGCTTAAGAGAAAACACTGAACAGCGACCGAGCCATAGACCAATGACCCGATTATTATTTAAGGTGAACCGACCAGGCCAGCTAAAACTTATACTACTGAATTACGAGAACACTCTGGCGTCATGTTTATATTGTCTCAGCTGTCCTCGTATAACACGGAGTATAACTAAACAGCGGCCTCGCATCAGCGTAAATTATTTCGAGAAAAAAAAAAAAGTCAGGAAGACCTCATCTCGGCTATAGAAAAATACACAATTCGCTGCGAAACCAGTTCGTGACACGTAGTGTAAACAGTACGCGCTTGGTTTCCGAGAAATACTCGGAGGAAGGAAGGGAGGCGTAGGCAGTCCATTCACTTTAGGACGAGACTATAACTGCGGCCAGCCCGGAGAAACGAGGCAGGAGTTATGCGGCCACAAACATGCCATCTTGCTGGCCCGCATGTACGCAACGCGCGCCTCCCGCGGATGGTCAACCTGCTGCCCCCTGCAGTTCTCCACGCAAGGTTCCTTTTGTGAATCCACACAATGACCCGCGTAGGCGCGTTTGCCGCAGACTGCGCTTCGGAAAAGACTAAATTGTGCAAAGAAAATATTTGAATGGGAACGTCGAAACAGAGGATAAGTTTGAGCTGAACAAGAGAGAACGTTTCATTGTGAGAAGAAATACAGCGAGGTCAAACGGAGCACCTTCATATCTGGCTTGTTACTTTACATAAAGGAGAAAGCTGGAAGGAAAATGGTGCGGCTGTTACGTCATGTGTGTAGAGTAAGCACCACAAGTTAAGACACCACGATGCCTCATCAAACACGGAAGTTGACCGACGGCGTCGGCGGCTTCAACGCGTGTGATGCAAAAAAATCATTATCACGTGATGACGTCACAGGTTATAAAATTTTATTGACGTCAGCATGACGTCAATAATTCATTGATGACGTCATCATGACGTCACTATGACGTCATCACATGACATTGTTGTTTGGTCAAACGTGGGCCGATCACAGAGCCAGCGCAAAACAATGTGAGGTCAGGAGCGGCGCCAAAATTTTTTTACTGATGGGGGGGCACGCACAAGTGAGTTCATCCAGGGGGGCAGGAAGGCGGATAACTCATGCGTTCTCTCATGACTATGTTTGCTCTTAGGGGGGGCATAGGGGGTGAAGGCGAGAATTTTAAGGGGGCTCCAGCCCTCCTCCCCCCCCTCCCGTGTCCCCCGCTAGCGTCACCCCTGTGTGAGGTGCAGAGACCTTGTAATGCCTACGATCGTTAGGTGCACAAAACTTTAAGAGGGGGGCGCGGGGTGGATCAATACATAGATTTCGAAGAAAAAGATGGCATTCGCGTTCGAGTCGTCTTAGGCCATCGCATAAGGGACACTAAGTTTTTTTTGTTCGTATTTTGGAGAGTTTCTTCTGTAATGTCCTGGGGTTTGATTAATTTTGTATGGGGGGACCGAATTTGTATGTTGTACGTACAGGTTGGAAACTTATTAACGTCCCGATGCTACTTTGATAGCGTGATTTAATACGTTACCTTGAACACCGTATGTTCTACTTTCGGCAAACTCAAGATCCAAGAAGTATCAGGCGCTTTACTTGTGCGCGAACTTATTCTTTCAAACATGGCCGAAGTTCATAGAGAATATGGATGCTTGAGGCGATGGAAACTTCTTCAGGAGGTGGTGTCACTAGAGCCAATGTTTCGACAAGTAGACTTATCCTCTTCGGTTTTTAATTGCGGAGAAGTTTGAGGGGCCGGGCTGTCATACGATGTGCTCGTCGCTTGGCGTGACGCAGGCAAAATCACATATGGGTTATTCCACGCCAACTGTCCCAACCTTCGGCCCTCGACCATCGGCGATTTGCTTGAAAAAACTTCAGCACTATCTACTTAAAACGAAAAGTCTTCCCCAAAATATTTTTTGCGAAAAAAATATTTCAATACCGCAAGCCGCATGTGATTTTTTTTCGGAAAGCTCGAAACCATGGCTCGTAAAACGCGTTGTCAAAAAATCCGTTCTTCCTAAATTAGGCTAGGACAAATTTTTCCCTTTCGATCGATGGTAGGCTTTTTATTTAAAATAAGTTTTACGAACTTTTACGCCTTCGGTTTTTTTTTTTTTATGCGGCCTTGAATACGCACAATATGATCCATATTGGGGATTTTTTTAAAGAGAAATAACATTCAGCGAAATGTGATATCTCGCGTTAGCGTATTGTCACGAAGTTTTACTGTAGATTAAAAATAATTTGAGACGTATACAGTGCGAAACAAAGTGTGCAAGTGGCGACAAAGTTGCAAAAAAGTTCATTTTTGCACATGTTTGGTCGTAAGTTCAACATTGAGGTGGTCCTAGTAAAAATATGCTCAAAAGCACATTTACTTGGAACCTTCATTAACTACTCACTGAAAACGTTTTACCAAATTTTTATTTGTTTTAAGAGAGAAAAATATTTTTGAATTTCCGTTCTACCGCTCTGCGTTTCCACGTGTTTATACGTCGTAGCAATGCGTCCTAGCGGCAAGTACGAGCTGCACGGATGCGGGGAACATCTAGACAACATAATCAACTTTGTCCGCGCCTATTTCAATTATTTACTACCTATTATTAATTTGAGTCAACGAGAAACGTTCGGCTCCCCACGAAGGTTCCACGGGAAATGATCGCGGTGTCATCCCCCGCGAACCCTAGCGCAGGGGACATCCGTCGCCGCACGCTGCCAACCCGAAAGAGACTCGCTGCTGTTTCCTGTACTCCCACCTTGCCTCGCCGTCGGGTGGCGCTGCTGGCGCTACTGCGCTAACACTAACCCGTGCGAGCACAGCGCCATCGCTCACTCGGCGGCTGTTAAACATAACCGCGGCTAATGCGCGAGACGCGCGTGCGCCACGAGGCGCAAACGACTTTACAGGGGTGATACCAGGCCCACAATGCAGAGGAAGCCATCTAGAGGAGAGAGTACTCCAGTTTGACGTGACCTACAAGGGAAATAAAACAAGCAGTTGCAGTTTCTAAGATAAAGAAAAGAATGTATTTCGTGAGCATCTTCTGGAATTTCAAAACTACGCGATTCCAATTGCTTGTATTCGTACCGTTGAAAATAAGTTTTTTTTTCCCTCCAGCAATACTAAAATCGCTTTAATTTCAACCAGACATCTTTATGTATGCCTGTATACGCCTACCAACTAATGTTCCGCATAAAATAAGTATCATAACCTACACTATCTATTGACTTATTGAAGAGAGAAGAACAATTTCGGCAATGCGGTTTTCCAGTCACTAAGAAATAAATATGTCTTCAATACTGCGCAGTTTCGTATAATTGGGTATACATTTCGAACCTTATCTCTCACCAGCATGCATTATAATTTTCATAGCACATTTGGTCTTTGTGCACTCTAGCGACCTCGACGTTTCCTAAAACTTATCAGGCGCCCTTGTTAACGTGTACTTTAATATGTTTACGTGTGGAGCAGCGCACGGAGACAAAGCACGTACAAAAGGAAGTGTCGTATCGTTCCTTTAGTTCCCTTGTCTCCGTGCGTTTCTTCACGCGCAAACATGAACTGTCACCAACTCGCCCAACTTTAAACTTTACTGTGTACAATAATATGCGGCCAAATCGACCAGTGTGCGCCTGTTGTCCCGCATTTCCTAATATTCATCGCACACAAGCAATTACAAACCCTGTGGCCCCCACTCTATAAATTTAGTTAGGAAGCCGACGAATACAGCAAACAAGAACAGCACGGTAGTCCGTGAGCTGAAAAATAACACGGTCCCTTGGTGAATTCCCCTAAGTAGACTCGAAGGCCAAATTGAACTTCCTTTTAACAGCGAAGCTAAGACGGCCGTAAAAAGCTTTGGTGTGTACAGTGTGTACAAAAAAAATCACCGCCCAAGCACTCCGTACAAATGGTTAACCAGCGAAGTTGAAATGTGCGGCCCCGGTGTTTAGCAGCGAGTTCAACCCGACGCTGCACTGAAGCCTTCCACAATTATCGTTGTCAGTTTGTGGTCGAACCACAGGCGGTCATAGACGTCGCAGCCGAAGCTGGAGAAACTGTCGCCGAAAGCGGGCGTTCGCCCCGGCGAACGCGCTCCTGCAATCCTCTCGTCGACGCTGTCCTGCCCGCCACGCCGCTTCTTGGGCGCGCCGTTGTTGCAAGCGTTCGACATCGCGAGCTAACTCGGCGGCGTGGTTTGCAGGATCCGCCCGCCACCGGCGCTAGCATTCCCGTTCGCCATTTAGCGCGGCTTGGAAGGCTGCCGGTACGCAGTTGCTGCCGGCACTCGGCCTCGCGGGCCTGTTCTTCTGCCCGGGCTGCAGCATCGGCTCGGCGAATGCGAGCTCTCTCAAGTTTCCACTCGGCGCTCTTCTAAAGTTGTCCGCTGTTCGGGAGTTCGTAGGACCCGCGGCTTACCCATCGGAGCTCCCAGTCGAAACTGATGCGCGCGTGCTCGGCTCGGCGCCACGGCCCCACAGCTGCGACGGGATGGACGACGTCACTCACGGCCCAGCCAATGGCGCGCGAGCTTGGGTGCGACGCTCAGAACGACGTAACTGATAGCACAGCCAATGGAGACGGCTCGTGACACAGATGCCGAGCGGTTTTTCGTTTCTCCTAGCCATATACAGCTTTCGCTGTAAAACTATCATCAGCATGAACGGGTGTGTGCTACTGAAATTGGGCCAAATCCCACTACTCACCACTGGTCCACTAAAATGAAGAAGACAAAAGATGGGCGGCAAACACCAATTAAAATTTCTAAACAGACATAACCAGTAATTGAGATAAGCTTCAATAAACCATCGGGATTAACCCAGTGATAAACATCGTGGCAGAACGTTTCAGCTTCTCTCAAGCATCTGGGCGAAGTGCTTCAGCGGTGCGTACAACGAGAGAATACTGAACGGGAAAGGCAACGCTGCGAGACTAACCCGATGCGATGGAGGCCCAGCGCGAACGACGACGTGCCCGTAGATCTGTGGGAGGGGCGAACGCTCGGTTTCAGCGCGAGTTTCTGTCCCAGGAGTTTGAAGATCTGCGTCATGTCTGTGAATGTCTGTGGTTTAACTCGAACATCCTTGCGCTGTGAAGCAACCAAGAAACAACCTCGCATCACCTAGCTAAAGCCTACAGCAACAACCTAGAAGCAACCTAGAAACAACCAGCATACCCTCGGTAAAGCCTAGCGACAACTTAGAAGCAACGTAGAAACAACCAAGCATCACCTATAGCTAAAGCCTAGCAACAACCTAGAAGCAACCAGATTAAACTTCAGAATCATCCAGCTTCGCTGTTCCAAGCCTTGCGCTACTTAGTGCAATGCTTCATCGTTTTTTCTTCTCAGTCAATTATGTTGACCCCTTCCCCCCCCCGCTGACGCTTTCTGCCTCTGATGTGGTGCTGCACTTCCACCGTGATCAGGCTCACCCTAGGCAAAATGACGTCATGCGATGATGTCGTCGCGTGACGTCATGTTATGTAACCTCATGATGACAGTCAGAAATTTTGGCTATGTGTGTCATAATGACGAAAGCAGTGACGTCATTGTGACGTAATCTCTGATCACGTGACTTTTTGGCCCGTTCGTGTGGACACTGACGCCACCGATGGTCACTTTTCGGGTTTCGTGAGGCATCAAGGAATAAAGATCCTAGGAATTCTGAAGTTCCCCGCGAACGCTCGGAAGAAGTGCGCCCACGCGCCACAGCTCCCCAGAGATCAAGCGATGGCTCTCGAAAAAACAAGCCCAGTCAATTCCGCTTCACAGCGCAGAGAGCTGCGAGAGCATGCGCAAGGCGGCTCGGTTTATGACTTACGCGCCGAAGGCGGGGATCCGCCCAACTCGTTATCGAAACCGACGCCCGACGGCCGGGCGCGCTATACAGCGTGGTGGTGACGCGCGCACGCGCGCGCTGGCAGGGGGGCCACATGCGAGATCTCTCCGGTGAAGTTACAACCACAGTTCCACCATGTCGACGTTCTTTACAACCGCGCCGTGGTGGTCGCGGCCCCCCTGCATATACATGCCGCCATGTATACGTTGTCGTGGCTGCCCGAATAAAAACAGTGCACTGCGCAAGCAGAGGGAGCGAGCAATCCGTTCGGCACCGATAAATTTGTCCACGCAAATGAAGCCTCTTCTCTCCCCCTCTCCCTTTCTCTCTCTCGCATCAAAGTGGCGCGAAGAAGCAGCTGTGAGTACGCTTTCCAACCGCGACGTCTTGAAGTCGTCTATGGAACGTAAACGTGCGCATGATTCACTTTCCACTTCTCTCTCTCTCTCAGCCGATGCCTCTCTCGTTCTGTTTCCCCTAGCCTTTCCGGACCGCTTTACGGCAGCGTTAAAGATAAGTTACGAGACCGTGAGGTCGGGGCGACGTTTTTTCCTTCCCTCCGTCGGGGCGCTGCGACCTCACGGAGGTCTTCTGAGAGAATGTGCCGCGGCCGCACAAGCCCAAGACGTGTAAGCGCATGCAACCCTTCGTGCGAGGCGTGCCTTTAATCGCGGGGACCCCCCACCGTGGTCTTTGCATGCGTCACATTCTTGCCAACTCGGCACCGAAGACCCGCCGCGGTGTCCGAGGGATGAAAAACGGCTCTGGCATCGGTGTGGTGCGCCCGTTAAAAGAAAAAGAAAACAATTATAGGAACATTCGGAGACGAGGCGTTGAGGCACGTGGCGTCATGCAGCCAAGATCGTAACCACGTGAATGTGTTTGCGTCGTCATCAATCGCAAGAGAAAGAAAAAATTATCCCGCAATTGGGCAATGCAGAGGATACGAACTTCGGCCAGCAGGTGTTATGGTGAAAGCGATACCACGCTCGAAAGAGCTGCCCAGCCCATGGGACGAAACGACAGAATCTCTGTATACGCTACAAGCACCGCGTTCCTCCAGCACTGCCGACAGGGCCGTCATGTTTAACACTTTTAAGCCACACAGTTGAAGGAATAATTTGCGAGAACCTTCGAACCACAAAAATAGGGTGAGTGGTTGCATACCCTGTAACATAGAGTTTCCTAATGATACACTAGAGGGAAATCTGGCGCTAGTGTCTAGGGTAGCTGCGATGCATGGTGCTCCAGCCAGCGGGGAATGATGGGTTCGCGGATTTGTCTAATCTTCTTTCCTTCTACTCAGTTCGGCTCCGTGTGGCCTGGAGCCGCTTTGTCGCTAGACGAAGTTAGCAAATGTTCCGAAGTTCCTCTTCCCCACCTTAACCTTTTCAGGCTTACCAATTCAAATCGGCTCACGAAGTTCCCAACGATCCATTCTTTTATACGAAAGAAACGCCAAAACACTACAATAAACATAGCCACACGGGCGTTTGAAGCCGCAAGCAGGGAGATTAGGGTAAATCCGCGTGCTACCCATCATTCCCATGGCGGCTGAACGATCACAGCGCCAGAGTTACCTCTAGCAAACATTGTAGGAAATGCTATGCCCTGTAACGCGGCGTGTTTATCCCGTTTTGTACAATGATAAGATGCAAGCCGCACTTTTTACATAGGTGTACACTGTCATGCTCCGAATACTCACTAACTGGCACTATAACCAGTTGGTGCCATTATGAAGGGCACATCCATGCGCACACATCAAGCTATGAATAAAATGGAAGATAATATAATAAAACAATATTCAATTGTCTTTGCTTAGAAACTCTTAAGCACTTAGGTAATGCACCAACTATGTATCTTCCTAAGAATTTCTGCATTAGCTACCCGGCTACTCAGAATTTTTGCTATATGTGTATAAGCTATGCGTGCCATGCAGATGACGGAATGTGGATTACTGCGGTAGTGCTACATCCAGCCCGTGCCATTTGCACAGAGAAGATGTTTAGAATAGGAAAACCAAGATATTAATAAATGGCGCTAATATTCGCTGTAACAGCGACGCAAATATATGAACAGCTTCGCAAAACATTTGAACACGGTATGGTAGTTTATTTCATCCACACCATAACGAAACTGTGACATTACTGACAACAATATTCAGAATAAAGACCTTTCGATGCCAGTATTTGGACACCAAAGCAGTTGCTACCTTGAAACCATCATCGTTAGACAGGTACAAAAGAGCTAGACCAAGCAGCTTACACACGAATGCACCCGGCACACGCAAAACTGCACAAGTAACATTGCAACCAACCGACAAGCAATGCAGCATACCTGCCGCAAGAACTCTATAAGACATGTGACATTTACGGCACTGCACATTGCGCGCGCCGACGCGCGCACGTGTGCAGCGAACTGATGGCACGATCTTATCTTCGCTACAGCGCACTGAGGTTAATGCGTTTTTCACTGCGGCACGGAAATCTAGAAGGGCACAGCGATGCGGTCGCGTCTGCGACGTCTTCCTCAACGCCTTTGCTTCCAGCGGCTCAATAACAAGCCCGAAACACAAAAAACAAGCATGAGAGAGACAGCAAAACAGGAGACGCTCGGTATGCGTGTCGCTTTCCCAAAGGCGCCGGCCGCAATAGCTTTACACGGCTTATACACATATGTCGTACGGAGAAGCCTGAAAGAGAGCGCCGCCTTGCGGCGACGGCGGCGGCGCGCAGGTGGCGCCACCTGGGCGGCATCGTCAATTAAAACGTTACGGCCGCATACGAATTGCAAATGAGAGTCCACTACATGACGTTCGGCCCGCAGTGTGTCGGCAATAGGAAGGGGCGTGCGCTCCCTCCAAGCGTGTACGCGTTCGACAGCAGGGCGAGTATGTACACATCTCTTTTCGTGCACCGCGCTGCCGACAGTATGCGCTAAGACTTGCAGTGCACGAACCGAACGCTATACCTCGCTTCTTAAGACCGTAAACATTGTACCCGCAACTGTGGACCAGCTCCCGCGGCGGCCCAATCCTCGGCCCACGCGCGGTCACAAACTTATCGCGCACGTATACATACGCACACGTGTGACGCGCTCATGACCGCACTGCTGCTATCGGGAAAATAAAAATTAGAAAAGAGACACGTCGCGACCGGGCGACTAGGTTTATAAATCTTTGCTTTACCCCCGACGAGCAGTATTTATTTGTATTTCGTGATTGCGGCGCGAGCCGAAAAGGATTAATTTGGAAGAGAGCTTCTGGCCTGCAAGATGCGGCTCGGCTTGCAAGCGAGCTGTCCGGTCGCGCGCGAGTCCGGAGATAACAGAATAATCGCGCACAGTGCCCGCTGCCTTTGAGCTAAAATTCTTGCTGTATGTACAGCGGCGTGGTTATGTAAAAAAGAAAAGCAAGAAGAGGAATCCGAAAGAGGTACAAGGCTGTGGAAGCAAGTATGCTCTGCATTTTCATTCTTCGTTGCTCGCACTTTACATGCAAGCCGAGCGACTCTCCTATGGTGCGCGATATATGGCCTTATCCGATCATCCGTATGCGCCACTTCTTAGATGGTGCCGGCTCTGAAGATCTAAGTATATATACTTAGCCCCCGCTGATATATGAAGACTGCCGCATATTTACGGGCGTCGTGTGTGTGTGTGTGTGTGTGTGTGTGTGTGTGTGTGTGTGTGTGTGTGTGTGTGTGTGTGTGTGTGTGTGTGTGTGTGTGTGTGTGTGTGTGTGTGTGTGTGTGTGTGTGTGTGTGTGTGTGTGTGCGTGCGTGCGTGTGTGTGCGCGTGCGTGTGTGTGCGTGTGTGTGTGTGTGTGTGTGTGTGTGCGTGCGCGTGTGTGTGCGTGCGCGTGTGCGTGTGCGTGTGCGCGCGTGCGCGTGTGTGCGTGCGTGTGTGTGTGTGTGTGTGTGTGTGTGTGTGTGTGTGTGTGTGTGTGTGTGTGTGTGTGTGTGTGTGTGTGTGTGTGTGTGTGTGTGTGTGTGTTTAGCACAGACGCTGCAGGTTGCGGTAACTAATCTCTCAATCCTCCCTCACTCCTTTCAGTTTTCATTTTTTTTCCGAATTGGTAAAGCAGCATGAAATGACAGCAGGAGAAACCAAGATGAGGGGATTTGGTTTTACAGGACGACAAACGTTGGGTTGTCCCACGAGGTGCGAAGACACGAAAGTACGTTCATAGATAGATACTGCTGAACAAACGCGAAAGCTGCTAAGGATAAGCCCTGCGCTTATGCCCCGTTCTCGTTTTAGTGTTCCTGCACAAAAAGTCTGCACGTTGCGCTGGGAGGTAAGCTTCAATCGACGCCTGGCAGTGAATAAAGTGAAGTGCATATTAAGTATATCACATCATTGATGTCAACTACCTAATTAAGCGCATTATAGAAGTACCCTATAATCACATAAAAGCCAACTATGGTGTGAGAAAACAACGTCGCTCAATTGCTATAAGCTGCGCACGTCTGGAGACGTGGCCGTTGGCAAGGTTCCATAGCTTGTGTTGTTTTTGTCGGCTGTCCTTTAACCACGTCCGTAGTTTTGAAGCGAAGCTTAAGAACTCGGTCTGGTTAAGGACATCCGTCTTCAGTGGCAATCACTGCTAGCGTGTGCGCAGGGGGGACAGAGGAGAGGGATATGTATCGGACACGCAGACAGAGAGAGAGAGAGAGGGACTAGGCGCCAGTTCTCATACGCAGCAAGATGAGCGACACCTCTAACACTTTTCTGATGATCTCCTAGCGCAACAACAGCAGACTCATCGAAGGAACATATACGGACAAGCGCACCTCCAACACATTTTGTGAGCACGAAAATAACCGGCCGTGAGTAAATGTATCAACTTTCATGGTAAAAGCTGGCAGAGACTCCTTTGTCATTTCAGGTGCTGTCTGAATTGAGTAAATATAGGATTTCTCATGCCAGCCCTCCGACACACAGGCGCACAAACTTCGACACCGACGTCTGCAAGTGGTTCACCGTCAGCCGCGCATGCATTGCGTTGACTTCTTGTCTTCGAGCCAGCAACCGTAAAAGGAAACTCACAATGGAAACGGCTGCAGAGAAGCAATCAGTGGGACAGTCATTCATCATCGCAAGCATCCTCCTACGACTGGTTATTGAAGTTCACGCAATTTTTTTTTCCGAGTCAAAGGCTGCTGGCTCGCTATACATATAAATGAAAGGCCTGGCTCAACGTTCGTCTTCGCGTGTCGCTCGCATAAAGAGGCGAGGACTTGGCCGCAGCACGCGACGACGACGATGGCGCGCCGTTTCGCAAATCATTAAGCGCCGACGCCGTTGGCCATGATGAAGGTCAGAATGGCCATGCAGCGAATCGGCCTAGGTCAGCAAAAAGAAAAAAAAGAGGGGGGGTGGGGGTTCTCGACGAGTACACGGTCACATTGCCACATGAGGGGTCCCTTCGTTGAGGCGCATCCATGCGTCCCCCCCCCCCCCCTCTTTTTCCTCAATCGCTTTCCGAAACGGACTGGACGCCTTCAAAGCGCGCGCCTTCGTGAACGTTGCCCACAACAGCAAAAGCAGGCACCACCGTTACATATAAAGGAAGCGTCGCAAGTCTGAGAAGGAGGGGTTAGGTGAGGACTGTAGCTGCACTGGGCAAGCAGTGATGCAATGCAGAGAGAATAGAGGGAAAGGGGGTGAAGAAAGCGTCATTTTAGCTCGCCTATTACGTTCGCAAGAAGCGCCGCAATGTCTTGGGAAGGCGCACGCATTCTGAAGAGAGGAAGAGCTTGCACCATGGAGAACCGGCGCAGGCGCGTTCCGTCGATGACATGGCGAGAGGGGCTCCCATGGATCTTTCAAAAGACGTGGACGCGTAGAGCTGCCAAATACACTCGCCGACCCTTCAAATAAAGAGCGGCGCGGTAAATAAACGGTATATATAGAAAAAGGAAGAAGATTCTGGCGCGCGCGTCTTCAGTGTCAGAGGAAGTCGGAGGAGCAAGCAGCAGAAAGCCTCCGTGGGGACCTCCGTCACCGGGGAGACGCGGGCGAAGACATTTGCCACGCGAGCGAAGTGTTGAAAAGGAATTCAAGAGCCGGGAGCCGCGACGGCGGCGGCGGCTGAGACCGTGCCGCGCGCATCATCGGCTGAGCTCTCGCGCGCGTGCCACAGAGCTCAGACGCGGCGGCTTTTGGATGCGCCTTTCTTTATTCGTCGCAGTTACAGCAGCAGCAGCCAGCCCTCCGAGATGTCTCTCCTGGCAGCAGTCGCCGCCGAGACCTGTCCCTTTGCCCTCCCCTGACGACGCCACTGCAGCTTGAAAAGAAAACACCAGCCTATTGGGCCTCGACGATTAAAGTTTCGCTACGCGTCGCGGACAGTCGGCGCGTGCGCTCCTCGCGTCGCCAGGACCTTTTATGTGATGCGCGGCCGCAGAGGTAATTGTCGCCTCGAAGACACCGCCAGTAATGGCAGACGCCAGCGGCGGCGGCGGCAGCTAAGAGACACTGGGAGGCCCAGAGAAGCCTGAAAGGGTGTTTGGAGAAGCCGGTGTGCTCTGTATGCGTGTCGTTTCGGCGCGGCTTCTCGATCTTTTGTGCTCGGGGAGGCTCGTGCCATGGTTGCCCACCCGCAGCTGCCATACCACCAACGATCGATGCTGTGTGATGTAAGCGTACATCCAGTCCCCCCTGCCACCGACCAGTCATGGGTCCTTGTGTGCTTGCATGCCACGTGTGACATACGTACATTCACTGACTTCCTTTTCTTTATCTTTGTTTCGAATGCGGCAGGTACCTCTGCAAGGCAGCATGCGTACCATGCTGACAATAATAATAATAATATCTGGGGTTTAACGTCCCAAAACCACCATATGATTATGAGAGACGCCGCAGTGGAGGGCTCCGGAAATTTCGACCACCTGGGGTTCTTTAAGCGTGCACCTAAATCTAAAGCACATGGGCCTCAAGCATTTTCGCCTCCATCGAAAATACGGCCGCCGCGGCCGGGATTCGATCCCGTGACCTGCGGGTCAGCAGTCGAGCGCCATAACCACTAGACCACCGCGGCGGGTCCATGCTGACAAGGAGGTTTAGAAAAAATGCTGGAGTGGAAGCTCTCGTATCACCTTACCAGCCTTACCGGCTAAAGTAAAGCCGGCGCCTACCCACCCTTTATCTCGGAAACATGCTCTGTCCAGGTGGTGCCCGCTTAGACGATATAAAGTTGTTTTGCTATGCTAATGCAAACGCGAGGTTAATTCTAAAAAAAGAAATCTTTGTTCCCGATGAAAGTGATTCATATCGACATTTCATATGAATATTGATTTCATATCAGTAATTCGTATGAGTATTGATGACTTGATCTCAGTTGAAGATTGCCAAGACTTTTCTTGGGGGAAGGTTTCTTGAGGGAACCAGTAACACAATGACACACATTGAGCAGTATATGTCAAGAAAGTTTTGCCATATTAAACTTGCAGGGCGTGGCAGGAAACCATTTTATCTTGCCCATACCAAGTCGCGGCCGCCATCTTAAAGTGGGTACGGCTTCACTCTTGGGGCATAATTTCCCCTCCAGTAATTATTTTCAAACATCCTTGCATGCTGACTCCAGGTCCACTTGCTAAAGTATTTCCCCTCTACTCGCCTTAGTTTCCCTTAAGGCGGGCGTACCGATCACATCTATAGCCCCATCTATTGGCTGGACTGTTGTAAGACTTGACAGCTCGACAGTGTCACTGGGTTCCTTTGCAGTTGTCCCCCCCTTGAACCATTTGACTTTTCCGGGAAAACGAAACTATAGAAACTCCATGCCTGTAGCTTTCGCTTAAACACTGGTAAAGCTCAAAGTCTCAAGCTAGCTGCTGCATCACGCCATACAAATAGTGTGTCCGGGACAAACGATTTCTAACAGCTTAAATAGGCTAAAGACACTGCATTTGAGTTAGTCGAAGCCGGGCTAAACCTTTCGCAGCACAAGTTGAAGGCCAAGTCTTATCCTAAACGGGAAATGCTACGCCTTCTATAGCAAAGCGCATCGTCTTTTCGTCGTAGGAAGGCTGTGAAAGAGCCATGAGCTATGCACCTTTCATCGCAAAAGAAGGAAGTGGAAAAAAGAAGACCAGTTTACGAGGTGCTATTATATAATCGGATGTTCCATTTGACCTTCTGAAAGAATTGACGAATATGTTGGCCTTGAAAATGTGATCTCCATTATACGAGCTTTTGAATAGCAACCATTAAAAAGCAGCGTTCGCATAGATATCGTTTTTCACATTCTTTCAATAATTCAATGTCTAATTTCAGTCATTCGAATTCACGTATTTTTCAGATTCGATTTACAATATGTACCCCTTGCCATGTTATGAAATTATAAACTTTAAATAGCCCCGACATACGTCATCACAGCTACCAAGAGTACCTTACACCGAGGAAAGGTAGGGAGGTTAACTGGCACAACGCCTTACGCTGGTACTTAGGAGATGAGAAAGCTTGAAGAGAGAGAGAGAGAGGGAGGGATAGACAGACACAGAGAGAAATAGATGGCAGACACACTAAAACAATTGGCCACCGCAGCATGGGTAATTTAGCGCAAAAACCCATTGGATAACTCCCAATATTAATTTCGATGCTTTGAAGATATCCCCCCCACGGTTCTTCATGCTATTCTTCCCCAGTCGCGCGAGCTGTGCATACTGAATTGATAACGAGATGGGCAACTCGCCGGGAAACGTTATATCGAGCGTGTTCTGTAACATGACTTAAAGGACGTTTATTTCTCAGAGGTACGCAGCTGCACCTCATCGTTCGCTTGGGTAATATATATTACGCGCGTGAAGAGACGGTTGCAGAGCGCCGCGGTTACGTCATTTGCTATCTCGCTCACTCGAGTGAGCGCAATAATGGAGTACTAAAATCCGAGAGACAGAAAAAGTGAAATCTTGAACTACAACCGCACGCCTCCTTTTCCTGGCTGCTCATTAATCATTACGTGAAATCACCGACTCTTTCTTTCTTCCTTATCAACACTCACGTCACGTCCATGTAGAAACGAACGTATACTTATATATGGTGCTATCAATACAGGTACCGCTCTCGTGCATACGCAAGGCTAACCGGATCATTAACGCTATAAAGAATGGATAAGGCTGCGGCGCTTAATGGTTATTGCTAACACGCGAGAGGCGGATTACCGCAAGCCGCGCTATAGTCATCCGCTGTTTCACTCATCCGTGTATGGATGCCGGGCTATCTATTGCTTTCTGCCTCAATAGAAAAGCGTCACCTACGCCATATTATACACCCTTAACTGCGTCGCATATCAATTATGACAATATGTCTTCTACGAACCAGTGCGGCAGTTCAAAAAGAGGCTCGCCAACTCAGCGACACGACTGTACTAGGATTTGTCCCGTTAGCAACCTTTCGTGAGGCACAGTAAAGTGCATTTTGTAAACGGGGGGGAACTTATACATACCATCATCAGGCTTACGGAGCGTGTATAAAGCAGAAATTGCATCGCCTGCAGAGCTCGGTGCTTCACGCAATGCGCGTAAAGCTCAAGGAAATGCATTGCCCCGAGAAGTATACGTCTTCCAGGTGACGATAACGCTCATCACGGGAGGAGAAGGTTTGTATTTGCCCATTACGTCCCATAAAGATACCTTGCATGTTCTGTGAGGATACTATTGAAGTTTGCGTTTCTCAGTTATGAAATTTTTTGTCCGATTTCGTTTAGTTGTGTATTTATACGAGAGCGACCTCAAATTCTTCAAATGCTTTATGTAAACTTCTTATTTTGTTTGTGTATGAACTTCTTATTTTGTTTATGGGTACACTTGCAAGTTCCTGTTGTCCATTTCTTCCCAAACCAATGTACTGAAATGTTTTGTACTGTGCTCATGTCGAAGCCTTATGCACTGTCACGAATTACGAAGGGACAGGGGCCTTTGTTAGGCTGTTTGCCTTTGGCCCTTGCCCCTGCAGTGAGCTCTGTATTCAGCTTACTCTAAATAAAGTACAGCTATTGCGAGCGCAATGCCTGTGTGCCGTAGCCCACAATCGCAAATGCCGGAGTCGCTCGCTTGCTTTCAATTGCAAGCGAAAACAGAAGGCATTGCGGTACCTGAGCCTCATTGGTTACTTTGTGCGAGTTCGCTATCGAGAGAACTAGTGGGGTCACCGTATTCCAATTTTTTAAATGTCAATTACCACTGAAAGCAAACGTACGACTGCGGCGCAAGAAAGACGGAGAGGAGTCTTCGGTGTCTCTATAGTATTGTGATGCGCTGGGAATTCTCTCACACAATATTGTCCACCGTCACATGTTGTGGCAGAAAGCTTAAGGATAATATTTTCATACTTGCTCCAGTTAAATGGAAAATGCGATAGCTCATATCAAAATTGATATTATGACTATTACTGCTACTGCTGCCGGCTGCTGCTACTACTACAACTACAAGAACAACTACTACTACTACTACTACTACTATTATTGTTATTAATATTATTATTATATTATTGCTACTACTATTACTACTACTCATTATAATTCTGATTCTATATTTAGTCCACTGCAGGACGAAGGTCGTTTCTCCCATGCGGTGATCTTCAATTTACCCAGTACATCTTTTGCGAGCTGATCAAACTGTAGGAACAGGTTATCCAATAATATAATGTGTTGCAATAGCAGTGACTCTTTCATGAACCTCATCCAATGTATCGAATTCGCTCTATGATTTTTTTTTTTGTCTATCCATGTACTATGAATTACTCTATGTACTCTACAAAAGTAATTCTGTACCCACCCCTACACAAGCCGGAAAGTACGTGCGGTATATTAGGAAAAAACAATAACAAAAAAAAAAAAAACTACAGCAACAGTCGTGATGGGTCATACAGTTTTTTCGTATTGTATGAAGCATTGAACAAGACAGTCTTCTAACAAATAATTTCAGTTGACGATGAAATCGTATATACAGAAAACTGTCCCGTTCAATAACCAAGGGGTAGGTTGCCATTGTTTAACCATGCATAAAAGGCTCATTTTCTACGAAATGCTTAGAGGTAGGTGTAGCTGTGTAAAATTTTGTGCGGAGAAAGCATACGTGCCGATGCGCGCCCGCAGGCGGGCGCCGCTCGCCGTCTTATCTTACTTTTTTTTCGCAGATATTAAAGCACGTGCTTTCGACTTAGTTACCATGGCATTTAATGCCACGTTTTAATGTGCGGCATATTTACAGCCAACCTCCAGTTGGCTGTAAAGTTGGCTCAAGTTACGTGGGGGGCCGAACGCAATATCAGAATTTAAGAGATCATAAATTAAAGCTTCTTTCTACGTAGCCTTCAAGTATGAGCAATGAAAGTTCGAGCCCCGCCGACGCATGGCAAATAGATTTTCTTTTTTCCCGTTGACATAAATTTCTCGCGTTTGCTTGCTCAGAACTCAGTTTCTAGAGAGCCTGTTTTTTTACGAAGAGCGCTAGCACGTTCTTACGCATGCGCTTGCTTGCCAAGAACTCACGCACATTCGTATTCACACCCAGGCGCCGTCCCATATCCGTGACCATCTAGATCACGCGCTCGAAAGTACCTGTTTCGATTATGTAAGGTGTAACGCGCGTCATCCCGTTGTTAATGGCGCGATTACGTTAGCGCGAACTCAACAGGAATACGTTAAATTACCCATCCTTATTATAATACTATTGGTTTATTGCTTTTTCCACGCAGAGTGAAAAGAGAGGGCGGCATATGCTTGCGAAACCAAGAAAGCGGTTGCGTTTTAGAATAGACGGTCTCGGCGTAAAGCTATATCGCCCAAGAGGCCAAGTGTCACGTCAGTCAGCGATGTGCTGCAGTCAGTTATTGCGATTTAACTTGCCCTATACTTTTCGCATACACCAAATCGGTACAGTGCGGTTCTCTATAACGCCAGAAGAAGGACGAAATGCTTCACGGTAATTTCTTAGATATATGCAAGCGCATTGATAAGAATTTCCTCGGAAATGCTAAAGGCGAAACACTAGGGAATAAACCAAGCATCAAGGAGGTGGACTATATACGTCAGCCTTTAAGAAGACGCGCAAGCGCCCCAGGGTATTTATTTTTTCTTTACATATACAACATTTTTTTTTCTGTTCTTCGTTCTGCTTCATACTCGCATGCCGTTCGCAGACCTCGCGTTTATATCCCACATGTTACTACTTATTGTTGTCCAGTGTGTACTATTTGTTTTTGTCTTCTTTTTTTTTTTGTCCCTTTCTTTCCTCCTGTCTTCCTTTACTCTACATTCCCACTTCCCGACGGAGAAGGCTGGCTTGGTGTCCCACTAGGTGGCAGTCGTCTGTCTGTCCCTCCATATTTCCTATGTATACTTGTGTGTATGTGTAACCAAATCAAATAGTCTGGAACTCATTTTAATACCTGAAAGACCCCTGTTAGTGAGCATTGCGAAAGGGTGGGCTTACAAATTAAGGTTACGCAGAACGGTCTTCATGACCACCAATGTGCAGTGATGTTGTCCGCAAAGTTAATATTAGCCTCTTCCTGCCCCCCCTGCTTTCTTCCTAATTTTCAGCTTTTTTTTTTTTTTTTTGTTGTTGCTGAAAATTGTTATGACACACTTAACGCAGAATGAACTAGCCTAACTTTCAGCTCTGAAATGGTATAATATCATGTACCTACATGCAGGCGCTCCACTCCCGGCGTATTTGACTGTCGTTTGAGGAAAAGAATCACCACGTAGCGGGCAACCATGAAAGCGCGAAACACTTTTCTTCGCACAACTTCTGTCCTAAAAGGGTCTTTAGTCACGCAGCATCCGGCTTAAGCGCTCCGCTATACAAACCGCTCTTTTGCTGGGTGTTGTAAGCGATAGGAGTAATTGGCGGAGCAATTTGATGACGTACGCGCGCGTGCATTGGACCAGGCCCACCGCGAGAATAATTTTCCAGAGTCCTTCAACGGTATAAGGTGGCTGACCCCGTTTTCAAGTATTGCCGCTTTCGCTATGGCTACCGCAATTACGAACCATCTGCAACTTGGGCTGCCACGCCCGAAACATAACTTAGGAACGTTTCCCCACAACGGGTGTGGCGCGCACCACGTGCACATGTGTGCGCGGACATGTTGTGCTTCTGAGTTCGCGGCCTTCGCTTTAGAGTAATCGCTCCTTAAACGCACCTCGTATTTTACTGACATTAGAGCACTAAGTTCGGGTATTTACTGGGAAAATCTCGTGGAGTGTGTGCGCAACAGTTTCGTCAGCGTGCGAATATTACAGGCTAGAAGACCGCGTACGCGGCGCGCTTCAGAATGATGCGTACTGTGAGGTGAGAAAGTAAACGCACATAAGATGATAATTGTTAATGACATCACAGCTCCACGTGTGACCATGATAGCGCAAGACCTTTAGTTTTTGCGATAACGTTTGTGGGGTGCACAGGACGGATATGTACCAGAACAATCCTTCATCGGCCATAGCTAAATGAAATTATGAGACTTTACGTGCTCAAACGATGTTATTAAGAGTTAAGAGGCGAGCCAGGGGTGGTGGTTGTCTCCAGATTACTTTGGAGCACCTGGGGTCTTTTTATAGCGCGCACTTAAATGTAAGTACACGCGTGTCCATGCATTTCGACCCCGTAGAAATTCGGTCTCCGTCACCGGGATTTCGAACCCGCATCCTCGGGATAAGCAGCGACACACCTTACGTGCTATGTTACTACGGTGGGTATCATGGTCGTCAGCAGGATTTTCTTGGGGGGTGCAAACGAGTAGCATCGCGGCAGGGTGAGGGGGGAGAGCACTGGTCTAGCTTGAGTGAGGGTAAGGGCTGGTGAGGCTTGAGGGGGGGCAAGTGCCCCTTTTGCACCCCCCTGCCGACGCCCATGGTGGGTACTGCACAAGCTACATACAGCAACTGCCCTGCTGCGCCGATTGCGCTGATAACTCTTGCAGACACCCCCCGAGCATTTAACAATATACGGCATCGATGTTTGCGGATTTCGACGTCGTATATGCAAACAACTTTAAGATGGTGAAGAACATTATTTAGCATTTCATTTTGTGGTTATTGCATCGTCGTAAGAATTGAATCATTTCGCCATAAAAACAGGCTCAACGAAACAAACACCCCTGCGCGTTTAGTTGCAATGATGTACACATGAGTGACATTCTCCTCCCAAATGCGTATGAATGAATCCACCGTCAACAACCGGCGCTGAACTTCCACGGCATTAGTATTAAAGTGCTGCCATTACAACACCCCCCACCCCACCCTAAACCCACGCACAAGCGGCTACGTCACAGCGCTAGCGGCTACGCCGACGTACGTGTTCCTTCGCAATGAGAGACTACGCTAGATCACGGCGTAACACACCCCGCGTCCAATCGATAATGAAGTCAGACAAAGATAAGTAAACGCATTCGGGGAAGGTGGGATAACTGCCGGCTGGGAACACACGCGGTTGGACGTTACTTTTTATACGGGGAAGAGCGGCAGGATGATGATGACTGGAGGACACCCGGCCACCAGCATCTGTAGTACAGCTCGCGCTGCGCTAGAAAAAGCGTGCGTCCGGAGAACGCCAAGCGCAGATCCCGGAGTCACGATCCGCCATTCAAGGAGTCCGCGCCCTCCGCGGGCCCCCCACGGGGTGCATAGACAACGCCGCACGAATGGGCGTGGAGTCAGCGCGGCGTCTTTTGTGGGCTGCCTCCTGCGAACAACGGAGGCAGTATGTAGGTAGGTAGGTAGCCGCGGGGGTATGGACGATAGAGGTGGGTGAGTATAGCCGTCCCTCGTATATAGCGGCGTATAATGCATTTCCCGCAACTATCCTCAACACCTGGATCAGTAACAGTCATCTCTTCCTTCCTCTGTACAAGCCATGGAGGGGCATCCGCACCTTTTTTTCTTTCTTTTCACTCATTTGTGTTGCTTCTATGGTCTTAGCGTTAATACGAAATTCGTGATAATCAGCTGCCGTAGAGGTCACGCCGAAACATTTCCTTGTCTCTCTCTCTCTTTTTTTTTTTTTACCTGCGCCACACGGTTTGTTTGAACCCACGAGGGAGCATTTCTGCCCTCTCCGAAGTCGTGCATCATGTATGAGATGCATCTGCGCAGCCATGTTCACTACCGTAGACCCCCCCCCCCCCCCCCCTTTTCCTATGTTCCCTATCTCGCTCTGATCTCATCGACGTTGCCACGCTCAATTATCGCAGTAGTACTCCCTTTCTTCCTCTTTACACGAAAGCTTGATTCGGTCGGGGAAGCTCGACTGTGATCAAGCCTCCAAGGCATCAAAAAATCTAGAAAGGCATCACAGTCCTGGTCATGTTGAGCATTACTTTTACTCATGTCACGCAAAATATGTGGCCATGGGAATAAAAGTTATTTCACTGACACGAGGAAACCTCCTGCCTGCATAAATAGTAAAGTTTTATTGAACACTTACGCTTACGCGAAATGAGACGCACCTCCATGTATGCTACAGTTGTTGAGCTTTAATACTGGTTTATTCAAACTTTTGAGGTCACTATCTGAGCGCTTTTATGGGAATTGTCCAATTCCACCATTGTGTCGTTCGGAGCAGTGATGTTCCGTCCTGGACAGAAGAATTCCCTTTCCGAGGACCGAAAATTCCCCATTTCCGGCATTTTTCCCCGCATACATCGCCAAAAATCCCCGCATATTTCCCTGCACAAAAAAGTTATATATATATATATATATATATATATATATACATATATATATATATATATATATATATATATATATATATATATATATATATATATATATATATATATATATATGTATATATATATATATATATATATATATATATATATATATATATATATATATATAGTGTTCGACATGTTTCAGGCTCTTCCCATCGCTTTCTCTTCTTTCCTGCCCAACTCAGAGCATCGCCTCTGAGATCGGCTTTTAATACTACGAAGGAGCTACCTTAGAGCTCGCTTTAAGCGGTATGCGATGCGGAAGGAATGCTGTACATGCTCATGCACACGGCCACTGCGTAAGAAGAAAAGTTTATTATTGTTTTTTTTTCTTTGTTACTGAGTGACGTGGCGTACATTAATGTGCCTAGCAGACGCTCTGTATCTATATGCACCACATTTAGTACAAAAAGCACGTCAACTTTTCAATAATGGTGACTAAATATTCTGAAATAAAACAAGCTTTTGTGGTGGTATTTAACATTTTATTGACTTCATTAGGAACGGCTCTGCAAACTACCGTAAAGAAAAAAAATAAATAAATGTGAAGTGACTAGAATATATATTGACTGGGTCTTTAAAACCCAGTCAATATACATATATTGACTGGGTTTTTAAAGACTATTGTCTTTAAAAACGAACCTTAGAGGCTGTGGTTTGGCGCGCTACATGCGCCAGAAACGATTGCGATATGCGAAAGCCTCATGTCCACAGTCTTTTGATCGTTATAAAAAAAAAATTTCGCCACCCCTCAAAATTCCCTGCAATGTCGCGAAGATTCCCTTTTTCCCTTTCGTCCAAAATGACTGTCGAAAATTCCCTGAAAAAGGGAAAATTCCCTGCACGGAACATCACTGGTTCGGAGCCAATCATAGAAAGGGCAGTCGCCCTTTTGGCCAACCAGAGCCGACAAGATGGCGAGCTCGACCGTGTTTAGAACAAGATATAGCTTCGAAGAGCATTGGAGATACTTAGCCACGAGCGCCTGCACGACAGAAAGAGAGAGATACAGAAACAGAAATAATACAGGGAGGCTTAATCAGAATCAGAAGTGGGAACGTTTAAAATGATGGGAAAAGCGATAGACAAGGAGTGAGACGAATATTTGTGCACAAGACTATGAGGCGTCACATGTCAACTATCACTGCCCCAGTCGCACTGCCATTACCATCAGGGATCAGACTAGCGTTATTGCTGCACTGATGCCTTTTATAATACCGGAGTCACATGGTGCACTGCTGATCGCGATTAAGCCCGATCCTGATCAAACTGCTCAATAGTGAATGGCTCCCTTCTGCAGCTTGCGTAAAGAAGTCAATCATGATAAAAATAGTATATCCGGACAGTGGCGTAAATCTAGAAAAATCACAAGGGGAGACACAAACCAGACTATGGCGGCCATTTTGTTTTTTTTTATATATGGGTTGTATTTTTACTTACATGAGGATTAAATCATGCTTTCAAATAAAATTTTAAAAATGAGCATGGGCTCCGAGCTCGAGTAACTGCATTGTTCTATTAAGACTTCTTTGAACCGGTTGAGCGGCTTTTGCGATTTCCATAGTCTCGCACAGGTGAGGTGTATGGAACACAGGTACACACTAAAACGTAACCAGCCTTTCAAAAGTTGAATGCGCTATACTTAACTGTCAAGTAACTCAAATATATTATCTTCTAAAGCTAAACCTCAAGGGAGGACAATTGAAAGGGGTGTCCCCTCAGCATGAACACAAGTGGGGTCCGGATCCCGCTGACCCCCCCCCCCCCCCATTATTTACGCCAATGTATCCGGATAAGGCCCGATCATGATAAAAAGTGACCGTCTGGCACCGTGGTGTAACACACACCCGTATTCGGACCAGTGTCATAACGCTTCGTTTTGAGTCTTGACAATTGCCCTGGCTATCCAGTGTTCTCTAACGCTGTGCAAGGCTGCCGTCTCTGCATGCTACAACGTGGGCAGATGCACCCACGATGTGCAACAGTTCCGTCATAGCCGAAAGAGTCGTAAGAACATCGATGTTGCTACTTCTAGGAATACGAGCTCGACGAGAGCACGTTATATTATTAATTGGCCGCGCGGCCGCATTACAAGCGAAGAGTCGTGCGTCCTTAGACCACGCGTTCCGCATTACGCACACGCGCTTTCGCTGCGAATATAGATGTACACACACACGCACAGTTCACCGAGTCGTTCGTCTCTGACTCAGGGCCGCGAAAGAAGAAACCGCCCCGAGGCGCGCCTTGCCCGAGGGAGCTATACGGCGCGCGCGCTTCTCGCGTGAGTGCCGAGATAACAACTCCGAGAAAAACGGATCTGCCGACCCAAGAAAAGACGCCGCGAGCCAAGTTCGTGGTGCTGTCGTAACTCCGGTAGTGCATAAAAAGGCAGGCCGACGGTCTTGCCCGCTGATGTGGACCGGATGAAAGCCTGTAAAATATACCGCGACGACTCAGAGGCAACGCATGAGGAGGAGGGAGGGGAGGTGCTGGTGGACGCCGATAATATCAAAAAACGCCCGGCGAAGACGTCGAGAAAGCAGCAGGACGCGGTTGCATGCGTGCGGCTAAAAGTTCGTGGTGGCTGAGGAAGCGAAATCGTGAACGTTTATGTGTGTATAATGCGGTGTATACACGCCTCGCTTACGCTCCGCTCACTCACTCACTCACCCTCTCCCTCTCTCTCCAGACTCACTCGATTCCTAGAAGCACGCGAGGATAGGACGCGCCGGCCCGCGGTCAAACAATCATTCATTCTTCCCTGCGCTGCTCAAAGTCGTGACCAACTCGAGCAGAAACTGACACGGCTGGCCTAAAATCGGTAGCTCCGGTTCATTAGGCGCATGCGCGTTCTCTAGGAGAACAGTTCGAGGATCATGTGCAAGCGCGTGATCATGCCACGTACATGATACAAAATAAAAAAAAAAGAAATGAATGTAATAAAAGCGACGTATAGGAGAGAAAGTTCTTTGTCTTCTCGTTTGATTACTTTTCTTACACAGAAATTTTCTCCACAACGATACAGAGATAGTCTTCCAATGTTGGCTAGAAAGCTCGAAATGGATTCCCCATCTCTCTCTGTAAGGTGGACACGATATGTCGGTTGCATTGGGTTGAATTTCATGAGCGATGCGCTTTCGGGACTTCGTGTGCCACGTTCACGTGCTTCAGAAGTTTACTTACCGGCCTTGACCTTCCTCTCTCTACTTCGACTCAGCTATTCAACACATCATCATCATCATCATCATCATCATCATCATCATCATTTTTTATCCGTTACAGGACGAGGCCATCTTCTGGCGATCTCCTTTTATACTGGTGTTTTGCGCCAGAGGACTGTATCCTCTAACGCAAAACTCAAAATTTCATCCGATCACCGAGTCGCTCTTCCTCCTCAATTTCTTTACTTGGGACCTCATTTGCAGCCTTAGCCATTACACTTGCTTAGTTATGCATGCATTACATGGACATCCCAGGTTTTCTTGGTCCTCTTATTCTCAATCGGCTACACATCATCGTTCACTCTCTATAACCACGTCGCTTTCTCCATGTCTGAACGTATAACAACTACGCGACAATTCGTATGTCGCGTGCTCCTTCTCTTCTAAAGCAAGTAGCTATAGCTCCGTATGTATTAGCCCACTAGGAAGGAAGAAAAACAAGAGAGAGGAAAAGCAGGGATGTTAACCAGTGTGGCATAACCGGTATTAGCCCACTAGTTGTTCAGTGTAATATGCGACGTAAAGTGAAGTTACTCATTCCTTCACAAAATCCATCAACGAGTAATTCACTTGAGTGCATGTCTGTGAGTGCATGTCAATCATCGCTCACATTTGGGGATTGTTGAAAATGGCTCTAACTCTTATTGCTCACCCGCCGCGGTGGTCTAGTTACGGTGCTCAGCTGCTGACCCCAAGGTCACGGAATCGAATCACGGGTGCGGAGACCGCATTTCGATAGAGCCAAATGCTGCATTTTCTTAGGTTTATGGGCACGTTAAAGAGCCGCATGTGGTCTAAATTTCCGGAGCCCTCTAATGCGGCGTCTCTCATGATCACGTCATGGTTTTCGTACGTAAAACCCCAACAATTATTATTATATGAACTGTTATTACTAGTACGCATTGACGCGCTGCCAAATGTGATTCTGTGATCACCACTCCAAGGTGTCTTGTGTCACCGCGTGCTCTTATCTCGAAGACGAGCTGCGCAAAGCTTATTTTTCTGTGGCGAAAGCCCGAGCGATATCGCGAGAGTGGTGAGCCGATAAGAGATTAAGCGCCGCGTGAGTAAATGTCAGCGAGGTGACGACAACTTCGAGTGTTGACACGTTTTCCGGTAGCGACATTCTTGGCTCGAATTACGGGGGGGTGATAACAACGGAGGACTCGTTCGCGGTCTACACAGCACCGCTCCCCGTGTAACCCATATTTTTTTTCGTTTTTTTTTTTTTTTTTTTTTTTTTTTTTTTTTTTTTTTTTTTTAAGTGCGTAGCACTTTCGAGGCCGGGCTTGTCGTACATCCATTGTCTCAAATCGCATGGTCACGTAGCGGGTCAGGCCTAAAACAAGGGCTAACAATGCTCAAAAACAGTGCACAATAACCTAACAATGGTCTAAAATAATAACTGCAGAAATAATCGAGAATCAGTCTCAACAATTTACCTAAAATTCCGCAAAACGCCTTTTGAAACATCCGGCAGAGACACGCGTGCCGCGTGAGAGAGGGTGTTGCCGCCTTGGCAAGCGCGGGATTGCCAAGGGAGCCACTGGGCTGCCCGTGCTACGCACTCTCTCAGGTTTCGCAGTAGTGGTGCTGCACTAAGCGCAGGAATTGGAATCGCACCAAGATCTGCACAGGGATGACATTAGCGCAGGATTCAGCGCGGGATTTGGAATTACACCAAAGCCTACACAATAACTACATCAACGCTACATTAACCGCAGAATTAGCTCTGGATTATAGCAGAAGTAGTGCTACTTTTTTTTCCCTCACTTTTCACCATTAAGACTCGCACATTCGTGCGCCGCAGCGCCAATTATCCACAGTGACCCTAATATACGGATAACGGCGGTGCAACTGTAGCAAGTAACAATTCATTGTGATAGAGTAATCCCTCCAGGAATTGCAATCGGACATCTTTGCTAACAGGAACTATATTTCCGGGAAAGTACGATCAATTCTTAAGCTATCACTGTGGATATCCGTACATGCACGCTTGCCTTATGCTCGCGAAAAATGTGTGCGTATATTTACCTAGACACATCTGTGTTCTTACCCACTCTCATTTTCTTCATATCTCATCGTTTTCTCCTTCTTCTCTCTGCTGACCAGCCTCCCCCCCCCCCCCCCCCCCCTTCCCCATCACCACCCTCAATTCGCGAAATGTCAGCAGCCCTTTTCGCCCTTCACATCAATAAAAAACCATATTAATCAGAACTAGCCCCTCCGACACAAATGTGTCGTTATCCGTGCACAGTCGCGCGGCTGGGAAAGGCGATTCATCGCTGCAAGCGTTCGCACGCTCAACGCTTCTTCCGGTTACGTATATACCGCATCATGGAGCTAGCATCAAAAAAACTTACGAGAGTAACAAAAAAAATTAAATGCCGCAAAAAAACAGTCAATAAGGTACGTACGCTCGCTTCTTCGGTGGCTCCCACCTGCATCCGTAATCGCTGCACAGTACACACAACCCGTATCTCAAATCTACCGCGGAGTGCCGCTATCGCTACTGCTGTCACGACCTCCCGCACTCGGTATAGATGCCGTGAAATCGGGGCAAGCCAAGCAGCTGCGTTCAAGTCCTTCCTTCTCTGGTGCGCATGAAGTCAAGACACTAAACAGTGCAAGCACACACACACCCGGAGCTACCGGGGAAAAAAAAATCTTTTTTTATTTTTGTGTGTACGCTCACAGGCGCGAACAGGAGTTATACCAACCCTGCGTGGCCACTGAGGAAAGCAACAAAACATGTTCGCAGCGAAACGAGGAAACCGCATTTAGCGTGGGGACGTCCTTCCTTCAAAAGCGCATGCGCGTGAAAGGCAAGTAAGGATCTGCTTCGCAGAAGTTAATCAGTGCTATCCTGCTTTCTATATACCTTAAATCTTTCCCGGAAGCTTTAACACACGTGGGAGTCGTGACGCTGCAAGCACCCACGGCTTCTGGTACTCACGACTTCTGGGCCATCGCGTGCACCGCGGTGTTCGATGGTGTGTTGGTTTAACGCCGTACACATGCGGCTTTTATTTCTTTTTCTTCGTGAAGCGTTGGGAGCCTCCGGACATCTGCCTCAGATGTGCGGATGCACTGAAGAACGGAAGGAGCAAATTTTCAGCTGGCGTTGCCGTTGTGTGCTTGCGTCGTCGCACGGTCCGCAAGCGATTATTACGAAGAGCATTCGCAGGCTGTGAGAACGAAATCTGAATGGAAGTAATGAGAAGCGTGACTATTGATGGCACCGAGATCCAAAATTTAGCAAGGAAGACTCGGGTACGTGTTGTTCTATGGCGTTATACCGCAAATGTTATGAATCACCAACCATATGATGCAAAAGAGTGAATAATAAACATTTCTGAAGAGCGCTTTAGACAAATCTTTCACAAAGAAATGAGTTCTAAAAAATACAAAGAAAGACACCGGGCCAGCAATATCAGTATTGGTTAAGGTTTGTTATATAGGCTTCTTGAGCTGAATGTCCGCCTCGGTGGAAACAGTGGCTACGGTGCTCGGCTGCTGACCCAAAGGTCGCGGGTTCGATCCCGGCCGCGGCGGTCGCATTTCGATGGAGGCGAAATGGTAGAGGCCCGTGTACTGTGCGATGTCAGTGCACGTTAAAGAACACCAGATGGTCAAAATTTCCGGAGCCCTCCACTACGGCGTCTCTCATAATCATATGGTGGTTTTGGGACGTAAAACCCAAGATATTATTATTATTCTTGAGCTGAAAGCAACTGCATCGCTCCATCGAGTGAGTATTTGTATATAATCAAAGAATGGTGGAATACTATTGTTTCAACATGAGATTTCAAAAATATTTGTGTCTTTTTTTGTGGCTCCACATGTTAAAGCTTCATTGACTGTCAATAGTTTCTTGAGCTTGAGTTCAATCGCTTTTCATCTGTGCAGTATAGAAAGATAGAAGTGAGATTTATGTCGTGCGTGGGTCCTGCACAAGATGGGTTCAAGGACACAAAAAGGTCAGTATGAACGCAGTGTTTATACTTGGTTGTGAATGATCACTGTAGAGCTCTTAAGACGGCCAGTAGAGTGGCAAACACAGAGAGGTACGTTCAATAATGCAAAGCTGTTTCTTCATCGACATTTAGAGTGAAATATTCAGTTGGCAAAGACATTGTTCTTAATCAAAATTGTTGTTAAGTGGAAGACAGTAAGTACTTTCGCCGTAGTCATGTGCAACTCAAAGATGAGAAACATGGAGAACAAATCTTTTCCGGCGACACATTTCGAATCCCCGGGCCACCTTTTCCAAGATATTCAAGCCATCAGCCCGTAGGTGTTAGTAGTTTGAAGAACACAATGTTGTTTCTAAAAACATGGAAGCTATGTGAAATACTAGTCAAAGCGCATCCATCGTATTTATGCTGACAGACTCCTTTTGTGTCTGCAGCATTATTCGCATGTTTTCTACGTTCCCTCCTCCATTACCATCCCAGTGCAGAATAGACAACTGCAGACGGTTACTCTAGTGTACCGGTCTATCAAAATACGTATATACGCGGCAATGCCCACGCTTTGCATAGCGAGCGCCCCGGCGCCATCTTCCGGACAAGTCCACCTGCAGCGATAACCATCGATTTTAAACTGCCCGTATTCGCGATCCCGTTGGAAAATCGGTGACGTTGTCAAGACGGTTATTAGCGGGCACTCGGCGACGATGCACGACAGCGACAGCCAAGGCGGGGACCGACTCTCAGCACGAGCTGCTCTTTCTCTTCGAATAGGACGACCCACTAGAAGGCGCTGGAGAGGACGACCCACTGTATAGTTCCAAAGCTTCGCTACAACGTGAATGAGTATACAAGGAATAGCATTAGTGAGAGGAGAGAGAGGGCAAAGAGAACGCTTTTGGCACAGCAAAAGATAGAGGATAGACGCGTTCGACGTGTATATAAAGGCTCTCTTAACTAACTGTGCTTAATGTTTACAATTATACTGATAAGTGCTTTTTTTCCTTGGTTTTGCTTCGGTGTATGGAAGCGCCTAGCAATAATGTCCCCCCCTCCCACAAGGAAAAAAAAATATACACATGCACATACCCACAATCCTATGCTTGTCAGATACACAACATCCATGTACTCAAATAATGCAATTGTTCAAGTTGATATTGAGGCGCCTTTTGAGACGGAATGGATAGTAATCACTGTCACGCGCCGGTAGATCAAACTCACCAACAATAAGAGAAAGAAGAAAGCGAAAAACAGAAGTCTTGAGACGAAAGCACGAACGTCATCACAGAAAGCTCTCGAGCGAAGAGAGTCCACCACGAGAGGGATAATGACGAAACCGCACGATACGCGGCACAAAGGTGCAGTGGGCTCTCACGAAACAAGATAAAACGAGGGCGTGTCTGCCGAAAAAAAAAGAAACGTTACAGGGAGGGTCAAGTAAAGAAGCGCGAACAAAGTATAATGGGGCAAGGGGCTGAAGCCATGGGCGCAGCAAAACGGGCAGCGTGTTCGCCGGCCCGACAGAGTATAATCCATTTTGCAGTAGGGAGCACTAGGCGAGCGGGAACGCCGGGCGTACTGCGTACGCCTGCCGCACGCTGCCTCTGAGGGAGGAAGGAGTCCGCACCCAAGGAGCCCGGCATCAGCGGCACGAACACCAGCAGCAGAAGCCATTCTGCGGCTTCGGCCGGGGCGCCGTGGTGGTGTCGTGCCTGGCGCCCATTACGCAGCCGCCGCCGCGTAGATTCCGCTCGGTGGGCGCCACCGCCGCCTTGGCACGCCACGGACACCCGCCACGTTGACAGCCAGGAAGGCAAACCACGGATTCGAGTGCCGCCTTTGATGACTGGAGCGGCCGTGCGCTCGTGCGTGTGCAGAACACGCGGCTCAGTTCAGGAACACCATTTAAAGGTCCAGCGTATGGGAAGGACAAGGACCCGAAGGGAGCGGTGGTCCAGGATCAGTTTATCTCGATTCCTGGGTACAATGGAAGGTTGATAATAATAACTGCCAGGGTTTCACGTGCCAAAACCAAGTGATGAGGCATGCCGTAGTGGACGGCTCCGGAAATTACGACCACGGGGTTCTTCAACGTGCACCTAAATCTAAGTACACGGGCCTCCAGCATTTGCATCCTACACTCCATCGAAAATGAGATCGTCGCGTCCGGGATCGAAGCCGAATACAAAGAAGATACAAAGAATATTGGCATCGATCGCAAACTAAATACAACGCAAGAAAGGCGAGAACGTAAGGATAGGCTCATTGGTACTGAGCTTGGCCTGCGTGTTGGTTCGTCACGGAAAATGGATGAAACGGGACTGTATAGAATAGGAACAAGACATAGAAAACGAGGGAGTTGTTTCATCACTCACACACACACACACACACACACACACACACACACACACACACACACACACACACACACACACACACACACACACACACACACACACACACACACACACACACACACACACACACACACACACACACACACACACACACACGCACACGCACGCACACGCACACACACACACACACACACACACACACACACAAAGAAAACAGCGCAAACAGAGCTAAGGCTCGAAGACGCAGGACTACAAGAAAACAAGGACTATACCTATGCTGTTCGATTTATCGCACACTAATCGACCCAGCGCGAACAGAGCAGACATGAAAAGACAGAGGGAAACGAGACAGGGCTATTTCCTGACTTAAGCCTACTGCATTGTCTTTTTGTTCTTGAGCTGTTTGAGCTGGAACTTTACTTAGTGATGAGCCAAGCCTGCTACAAGTTACTTCCGACAGGAGAACTTCGGTCGCGTTACGAAGCCCACGGATAAGAGTGAGTTTTATTTATGTACACGCACCAGTGCGGCCACACATGGGACCAGGCAAACCAGGATAAGCACCCCCTGCTGGTCTCGCCGCTCGCGTGAGTCATTTTCTTGCGCAGCATCTTCAGAGACGAACCGTTTCTAAAGGAACTTCGCAACATCGGGCAACGGAGGACTGGATGTCATCCAAGAGTCGCTTCAGACTCGGCGACGACCGCTCCGTGTCGTCGTCACCTGCATCCATCCGTGCGTGTCGGCGCCGGCGATCGGGCGCTGCCACCGCTACGGAGGGTGGCGGCGGCGGCGTTCCGATAAGGCACCGGTGGTCGGCGTGCCCCCCTATCGGATGGAAATCCTTTTTCCCCGCTTCCAGCATGAATTATTTCGTCGCATCGAACCGCTCCGCTGCCTGCCTGCGCCACCCGCAGCAGACGTGCCCGGGGCACGCCCCCTCGGCACGAACTCTGCGCCGCTCTGATTATACTCCCCGGGCGCGCCGCTACGCGGATGGCGGCCCTAACCCCGATTCTGCACCCCCTCCTGCACCGCACCACCCGGCTCGAGTGCGCATCCCCCCCCCCCCCCCTTGTCTCCAAGAGGAGATATGCAGGGGGCAGGCGAACGACACGAAAGGCAATGAAAGAAGCGCGGAGTGAAAAAAAGAAAGATGGCCAAGTGGGAACCTCTGCCGGGTCTTATCTGCTCCGTATGTTTTCCTGGCAGAATGAGTACAACCCGGTGGACATAAACAAGATCTGTGCACAAGTTGGGAGGGTATAACTCTGACTGAAGATGACCTTTTCGATCGGATACTCTGAACTCTTGATAGTGGTTTGGAGAACTATATCTTGAGCGCTCGTACTCGTGTGTGTTATTCTTCTGTATGTTAACTCTTCGAGCTATATCTATTTGTAACTATGGTAGACCAACTAGTCCCAACAAACTTTCCTTCTGGACAATGAACGCCTCCGTGAAACACATACATGACGTTTCAGCTAACTTGCGCCCAGTATATGTATTTTTTTAATTTCACACACTCTAAAGAAAAGCTACAGCAAAAATGAAACAGGGCAGTTAGCATTGATGAAATAATCCTGACGTTGTTGAACAGGCGTTACAACTGTTCTATTGAAGATTTTTCGCTAGAGTTACTCTTTTATAGGTTAATTGAGCAATCTTTGTTAATTACCCACCTTGGCAGATGGGACAGTTGATTATCTTAGCATACATGAAACATTCGGACGTTTCTGAACAAGTGTTACATCTTCTGTATTCAAGATTTTTCGCTAGAATTGACTAATTAAAAGTTTAATTAGGCAATCTATTAATTACCCAGCTTGGAGGACGGGGAAAACATATCATGACGTGCTACATACGGCTCAGAACAATACTGGAGCAATTAGACACGCGTAGAGCATATCTTTGTTGTTGTTTTTTTCAATACATGGCGCAAGTTACCGGTAACACCTTGAATTTGCGGAACAACGCTGAATACATTCGCCCAAACAGCTTTGATGCGACAACTTTTGACTGAACGGTAATTGGCTCGGAAGAAACAGCAAGAAGAAATATCCATTCGGCTGCTCAATACTGGAGATAAAGAACGGAAACGAAAACGTGATGTTGAGGGAGTGTTCGCGCATACGGCGATCAGGCACCTACCAAAATACACAGAAATCTGTCCCGGCCCTTTTGACTCTGTGAAACAACGGGGTGCTGAAAAGTTCCTGGCTTTGTACATACAGCGTATAGTCACAGCTTTAAAAGTACACAGTTGTTCAAGATAATCCCTCCTCAAACAGATGCCCTTTCTACATCGTTGTTTCATCTTTTCTAGTTCATTACAAAAAAAAAAAAAAAAAAAAAGGACATGCTATAAAACGTCAAAACACCTCTTAGCAGCATGTTTGACGTCAAAAAGTCGTCGGAATGATGTCACTTCAAGTGTTTCTTCACGTTAGGAAACCTGTGGTAGTTTGAAGGGACCAAGGTCACGTGACTATGACCGATGGTGGGCCAATGTGGAACCCAGGGTCTTCAATTTGGCAGCCGCGACTTTGGACGTGTGCTATTTTTCATTGTTGACAGTTCAAACATTTCGGTAGCCACTTGTGTTGGATATTGGTGCCAATGGAATCGACATGCTCCCGGAAGATTCCCAGGAGCTGGGCTATATTTTCGGCAGGTTCTCGCCTATCATCAAGAATCAGCCTGTAGACAGCATAATTGGTTACCGGATCCTTTGAGGTTGTTGGGCGGCCACTTCGCGGTTAAAATTCAATGGTAAAATGGCATGCCTCGAAACGAGAAAGCGAACTTTTTTTTCACAGCGTGCTGTAGGAAAAAACACTGCTCCCCCCAATGTTTGTGGCATTTCAGTGTGAATGTCCTTTGTGGGCTTTTCCTGGAGAAACAAAAAACTTCATGACGCCTGTAACTTCTCCCTGTAACTACACCTATAAGAAACTTGCTTATACCTCTGCCATCTGACGTTCCAACTCAAATTGAAACTAGTGATGAAAATCAGACACCTCATACTTGCACAATTACTGAACAAGGTATCAAGCTTTCATATGGTTCCACGTTTATTAAATAAGTTCCATTCTGAGCGAAAGGTGACAAAGCCAGAAACTTTTCAGCCCCGCTGTAGGTTGATGCTCCCTGGAGCCATCCCACAAGTGCTGCTAGTTAGGCGAGTGGGTTGGGTGATGGATGTTGTTCCAACATTTTGCTCTAAAGCGTTAATGAGGTGATAGCGGTCATGGACTGCGCGTGGGAGATCGGAGCAAAAATGATTTGAGTTTCCAAGCACAATTTTACGATTGCGTTAATTCCTGCTTTAGTTTTTTCATGGCGCACTTTTTTTATTTGCTTTGAAATCTAGGTGGCCTGCCTTGAGCCCTAGGCTAGATGCTGAGGGTACTTTGTAGGGCAGAATCTGGGTAGGCTGACAATTCAGAAGAATGGACTGCACCACGTGGGCACAGATTTCCAACGCGTCGAAGCGTACCGCCTCTGCATTCATATTCCCTCCATGCGATGACTGATCATGTGCCAACTGCTCATAGATAAGTGATCTCTGTACTACGCTCATCAACTGGCCCAGTTCATATGCTTTCAAACCGCCGGTTCACCATGCCTTCCCATCCGAACGCAGTGGTGGCATCACCCGAGTAGAGGAAAGCTCCGCAATTCATTGTCGTTTCGCGCACAGAAGGCTATGAAGCAACCCTAATCAGCAGAGAATATAATGTGCTCATAGGCGTATGCAGGGTTCGCCGTTAGGGGGTTGGGGGGGGGGGGGGGCGAAGTATTCTTGCAGCCCCCCCCCCCTTCTCCTGATTGGCGAGCCCGAAAGAAAACAAGCTTCGCAATTGATGCAAAAAATGAAAATGAGGCAATGACTTGCGTCTCACAACAACAGGCCTGTCTTTGGACCCTGACTCCCCGTGTGTGTAAAGGTGCTAAACGAAGAGTTCTTGGAATGTAAAATCAAGTGTCCTCCGCCGCCATTATCGTCAAAAACCTCCATGGCCCTAACCCGGCTTTTTAAACAACTACGGGACAGGTTAGACTGAGGTAAACGTAGAGAGTAGACTTCGCGCCCCCCATGCGTTGATGACGGGGGGGGGGGGGGGCTCTCACCAATGCCCAGGCTTTATGATTTTACCTACCGTTTAGCCATCCCAAATCACTTATCTGACTTGCAGTTATCCATCCGTAAACTGTACAACAGGCAGAAGGCGCAATGAGAATCTCAGCCTAAATGAGGACTTCGTTCGCTCTCTCCTTTTGTACGTTCGTTTCATCGGCGTTTACAGCGACCGTATACCAATCATTTCAAGAGAAGCAAAGCTAGCAAAAACCTCTATCGGTTTCTCGCGTTCTACTGCACGCAGTTACTTTCTCTGTAATGAACCGCTACATAACGGTTGCACTAGCAAGCCCTTGACATTGCAGTTGCTCCTGAAAATCAAGCGACTTACGAATTCGTGAGGCGCGCAAAACGCGCGCTGCTGGCCGCCCCTACAAGTCAGTCGAAGAAGACGAACCCCCCCACAGTTTCCGAATTCTGCGCTGACGGCAGCTGCAACAACGAAAGAGCGCAAGTGTCAGGGGGGTTCAATCACGTCGCAGGAACGCCGACAAAGACCGTTCCGCCGAACAAACATTGCGACGAGGGACTCCGGTGAATCAACTCCACCTTCTCTGTTCCCCTGCTACGTTCCCTTCATTGCTACAAGTGGCGATGGCGAAAAAAGAAAAAGGGTAAAAAATAAAGAGCGCGAGCGTAACACCCGAGGGCAGAGCTGTACACGGAATGTGGTAGCCGTCGACAACATGCTCAGACGCACACATAGAGGGGGGGGGGGGGGGATAGTTCGAAGAAAACACAAACATAAAGAGCGTAACCGACGCGCAAGGCAAACATCGCGCCAAGTCGTCGCCACGGCATGCCGGCTGCTTCGGCGGCTCGACAGGTGTCAGCTCCTCGAAACTTGATGACAGGTCGCTTCTTCGCCAACCGCCACCGCCCGAAGAGCAAGTGGTAGTCGTAGCGGGAGTAATACGGGCCAAGAGCCAAAGCTGCCGCGGCGGCTCCGAGAAAGACCCGAGCGGCGCCGCCGCCGCCGCATCATTGCAAGGCTTTCGAGCAACGGGAGCCGGAAGTCACGCCGCTACCTGCGAACCGCTTTGGCGCGCGCGCCAACGGCGACTGTCTCGCGGCAGAGGATGAGGGCTCCTTCTTCTCGCCAGACGCCACACTCACAAGCACAGGCCTGCGCTGCCACACAGACAGCCCACACCAACTCTTGCCACTTCGTTCCATTGCAGACACGTACTACACATACGCGCGAAATCCTGAAAGGGGGGTGGGGAGGGGGGAGGTATGACGTGTCGTTCGAAGTATACAGTGGCAAGAAGCAACGGCCGGCAGCGCGGTCATTCACAAACAGCGCCGCCCGTGCGGAGGCCACGCTGATGAGAGACAACGCACGGCGCGTACACACTACAACACCCGTACGCACACAAATTGCGCGACCGACCACGGAGGTGGCGGCGGTCGCACGTGTAGGAGCAGCTGTCTCGTCTGGATCATGCACTGTACGTGCGCTTGCAAATTAGAAGGAAGGAAGCGAGCACGTGTCGGCGGATGACACTACACGGAGCCGACCATACACCACCGCCGCCGCTGATTGAAAAACTCTGCCCGGAGAACAAACAAGGCCGACAGGCAGGCACTGGCGGCGCCAGAAGTCGTGAGGCTCGGCGGACGCACAGGTGCAGTTAGCGGAGCAGTGGGTTCTTCTCACGCTAATGAGAGAGTCGCGCCGAGGGGAGTGACCGACGAAACCGCAGGATTGAAAAGCGAGGGCCCTGTTCTTAGTGACGGGTCATCCGCGTTCTGTGTAGGCACGCCGTGCAAGCACACGACGTCGAGATGTCCACCCTCTCCGCACGTCTTCGAAAGACGAGCGTACGGTACTTTGCAGTGTGGGCGAGAATCGACTCTCAGCTGTGTGTGATACCGCAGCGTGCAGTTGGGCAGTCCTCAATTTTTTGACTTCCTCCTAAGTGCTTGCTTCCTTGCATGTGTGTATATGTTACAGTGTTTCCGTCTCTCTCCCTCACAACGTTTCCCTCTCTCATTGTGTGTTTTAGGCGTCGCCGCGGTGTAGCTCCTTTGTTCACCAATGCAACGCGCACCAGAGTAAAGGAACGGGAGGAAAAGTGGGGGGGAGATGAAAGTGGTGGAGAAGGAAGGCTGCCTGCGAGGCCGTACACGCCATAAGCCTCCGATCCATTCGAGCGAGCTTTGTCGCTGCGCTGTGCAGAGCCTCGCCGCAAACGCCATCCGCGTATACATAAGAGCGCGCGCGGCCTTACCTCATCAGACAGGAAGTGCGCCGGGCCGCCCACGCTGGGGCCCAAGAATTAGCGTCCACTTGCGGCTGCGCGCACGGTCAGTGAGTCCCCTTACTGCCCTCAATAGCAGAGTACGGGGACAAGCGGCGGGCGCGCGGTGATTTAGCCTTCGGGGTGGAGAAAAAGACGACGACGAAGAAGGCGAACGCTGTGTTATACGCCGAGAAGGGTCCGGCGCGCGGAAGCGACTGCGCGGCGGACCTTTTGCCTGACCGTCCGTCCGTCCGCGTAGCCATTGTTCGAGGGGCGTAGTACATGGCGCGCGTTACATCTGCGGACGCTAATGCCGCCGCTAGGCCTTGCGAAGAGAGCGAGAAACCATTCGGGCGAGTCGAGTCGTTTTGTGAAGCGACTGGGGAAGCAGTGAGACATGAGACGGAGACCCGAAGTGGGCTGAGCAATTGGTCCTTTGGCAAAAAGAAAATAAACGAAAACATGGGCACGCTCGAATGGACCGTCCTTTTCTTTCCTGGGAAGAAACAACGCCAGGAGAAAAAAAGAAATCGCTTTCGCGACCCGTGGGCGAAAGTGAGCGCGCTATTACGCGAATAGCGGTCTCCGTGTCGTGGCGGTCCGTGCTAGCGTGCTGTACAACGTACACTCAAGGATAACGGTTTGGAAAGAAAACGAAGAGAAAGACCAAAAAAAAAAACAAAAAAAAAACAAGAAGAAAACTCTCTTAAGGCGATAGCGGCACGATTTTACAATTTCGAGAAGGGGAAGGAAAGAATTTACAGACGTTGAGTTTGGCGGAGAGAGGGAGAGGAAAAGAGGGAGGTGGTTTGTTGTTTGTCGCTGTTACTGCAATTCGTAATTTCTTAGCGCTGAGCCGTGCTCTTCTGGTAAGGGCTGCAGAAGATAGTGTCATCCTTTCAGTTTACAAATAAAGAACCACTTCTCTCTCTCTCTTTCTTACATACAGAGTTTTGTTCCTTTCCTAAAAGACAGGTCATACGAATAAAAATACGACTGATATTGTCATAGGCGTGCGCAGGGTTCCCCTTCAGGGGGGGGGGGGGGGGGGGGCGAAGGCTCGTCGAAGCGCCCCCCTTTCCTATGAAGTCAATGTATGGGGCAGACTTTGCGCCCCCCCCCCCTTCCTAGGTGACTTAGGGGGGGGAGCGCCCCCTCTGCCCCCCCCTCGTGCGCACGCCTATGGATATTGTCGTATCCCTGCTATACATGGTTCTAATCGCTCCCCGAGTCATGGACGATCGAGAACAGCGACGCTGCCTAGTGGCGACCTCTTGCGACGTTGCGTTTAACAAGATGTCGATAGGAACGTTCCTGCGTTGCGCGACTCTTCTACATCAACAGATACTTGGAAAAAGTTGGTCCGTCCCAAGTCACCATGTTACGTTCTCGACGATTTTATCGCATCTAGTGTACCGTGGTGTCCAAGCGATTCTTTAAATTTCAGCAGTTTATCTGTGCGGGGCACTACGAACGTTGTTGACGATGGAAAACAGGGCTAGATAGATATAAGAGATGGAAGGCGGGAAAGTTAACTAGACGCGCGTGAGGTTTGTTACCGTGCACTGGGGGGAAGGAGATATGAGAATCGAATAAGGCATGGGTGACAAAGAGCACTATCGAAGCTCCCGCACATGAAGGTGTGCATTAAATGTATATACTAATGGTTGCAGAAACCTGTCCACTGGAGGAGCTACAAAGAGGCTCTCGTTACTCTTTGCACAGAGAGTAACGATGAGCGTAACAGATAGCTGTAATGTATAACATCATTGTGTTATCAGTTTCGCTTATTTTTAATTACTTTATACTGAGAACCGCAAATTGTCAAATCAGGAGAGGACATACAAAGACGCATTAATAGTAACTGCAAAGATTTCAGCGGAGTTCTTAAATACTTGAACAGTTCCAATGTAAAATGAAAAGTGCAATGTATCAGATTTGTTAAAAAAACATTGAATTTCTCGAGCTCTCTTTCATCGGCTTTTCTGTCGTAGATGACCCAAGCGTATTAAATAACGGGTCAGAATGCGCAGATTATAAGCGCCCATGAACGACAAGCCCACACAGTGGGTTCACTATCCCCCTTTCAAATCTTCATTTATGTCACAATTAGTATGTAAGGTGTTCCTTACATTTCATTCTGGTCCGTCATGCGAAGTGGCTGATTCGATGTGTTATCAACGAAGTACAATGCATGGTTGCCTCAAAGCTAGTTTCGCAGCGCAAACGGAATGGCTACTCAGTACAAAGTGAACCAAGACACAAAGTCATGGAGTTTCATTATAAAAAAATAATAATAATTACGTCAGTGACACCTGGCTTGAAGGGATAAGTGCCATACTGCGACCTGCTTCCGCCAGGTGTTCTGCGGTCCAAGGGAACTTCGCTCAGGGCAAAATAAAATAAAAAGCAGAAAAAGTACAAGTCAAAATCTCACATCGTAAGCGCTATTCTGTCATCATCCGAAGCTGCCAAGACCGACGGATGAAGTGGAGATAAGCTAATGAAATAACTAAGTAAAAGCGAGAGTTCGCAAAGCCTTGGCGATGTACACAGATAACGTGTGTGCACCCACAGCCCATGCACGCCTTAAGCCGAAGCAGCGTGCATAGCGGTGCTCATAGCTATATACTCCATATAGAAGAAGGCGCGCACGCGAAGCAGAAAAAGGCGTATATGTGCGTGCGTGCGCGTGCGCACACGTTTAGGCGCGCGGCTTCTCAGGGAGTCGGGAGGTGCCTCCCACAGCCTTAACCAACTGTGTAATTAGCGCTCATCAATTACCGACGCTCTCGGCGCACGCCCGTGAACGAAGCCGCCTGCGCGTGTACACATACGCGCGCGCATCACGGTAGGAAGACAAATCCAGCTCGGCACCTCCCCGCGCCGCTGGGGGCAGCTCGGCCTTTTCCTTTGAAAGCGACCGGACCCCATGCTGGCTCGGGGCTTCTCACCGTTTCGCGCAGCACCGGCGGCGAAAGCCATAGCCTGCCCGCTTCATTGTACGCAGGCTATTTTGCTTTCGGCCTGCGTTGAGAGACCAATATACACGGAGCTATAAGGCTGTGCAAGCTGCCGACGTTATTTGTTTTCCTATGACGCCTTTTCATGGAACTCTGTGGCTTCATTCCCGGCCGCCACTCGGAAGCGGCCCGCATGCCACCACTACTCGCGAGCACAGCGAAGTTTTCTGTAGCTGCCAAGCCCGCTGCAGAAAAGCTGGGATCTTTGCGTTCCAGTCAAGGAAGATGTGGCTGGCAATAAACTGATTTCTACGAAAAAAAAAAATGCTTTTGATGACAAACGCCAGCTCGGGAGTGGGCTGGTTTTCGGTGGAATCGTGTCTTTGATTACGGCTCTGAGGAAGGACGTTCATTTCTGCAAACCACAAGGAAGCACGGCGCAACGCCTTATGTGTGTGCGAAGGGGCGGATATGGGTATGAAAGGCAGAAGAGAGATGAAAGGTTGGTTGATAGTTTCATGAAGTTTAACGTCCTAAAGCGACTCAGGCTGTTTGCGATGCCATGTAGTGGAGGGCTCTGGACAATTTCGACCCCCTGGGGTTCTTTAACACGCACTGAAATCGCGCAATACACGGGCCTCTAGCATTCCGCCGCCATCGAAACGCGATCACCGTGGTCGGGATCAAATCTGTATCTTTCAGGGCAGCAGCCTAGCACCGTATGCAATAAGCCAACGCGGTGGTCAGAGAGGAAAAAAAAGAGAGGCCGCATTTCTATAGATTAATGGCCACAGTACTGAGCTCTCGAAACCTGCCGACTACAATGCGACCTATTCTCCATTAGAAAGGTGTATGCTAAAATTTACCGTTACACATGCGGCAAGAACACAGGGAAGTTTATTGCATACAAGTAACGGCAATTCAGGTGACTATAACTTCACTGGGTAACAAAATGGTTGAAGAGAAAAGTATGTAAATAGTTTTCTGAAGGCGGAAAGGTTAACCGGAAGATAACTGCCCACTTTGCTACCCTGCATTGGGGAAGGGGTAAGGGGAGTCTGAAAGTTACGACACAACATAAAAGTGAAATGAATAGTATAGCTATTAACTAACTTAGTTGGACATTCATGCAAGGCATCTAACCATTATTTCATTTGCTATTGTAACTGAATGTACAATTGCGTATTGAAAAGGAAACAGCGCGATTTTATCAGACGGGGACAACGGTAAAAGAAACGAGTATCGGTACCTCTACCATTGCTCCCGTCTTAAAAAATGGCGCTGTTTCCTTTTAGGGGCGAAGCTCCTTAAAGCGGCACCCGTTCGTCCCTCGTCGTAGTCGTAGTGCGTAACCAGTCTTACGCTTTGACCTCCAAGGTGGTGCCGGTGGGAGATTTCTCCTGTGCGTTGTTGAACAATAAAAAATTCGCAGCGTGCGCGTTAACTAAAAGCCGAATTCTTCTGTCTCTCATTCCCCATTAGCAGCCATTGGCATGTTCCAGTAGGAAACGTTAGTAGAAGTGTTAAAAGCCGACTTCTGCTGTCTCTCATTCCCAGTAGCAGCCATTGTTTACCTCCAAGGTAGTGCCTGGTGAGATTTCTCCTGTGCGTGATTAAACAATAAAAATTTTGTTCAAAACGCCGTTGATTGACGAAATAAACCAACGAAAGACGCCAGATGTTTTCTAAAAGCAAAACGAAAAGACGCCAGATGTTTCTAAAGCAAAACGAAAAGACGCCAGCTGCTTAACGAAAGACGCCAGGTGTTTTCTAAAGCAATGGTTTTATAATCAAAACCATATCGCGATACAGGTTTGTAGTTGACGATGCTCGTTGCCGTCGGTGTGTGCTCGTATGCAAGAACCACTTAGCTTACATTTCACCGACCACAAAGCGGTCATAATGAAAGGACAACGGAAACCAGCAATAAAAGTTTGATAAAACATTTAATCAATCGTTTCACGTCAATTTTATCGGGCGAATTAACGGAAGAAATTTCACGGTTTAACCGATGATTACTTCCAGGAGCTTCACCCAATCTCATCATCATTCACCTCGTGGATCTGCCGTCAATTTTTTTAATATGCGCAACCAGCTAGCCCAAGGCGTCACTTTACTAAGATTTAATTGCGATTAGGTTGTCCGTGTAAATTTATACACATGAACAGGCCCATAGCCAGGAATTTTTTCGGGGGGGGGGGGCCCACTTGTTGAAAGCCTTGAAAAACACCAATTTTTATTATTTTTCCTCGGTAAAACACCCCCTTTCATCAGAATTTCGGGCGGGGGGGGGGGGGGGCAGCCCCCCCCTGGCTACGGGCCTGCACATGAGTGAGGCTAACTGTAACTGAGGTGCGGCTTAAAGGGCCCCTCACCAGCCCCTCAAAATACAAAAAAAAAAAAAACCGAGCGCGTTTTTCTCTGCTGGCGTTTCTCGTCTTGCTGGCGCACTTCGTGACGCATTCACAGTGTTTCCCGTGACGCCTATAGTGTACAGTCTCTCGATTGGTCCATTTACGTTAAACATCACATGTAAATTATCTCCTGCACTGCTTTGCCAAGCAGCCGCCCACCCATTCTTCCTTGTCTCGCATGACTATCCTGCGCGATCAACTGATTTTCTTCAACTGATTCACTTCATTTTGTGTGCTTCCGACTGCGCAAGCGGCGATAACAGCGTGTAGGCGACAAGCGCGCAATCTTGACAGGCTGAACGCTTAGTGCTGACACTGTACACGCGCTTTTAAGAAATAAGTGGCCAGGAGGAGATATTGCCTGTAGGAAGAGTAGCGAAGGCGAGGAGGAAACCACTCCCTCGTCTTTGAACGCGTGGTGGTGAGGTGCCCTTTAAAGGCTGCTGACATTCCAGTGCAATTATGTACAATATTGGATTTATTACAATGTAAAAAACGTTACCTTTGATTATGCGCTACTGTAAGGACTCGAGTTTGATTACACGGGAACTCGCCTGTGCACAGGACGCCGATACTTTTTTTTTTCTTGAGTTATTCCAGTAGACTCTTTTTAATTGTAAATAGAGACGTTTTTCCCAGTATAAACAAACCTTTTTTTTTTTTTTTTTGCGTGACCTGAATTTTAGAAAACAGGTTAACGTCTGAATGGCAGCAGCAGCCATATAATCCTCATTGCTATAAAAACAATCATATAAAAGCTTGAAAATGGTTAAAACCCTTTAGAGTTATCTCCATCAGGGATACATACTGCAGTTTCTTAAGCACTTCAAATCAAATGGCGAATGATTGTGCAGCCGTGAAAGAGCAATAAAGAAATATGCTGTCGCTATGAGGGCATGACGAATGTTCCAGCAGGAGTTACAGCTTTCGATCTTAGAGGGAAACTTATAATAAGAGCTTATCGCGTATACTGCACATCTAAAAAACTAAACGCCACACGTGGACGTCGAAGCTACTGGCAGTATTCAAACGCCTCCGACCACGCTGCGGCTCTAAGCAAGAATCACAATGCACGTGCAAATGACCGTATGGGCGAGTGGCAGGCGCTAAATAGCAAACTAGTGCAGTCCGAGCCAGCCCCGGCAGCGCCTCCAGTAGCCGAGTGAAGCACAATTTTTTCTTCTTCGCCTGTGAGGCCCCGTAAGAGCGGAGAATACGAGGGGGTGTGACGGGACTCAGGCCGCGCACGTTGGCCAACCGTCTTGTACATACGGCTCCACGCAGGAGCAAGGCCTTCCTAGAAACCGTTGCCCGTCTCTTCAACGAGCGCCCTTTAATTATACACCTCATTCGGCGGCAACCCCCGGGAACTGCTACTTGTTTTTTTGTCTTCACTTCTACGTTCGCTTGTTTCGCCCACTCAGCGCTCGGATCGGAGAAACCACAACGGCCGCTTTTTCGCGAGAACTCCAGTGAAATCTCACAAAAGGGTTAGTATAGTAGCCCTCTGGGTGCGAAGTGCCCAATTTCTTCCTTTCATCTATTTCCTGCCCCTTTCCTCCACCACCAGCCCGCTTCTTAACTTGAAAACCAATCTCGTAAATAACGGGAAATATCCGCCGGAAATTTGCGGAGATTCTCGTGTCTTCGGCGTAGCCCGCATCCATCCGTCAGAGTTTCCGTTCCGGCAATATACGTCAGCGCGTGCACCGACGAAATCCTGCTCCGTGATTCGTAACACCAGTGAAATGTCGACACCGAGCTTGTTTCGCTTCGTTAAGACATAATGAAGCTTCATCTTTATGTTCCAGAATCCACGTTTCTTCCGACAACGGAGATAAAGATTTACATGTCCCAAATGTTGGCCGTTTCGCAAGGTATATATATACCGTGTTCAATGTGTTTGACAGGGGCTACTAGGTGCATTACGAGAGGGAACAAGACATAGCCTAATTTAGGCAGGACGAAGTGAAGACGTGTCGTGTCTGTCCTCTCAACTTCGTGCAGTCTAAAGCGCTGTTTTATTCCCTACCATGATGCTCGCTGCATCAGGACAGCTACGGAACGCGCGCTGCAATTCGACCCCCAAAGACGCGCCTTCTGATATTCATAATTACCTGGGAAAGAGAGAAAATCGAGAACATATGTATGTGCTACACGCTCTGCGGCTCAAACAGATTAAAGATAGCCTTCACGACCAGTGTAACTGCGAGTCTGTAAATGCATCTTATGGAGCACCAACCACATATAGGGACAGAAACAGCTTGAAAGAACTAGATTGATTTCATTTCTGCATCTATACTATATCCTGGATGAAGTGAGCGCGTATGTAAGGTGCGTGTGAGCGCATACGCCAAGCGCAATAGTGGTGAAAAAATATTTGTTTCAAGCTCGGACCTGGAGCAACAACTCTGGGCCGTCCAGCGAGCCGAGGAAGCCGCCAAGGGCCAGCAACCCTTGGCCGAAGCCTAGAACGGGATCGAGGCCCATCCCACCAATTCGCAGGGCACTAAATGAAGTTATTTGATCTGATCTGAAGGTTTCCCAAAGTGGCATGATTCTACAAGTATTTTGTTATTCCCGTCGATGCGATCTTTCTGTGCGCAAGCAATTCTAAATATTAAACAGCTTTTCGGAGTGCTGCAGAAGCAATTATAAACGAAATTTTGTAACTTTACGTTATAATTTAGCAATAAAAATGCGTGAAACTACAACTGAACGCAACAATCACCTATTACCCCATTATTCACGGATTATGATGTATTATTGATGGAATGCATAAAGTTCGATTATTTGATTTAATGTGCGGGCAACTCGTTCAAAAAAAGAAGAGTCTTTTTGATAGGATGGTGTTTTGTGCGAGCTAATTCTCATGTGTTTTATGTATGTTTTTATTTTCGTTTTTAATAAATCAAGCGCAGGCAAAAGTACATGAACAAGTTAGTTGTCAGCAGCCGCCATTGCAAAAAAAAAAAAGGGGGGGGGGGGGGGAGAACTATTGTGTTGCCACTCCTGACAAAAAATACCTTGTCTAACGTCCCCGTCTAATGGCACCTCGAGCAAAGTGCTCGTGCACGTAGTAAGAATCGATCCAAGAAGTCAAATGAAGTGACATTTTGTAAGATCAAGATACAACTTACCCAAAGCGTAATGTCTGTGGCGTTTTTTTTTTTTTTTTTTTTGACTGCATCGGGCACAAGTTTAGAAACATGACACGCTCACTAAGGTGTACACCGCGATCCACAGAGAAATGAAATGCATGCCTATCGCGTGAGGTCACGTATTAAGAAGTTGAGAAGTGCATGTGTTATATGCACTAATGTCACAACCTGGGTGCATATGATTAATAAAGTGCGCCTCACCTGGCGTTCTTTGGTCATAACTGACCCATGAATCATTAATTCCTAAGCACCATCATGCACGCATCGTCTTCGATCCTGTTTTAAATTAGTCAGAGGAATCACGCGGCTGCGAAGAGTCTGCCGCTGTTACTGGGACCATTCAAAAAAGCCTGTCAACTTGAAAGTACTTCTCTGCCATTAACAGTGAACGTCCAGCAGTTTCAAAAAAGAAAGTGAAGTGAAAGCTTTCGAAACAGAAGCGTGCACTAAGAAGGCGTGGGCGAAAGAGAGTCTGAGGCCGACAATATAGCGGGCAAATTAGCACGCAAATACCCCGCAATTACGCCTCTCTTTAAGAGCACATCGCTCGCAGCAGCAGCGCACCAAGCGTCCAATTACAGCCAACGAGCCCAGCCCGCCAGGAAAAACGTCTCGTTAACACCGCCAATTATGACCGTTTGTGGCTTCTTAAACACCCGTCTTGAAAAAAAGGAAGGGCAGGGGTGGGAGTCCCGAAGCGGCAGGACTAGGAAGATGAAGAAGCGAAAGGACAACGGAGAGGAACTGTATAGTCTTTTCGCTGCACCGAAAATTGAGGAGAGAGAGAGAGACACTCAGTAAGAAAGAAGAGAGGAAGAGGGGTGAAGACTACATACAAGAATGCCCCGTGCGTTCAGTGAAGCGCGCACACAAACATAACCCGCCCTTCCGTATGTACGGGCCACGAAAATAGCGAACCACAAAGACCACGAGCTGCGGCGGTTTTCGTAAGGATATGGCCCGCTTCAAACTACGGCGTTCATGCGTTCACCGGCGCCACAACTAGAGAGGGAAGGAAGGTGGGCGAGTCCTTCTGTGTGCATTGCGGGCTACTACTGCAGGGCATTTCGCTTCGCGAGTCTGGCGCCGTCTAAATGCCACCTTTCGGCTCAGAGTTCAGATCGGCGGCGGGGGTGACTGCGGTGGTGGGATGAGGGATGTGAGGGTGGTGCAGTGGTTTCGAAAGAGTCTGTTCTCCCTTTATATGTAAGCTTTGAACGTATCTCTTTTCTCTCTTTCGTTTTCTTTATCTGTCTTCCTTTTTTTTCCCCCCCTTTTTTTTTAACTCTAGGCCAGCTCGAAATTAGACGTTTCCGCGGAAAAAGAAAGAAACCGCGACCGCCAGCTACCTATGAGGCCACCGCGTCTCCGCAAATCTATACCAGGAGAAGACCTTCCCAACAAAAGCTTCAAGGAGAGTTATGGCGAGACCTTCCACGCTACCGGAATTTTAGTCAGTTCCGGCTCGCGTTTTGCAGAAATGACGGATGTTTGGTTTCTTACCTTGCCTTGGCCTCCTCCGCTCTTCCAGCTGTCCGAGGCACGGCGGCTGTTCCACGAAAAAAAAAAAAAAAAGACGTTGTATTAAATATGTTTAATGTTTGCCATGCAAAGTATAGCTTATGTTATTATGCAGATTGCCAGCACGATTTCGAAACGTTTTCGGAAGTGTAAAACTAAAGGCTCATTCATGTTCGATTTGCCATCACTTCCCTTTTTCTTAGTGGATAGCTTTTATGCATACACTTGGAAGGGGAGGTAGTCAAGCCGTTTAGAAACATATTGCTTTAGCTATATCATTAATTAAAGTGAATACAGCAAAAGCTAACGGCATGCGGTCCCCTCTAGTGCTGAAGTATGTCTGTGCATGTGCTCGAAGTATGAATTATTAAAGGACCAAAGATGACGTCGAAAATGCGCATGTTCATTAAGGCAACTAGATAAATAATGCAGCAAAAGCATGAGCATTGTCACTCATGTGTCTTCCTAAGCAGTTGTTATTATTAGTACTGGACGCTGAAGAGGTGCTTGGAGATCTTGTGCGTTAGTGTCACTTTCCAGCAATCACTTATGCAGCCGCTTTCAGGTGTAACTATTGATGCTGCCACCTAGTTTCTCGTGGCATGACATAACCCTGCTGCGTCGGCTGCTGTTTGGAGCAGCCTGCACTAATTAATACAGCTGTCAAATGTAAACGGACTATCTCACCTATGTGGCGATCACAGCAAAAGTGCAGAGACTATCCAACATCTCCATTTCCAGAAATATTCTAACCAGGGCGTCTTGAGCAGATCAGAAGAACTGCTCCCTTATTAATGCGAGAAGTTCCTGAACTTGGCATCACATCTAATTAATTAATTAATGCATTAATTTATTAATTAATAATGTGGAGACCTAACTAGGTCCATCAGAGCAGAAGACCACTGGGGTAGTCACTGGGTGAGAACGGGTTGTGGGGAGGGGGTTGTTAAATCCTCCTGAAGTTTTTGATTTTGCAAGTGTATTCAAATGTGTATTATTACACACGCATATATAAACTCACGCGCGAACATACACAGATGGCGGTTGAACTCCCCCCATCACTTCCCACCCGCCCAACAAAAATTACTTGGTTATGCCCTAGCAGAAAGCCCACACATGTTCTGCGGTCCTTGAAGGTACTTCAGCGCCCCGCTCTATAGAAACTAGAAACTACGTTCACTGGCCATTGTCCTCTACACAGGCATAACTCGAAAACCCTTCTCTTTTCTCTAGTTCACTCCTCCAAACAATAGGTAGAATATCAAACTGGACAACGTATTCATACTAAAAATAAAAAGTAGTAGGAAGTTTACAAAGCCGAAAACGCAAAAAGTCAATAAAGGCTGCTTCTCCTCAACAACACTGCCCTCGCAGAGAAGCCACCTTCGACGAACGTTCAATTAAGGGCGCGTCGCACGCCCGGTTAATATAGCAACTGTTCTCCATTTTCGCGTGGCCAACGCTTCACTCATTGCAAGCTAGCGTACTAGCGTTAAGAGCTGGTAAAACAAGGCTAACAAAAGAAAAACAAAAGAAATTAAGGCAGCTTCGCACTAATCGTGCCAATCCTGAATGAAGTGCGGAGATGGGCGGCCTGCCTTGTTTCTCTTTAATTTTATCTTTCTATCTTCCTCTTTCTTTCTCTTTCTCTCTTTTGTTTCTTTGTTTTTTCGTCTGTGTATATTCTTATTTCTGTCTTTCTCTCTCTATCCTTCTTTCTCATTCTTCCCTTTCTCTCTCTCTCTACTTCTCGCTTTCCCTTACTTTTTATCTCTTCCTCTCTCTCTCTGTTCCGTCCTCTCTCTTTCTTTGAATCTCTCTCATTCTCTCTTTAGTCTGTTTCTATACATATCTCTCTCTTTCTTTTATTTCCAGCGTTTCTTCTACTTCTTTCTCTCTCTTTCTCTCTCTATCTCTCTGTACTTGTTCTCTCACCCCTCAGAGTTATTGCATCCCAGGACGGAAAAATCGGATCCCGTGTTCTGGGAGCGAAGCAGATAATGAAGAGGACGAAGACAAAGAAGAGGACGAAGAGAGCACGTGCCAGTTTATGATGATGATAAGCGTTCTCTTCGGTCTGCTCGGAATAACGGTCGGCCTAAACAACGCCGCTGTTAAAAGAAACTCGTATTGTTAAATTTCAGTCTCGACAAACAGCACGTTCTAAGAACACCACTGATAGGATTTGAGGACACATATATGTGCCTGCAGCGAGCAATGGAAAGGAAAATGATAGGTGTAGCCTTAAGAGACAGGAAGAGAGCAGAGTGGGTAAGGCAACAAACGGGGGTTAATGATATCATCGTTGAAATCAAGAAGAAGGAATGGACATGGGCCGGTCACGTAGCGCACAGGCTGGATAACCGCTGGTCATGAAGGGTAACTGACTGGATTCCAAGAGAAGGCAAACGCGTGAGGGGGGACACAGAAAATTAGGTGGGCAGATGAAGTTTGCAGGTATAACTTTTTAATTGTTCGATGCAAGAAATGGTTTACACGTGCGTAAGTCACGATGATCACATAAACAGCACACAACCCCGGGCCACGCACACGCGGGCGCCATTTATTTCCAAAGTTGCGCATCAAGATCTGTACGCCTACCAAGAACAACCGAAACGCCACCGTTGCTTGCAACGCTCAGGCGGCATGCTTTCCCGCTGACCGAGCACAAGCCGGAACTGTACAGCCTCAAGAGAAACGATGCGAATTGTTCACCCACCCTCCACAGGATGCCTCGCTGACAAACAACAACTGCAGCCAGCCGCATACCTCCTCACAGCAGTGACAATAACCTTCGTGTGCGGTATGTACATATCTCCGAAGCCGATCTATATGGTCAGGATGTCATGCAGCCCCAAAACATTTCAAGCGCAATTCGGAACCGTAGCAGTGCCACACACACACATATTGTTGCGCATCTAGAATGGCAAATATGCGTTCGCTTTACTTGATCTTGGCTTGTTCGCTTTTCCCTTTACAAAGCACGGCGCCTGTGTAGCGCATGCACAGAGAGGCTCTCACAGTCCTCCGCTTTGGCTCGCCACCCGCACCTGCGCCAACGCATGTCATCGGCCTGGTCAGTCCAGCACGCGCAAACACACGCGGCCCGCAATCACTAGAAACTTTCACATGAGCCACTTCATTCAGTGCGCTCCGACCTATACCTCCGGTTCTTCAAGGCCAGCCCCAAAGTAAATGCGCGAATACCTCGGCGGACTTATGTGTACGCGGACTCCGTTATCGGTTACACAGATCGCCGAACGGGCCCTGCTCGCGGGGTGCGACCATTAGGCATAATTACTCGGCGTCTGCGCTGAAGACGGGCGGTACCGCGGGAAACAAAGGGCAGGGCGTTGAGCGAACCTTGCGACTCGTATACGCTCCCGGGGAGGATGCGAAGAGTACGCGAGTACGGCTCGCTGCTGTGGGAAAACGGCGTGCGTCGCTGAGATCCTGGACCCGAGGAGACTGATTCCTCGGAACTGGCGCTCGCTATACTGCGAACTCTGTAGGGTGGACGACTGCCACGGTTGACGATTATACGGCACGCTCGCATTATACCCGATTTTCTCTTTCTAGAATCTTACTTTTGTTTTGATTGAGAGCGTTGTAATGCTACTCGTGCGATTCATGGGCAGACATTTTTGCACGAGAATTAAGAGCTCCTCGATAGCAGCCACGGGCTAAAATATGGGAAAGCGCGTCTTTGGCAAATACCTACCTAACGGTCTTCGGAACAAAATGAATCAAGAAGCAGTTTCGATTGATTGAACACAGTGATTACAATTACTGTTAACGATTTTTCCATCCCGTGGCGGCTGAGCGGATATTTAAATCAAATGAGCCCATTATCGACGTGCGCGTGCGTTCATGTGTTTGAAAGAGGATTAAAGAAAAATCAATCAACAAAATGTACTCGCCTTCTGTAGGGAAGAAGAGTTAGGAAGCCTCGCTAGGGTCAGCCTGTAAAGCGTGCTCGCCAATGTTACCGGTAAAATGCTGCTATAGTTAGCCTTCTCCAACAATGTCATTCTTACCTATAAGCTGGTGACTATCCGTTCAAAAACTAAGCGATTTACAGAGAACAAAAGCCTTTGCTGCACCTGGCGCTTATCATCAGACTGCTATGTGCTTCGAATGCCTCGCGAAAAGATGTGGAGACGAATGCGCACGCTACGCATAAGCACCGCAGTATAGTGACCTCTTCTCGACCTATCATCATTGCATTGTCTTCAGACTTAACAGCTTGAATCCCCTGCGTCGTGCACATCCTGATTATGAACATCCCTAACAACAATAGTTACAATGCTTTTCTCGACTCAACTGATCAAGTGTGAAATTCGCTTTAACAATAACGCAAAGTATGATCGAACGCCGAAATTACAGAAAGTATAGTAGGTAGGGATTCATCGCAATAGAAAAGAATACATGCGTAGGCACCTCACATTCTCCTGCAAGATAGAATTCACCGTAAACTAAAACTTGATGAAAGCGAAGTTTTATACAGAACAAAAAAAAAAAGCGTGTATTTCGGTTTGAGTTTTGGCATATACCAGTGGAAGCGCATGCGAGGGCCAGCCTTCGATTACCTTGCATAAATATGCGAGTTGTCATGCTCAAACAGTTATCTTTCGCCTCAGTATGGCCCATGCACAAAATCTACGGTTGGCGCTGCCATAGCTGAGCGTGAGTAGATAAGTTTTGTGCATGACTTGTTTACCACCACATTGCGACCTCTCAGTCAATTGTGTTGTCTGTCTCTCTTCTCTAAGTTCCTCAGATTTCCTGGCCTATTATGATGGTGGAGGTTTCCTAGGGAGTGGTTAATATGCTTTTTATATGGACACTCTCGGCGGATTTTCGCCGATTTCGTCGCCGTCATGTCCCGGACACACACACACACACACACACACACACACACACACACACACACACACACACACACACACATATATATATATATATATATATATATATATATATATATATATATATATATATACGGCAGAAAGAAAAATCAGAAGAAAAAAATTACTCCAGATCCACGAAGTGAATGGTGATGATGGAGCGAAGCTCCTTGGAAGCCAGTCTACGTCATTTGATTTTACTAAGTGTAGCGCCATTGATCGATGCGCTAGCGCTGCACGGTCTAAGTACGAGCGGTGCGGCGCCGGCGCAACACCTGCGCGCGGTCGGTATGCGCGCTGCGTGCGCTGTGCGAACGGTTCTGCGCATGACATCGTGCGCTTGCTCGGAGAGGGGTTTCGGAGCGGCGCCGCCGCAGCGCAACACCTGTGCGCGGTCGGTATGGACGCTGCGTGCGCTCTACGAACGGTTCTGCGCACGACGGCATGACGTTGATCGATACGCTTGTTGAGAGAGGGTTCCGGAGCGACGCCGCAGCTGTTCCGACGGGGACCTACGACGACGACGGCGACACCGGACATCGTGCGAGCCTAAGGAGCTTCGCTCCTAAAAAGACCTATAAGCTCATCTCTAAATAACGTAATCGAATCCGAAGCCTGCACATGCCATCATTGCCGCGGTGGTTGAACGATAACAGCGGCAGGTTCCCCTCTAGTTTTAGATGTGAAGCATCTTATGGCGAAGCTTAATCCGGTGGTGGTGGTGTGCCGCGTGGCCTCCCTTACTGCGCATGCGCAAACCCTTTCATAAAAAATAAAAATAAAAAACCTCCTCTCCCCCCTCTCTCCTCTAGGCATCCCTCCCCGCGGCAACCACACCCTCACTGCGCATGCGCCTCCCCTCCTCTCTCCTCTAGGCATCCCTGCCCGCGGCGTCCACACTCCCACTGCGCATGCGCGTCCCCCCTCTCTCCTATGCTCCCCCCCTCTCTCCTCTAGGCATCCCTGCCCGCGGCGTCCACACTCCCACTGCGCATGCGCGTCCCCCCCTCTCTCTGCTCTCCTACGCTCCCCCCCATATCTCTCGCCTCGCGACGCCGACGCAGGCAGCGTCTGCTAGCGAGTTTCTTGGTTGAAAAAACCGACTGCTCGCGCTGCACAACCGTTCACTGGCCACCCCGTATATATGGCAGTGGATCTTGACCTGCAAGGTGGTGCCGGTGGGAGATTTCTGCTGTGCGTTGTTGAGCAATAAAAATTCGCAGCGTGCGCGTTAACTAAAAGCGGACTACGGGTCTCTGCGTCCAGTCGGAGTCTTCTGTCTCTCACTGCCCATTAGCAGCGATTGGCATGTTCCAGTAGGAAACACCGCTCCATCACTGCGTGCTTTGCGCCTCCCCAGTTTTCTCTCCTGCGCAACGCTGCGATGAGCGCCAGCATCAACGCCGCCGCCAGTGTAAGCGTTAGCGCCCGCTGCTTCACATCTACACATGGTTCCCTTTAGCGGGAGATGGTGTAATTTTTTATGCTACGGAACTCTGTGCGTGGTAGAGTCGGCATTGCAATGCCAATGCATTTAAAACGTTGATGATTTCATACGCTCAAGTATTCGTGACCAGCGAGACTGGGACTACCGCAACGCTGGCAGAGCCAAGTATAAAAGAGGCGCTAGCTGCATGTCACAATAAACGACCGTCAAGATTACTCTACTCACCTGAACGGCTGCGCAATCAATTAGACAAGGATTGCTGGCAATTTTCGAATCGTAGTAAAATGGTGATATAAGGCTTTGTGTTCAGCGCAGGCTCTTTATGCTGATGCTCGTGATAAGAATTCACGATGTCGGAGGGAAGGAAAAACGCTTATTTATTTTATGACTAATGAGAGCCAAAAAGAATAAAAATTGCTGCAGATCCACGAAGTGAATGCTGATGATGGAGCGAAGCTCCATTGACGAAATGATGAACGATATAAAGAATGTTTATGAAATCCATCTGTCCGTCCGTGCATCCGTCCGTGCATCCGTCCGTCCGTCCATGCACGGACGGACGGACGGACGGACGGATGCACAGACGGACGGATGCACAGACGGACGGACGGACAGATGGACGGACGCACGCACGGAAGGACGGACGGATAGATGCACGGACAGAGTAGGATCTATTTTAAGGCAAAAGCCTTTAATGTCTCATGCTCACGACCGTCCGTCCGTCTGGCCGTCCCCTCCGTCCGTCCGTCCGTCCGTCCATCCCTCCGTCCGTGCCCTAGCACGGTGCACGTGGCCGCCGGGGAGCGCCAACGGACGCCTGTGGCGTCGAACTCTACAGCGCTCGCGCTTTGCTTGCGTAGCGTCGCTGTGCCGAGCGTGTCGAATCATGCAAGAAGGGAGACGCGCGCACCGCGTTCCATTCTGACCGACCCCGTCTCAATGGGCACAGGCCGAACACACTTTGGAATTTACAAAGTGTCCTTCAATTTTTTAAATCTATATGCGCGCTATATATGAACGCTCTATGTACGGTATATGTAACACCTGTGTTTCGGTCCGACGGGGAGCTACGACAACGGCGTCAACGGACATCGTGAGAGCCTAAGAAGCTTCGCTCCTAAAATTCCGAAGCGCCCAACCGGGGAATTCGAACCAGTGACCCCTCGCTCCGCAGCGCGCTGCTTTAACAACTCAGCCATGCGCCATGCATGCGCCAATGTAATAACGGCTTGTAATTTGTATACACCATTTACCGCTGGCGGTACGCAGATCTCGGAGGAGCGTGAGCGTGTGTTCTATCACGCAACGCTCCTATATTTTCTTTCAAGTTGAAAATTGCCCTTGAGACGCGCATGACAAACTAGCCCCCTTCTATACCCACTCGTGCTGTGGAACGAAAAAAAAGAAAAAGAAAGGCGAACAGCGGGCAGACCTAGGCAGACCTGGGAGCCTTCATGTGCGCGCCTCCGTGCTAGGCGCGCGCACATGAAGGCTCACTAGGCAGACCTTTACTTCAGACGCCACCGCGTGGCAGGAGACGCAGAGAGTCACTCCACGCGCCGCAGTTTAAAAGAAAACTAAATATCTAAGAGCGTTAGATTCTGCATTGTCGACATTTGTAGCGCGTTCCTCAAACAAAAAGGCACAACAACTGTCCATAATGGCTTACAGCGCACACTGACACAAGGACGAAGTAGACACACGAAGACAAGCGCCTTCGTGTGTCTACTTCGTCCTTGTGTCTTCACCAACTAGCCCGGTCAAAAACCTTGCTACAACAACTGTGACAGTTGTTAGTTCATGCTTGACCTGCGTATACTTGTGCGTTCTTTTCGAGCGTCCTTCTTTAAGATTCAGCGACGCGCTGCAAAGTATCGAGCTGCTTGTCGTCCTTCGTGTGACATTTTATTTTCTTGCTATTGAATTCATTGCTTCGCCCTTGCGGCGAAACTGACTCGCCCCCATATTTATCGCTAAAAGATTATGTTTAGACGTCAGTCCCATTCGTTTTTATTTTGTATTATGTCCCCCCCCACTGCGGCCTAGTTGTTGCGGTACTCTAATGCTGACCCGAAGGTCGCGGGTTCGATCCCGGCCGCGGCTGCCGCATTTCGATGGAGACGAAATGCTTGAGGCCCGTGTACTTAGATTTAGGCACATGTTAAAGAACACCAGATGGTCGAAATTTCCGGAGCCCTCCCCTACGACGTCCCTCGTAATCAACAATTATTATCTTAATTCGATAGCCTGCAGTACTCCGGTGCAGAAGGTTGTAGTATTATTTACTTGTTCATTTATCATTAAATTTCCGCCCACACAATTCTTTCTGTCTCCCTTCTCTGAACCCGTTATACATGTGGCACTGGCTATAGGGTAGCTTGTTTTATTTTATTTTCTCAGCGAAGCTTCTTTGAGTTGCAGATTTCGGTGGTGGCGGAGGCATTGTACACGAGAAACGCTGTGTGTAGCAACATAAGTTTTGCGCTTCTAAGCACTTGGGATGAAAGCCCAATTCGCGGCATGGACGAAGGAAAAAGTTAGGTGGGAGCATTGCGAAATGCGATAGAAAGAAAGAAACCAAAGAAGTAGGTCAGGTACGCATACGCCAAGCTTAATTCGCTTGCCCCAATTTTCCCGATCAGGGAAGGCGCTTGCGAAGCCGTGGGGAGAAAGGGGGGGGGGTGTTTGAACCCCCCCCCCCCCATTTTCCAATTTTGCATGTGCATATAAACAGACTCACACACGAGCCTACATAAAGTATGTAGGCTCGAAAAGGAATTTTTGGCTACGCTACTGGGAAAAGGGCACCGTCCTCTTGTTTGTTTGTTTGTTTGTTTGTTTTTTTCTGCCGCAACATAGCTAATGTCCCTCTTCCCTTGCGTTCGTGTCACGCCTTACTTTCTTCCACGATAGGAACTCCCATGCTCCGTCCACAGGTGAAAACACGGTACACCCACCTTCCGCGCCGGCGTGTATACGTACGCGTACTATCATTCGTGAATGGCCGAAAGCGGAGGGGCTCGCCGCCACAACCGCGCGCGCTACCCGCCGTGTATACGCATTCCGTGCGCCGCACGGCAAGCCGCGTTGAATCCGCATTCCATCTGCGCACGGCGCTGCCCGTTCTCTAAGCGCCATCGAAACTGCCCCGGGCCCAACAGCGGCGTTCCTCTCTTGGCTGAGAACCAGAGGGGAGAAAGCGACGCGACGATTAGCATCTCCTTAGGCGCCCCAGAAAGAGAAAACTCGTTTCGGAACGGCCAGCTGGGGCGCAAAACAATATCGCGGTCATCCCCGCGCTCTCTGCACTATATTGTGCGCGCGCTTTACCCTACTACGTGCAGATACGTGTCTACTATGCTGCGGCAGTTCCGGCGCCGCAAATGAACCTACGTGGAATGACGGCTGAAACAGGAGTAATCTGCGCGGACCTGTCTCCTGGGTGTATACCGTGATTTTTCGCGAATAAGGTGTTGCATATGATAATGCATATGTCCATGACGGATGTCTTGTTTGACAGGTAGCAAATAAACTTCAAACAAAACCTAAGGACAGTTCAGTATAAGCGATAAAAGTAGATAGGCGTATGATGGGTACATGGGCGTCGGCAGGGGGGGGGTGCAAAAGGGGCACTTGCCCCCCCTCAAGCCGTACTAGCACTTGCCCTCACCCAAGCTAGACCAGTGCTCTCCCCCTCCCCCAGCCGTGATGCAACACTGGTTTGCTCCCCCCAAGAGAAAATCCTGCCGACGACCATGGATGGGTGTACTAAGAGGCAGATACATTCGAGAGAGAGAGATAGAGATTAAAGCAAAGAAAGACAGGGAGGTTAAAGAGCGCAAATATTCAATTTGCTACCCTACGACGGAGAGTGGGGGAGATAAGAAGGAGAGTGATGGATATTGAACGCACAGTAACGGCTCTCCACAGCACAGGATACCCCATTAAATAGCAATCGTTTGTTGGCAATGTTATTACTTTGATTATACGAGAATGAGAAAGGTTGTAGAACAATTACGACTCCTGTGACCACGATTTATGGGCATGTGCATGTTTGCGCCATCTCTCCGTGGCGTATGCGGCGCACCGCCGTACGTGAATGGGAAACAGGCGAACAAAAATAATATATCTAACAAACAAAACTAGGTGTCTAAGTAGTCTCACAGCTCTGCATAGTAGAGGATTAATGAAAAATCCTGGTAGAGTTTTGTTGCATGGTAAAAAAAATGCGTGGTAAAAATTACATACGTTCCCGGAATACTTAATGCTTGGCAATGGGGTCGACGTGGCTCAGGAGATGTTCAAACGTCCTGGGAATCCACGCACTTAGTAGTGCGATACTGCAATGTTACCAGAATGTTCCAGCGTGTATCTGCTGTATAGAAACGGGAGTCAGTTATGATAACATGTTGTTTTTGTTATATTATATATATATATATATATATATATATATATATATATATATATATATATATATATATATATATATATATATATATATAAATGAAGGAAAGAATTGTAAACTTAAAGGCTCGTTTGCTTTGTTAAACACAGTATTAATGAGAACTAACAGACAAAGATGCCGAGGAAAGTATAGGGGACGTTATTAGAAGTAATTGTAATGTAAATGTGAAGAAACAAAGTGGACGAAAAGATAACTTGCCACCTGGCAGGATCCGAACCTGCGACCTTCGAATAACGCGTCCGATGCTCTACCACTGAGCTACGGTGGCGGTCATCCCCCCGTCCACTTTACAGGGTATATATGTGTACTTAAACGTGGGAGCGTCAGTCAGCGCCGCCTGTTGCCATGGTGGCGAGTGTGGAACACTCATATATATATATATATATATATATATATATATAAAATTTCCTTTCACCTATTTTCCATTCAGTTACGCCACTTACAAATGTCCCTCAATCCTCGAAATGCGTGCGACAGAAGAAAGGAGCACGTCAGTGAACAGTGGCGGCGGAGTTGCACTCAGTATGACTGAGCGATAGATGCGAAATTTCGGCTTCTCCGGCTGGGACTCAAACCCACAACCTACTTATGAAGTTTGCAGCAGTTGTGACAGAAAGGGATTCGATTATTCTCCAAAAGGTCGACGGGCCTGTCGGTATACGACCAACAAAACGACTCGCTCATTTCAGCGCACAATGGCTCAGTGGCCGACGATATGGACTTATAATTAATAATTTAAACATCATTAATCCACACCAGGCCTGCAGACAGCAATGAGCTATGACAGACAACACCGCCGTATGCTTCAGTAGCAGTGTATACGCGCACTTGTGAATAGCCTCAGCGTAAGGAACGAAAACAGCCTATTGAATTGCCGCCTAGGTCATTTATCCTTAACGCCCCCGAGCAACCGCAAGAAGACGCTCGCACGTCCGCCGCCGCCGCCGCCACGTTGTCCTTGCACGCCATATGCCGCTATGCACACGCACGTACGTACACTGGCATCGCACGGCCGCGTGGATGGTCAGTTTGTTATAACTCCAGGCTCGCTCGCTGCCGCCGCCTGCAACGCGCGCGCTGTAAGTGAGCGCGGCCACAAGGGTACAAATGAAGAAGAACCCGTCAAGCGGACATAAGTTCCCGCTAGCCGTGACCCATGCGGGAGGTAATATGGAAGCGACGCCCGCGCACTGGCGTGATGAAAATTTTTTATACGCTGCGCCATCCCATGTACCGGTTCTTCCCACGGCATCGTTAGCACCCTGGTCGCCACAAGGCGAGCCATGACACTGCCGCGAAAGAATTCGTTGAGCCTGTATAAAAGTTTCGTTTCACGTATATTTAAAAGGGCTCACGCATGCAACTAAGTGTGTCGATGAAAACTATCTTAGGCTGCCAGTTCAGCCTTTTCTATCTCCTACCGCTATTGCAGACAAATTTAATTAAGAGGTCAGGCGATGTGCCAGCCAATGACGAGGGCACAATAAAATTAAAAAATAACATTGCATACTACTTGTGCAGGTTGTCATTGTTTAACTACAAATACCAGCGTATTTTGTCGCAGAAGCAGCTTTCTCCACACAACACACTTGAGTGTGGTGAAGCAAGCTTTGGCGATACACATGGACATTCAATTACATGTTCGCAGGAACGTTGGGGTTCATTTACACACGCAAGTGCATTGTATTTGTGCAAAGCACAATCTCTTGGAGCAATGCGGAAATACTGAAATACGGTTTCTTTGATGAAGCTGATCAAATAGCTTGCAATAATAATAATTGTAGAGTTTAACGTCCCAAAACCTCGATATGATTATGAGAAACACCGTAGTGGCAGGGCTCCTGAAATTTCGACCACCTGGGGTTCTTCAACATGCACCTAAATCTAAGCACAATGGCCTGAATCATTTTCGCCTCCATCGAAAACGCGGCCGCTGCGGCCGAAAGGGCCCGCAAGAAGAAAACGAAATTCAGTAGAATAAATGAGATCTACGTCTGTGGGTGCACATTGAGAAACACAGCAGCGTGCAAGGGACAGAAAACGGGGCAAGATAAAACGCGGACGCGAAAAACGAGCCCTTGAATTGCCTTTCTTTCATTCATTCAGAGAGAAAGATATATATATATATATATATATAAACATTTACCGACGATTACGATACTGCCTAAGAACAATTCACAGCGCAGCTGTATAGGTGTTTTGATTTTGCGATATGTTGAAGCAAGCAATTTGAGAGAGGCATGTATGTATGCACAGTCGCATACCACGCCGTGAGTAGAGTGACTGGCGCGCACAATTTCGTGCAGCCTATTTCACATCAACCACCGCAGACGGAGCGTAGCACGACTGCCTCGCTAACCGGGAGACCGCGCAAGGCAGCGCGTGGGCGCGTTCCACAACAGCCGCCGTTCCAGAACAGCCCTTCGTTCATGCAGCGCTTTATTTCCATATATGGTATCGATGGACGCCCTCGCCGCATGCCTTAGGGATGACGTCATCGGCGACCGCACGACGGCGCGCCCTACTGTGGCGCCGCGGAACCTGTCGTCTCGTTATTGTCGTTTCCTCCTCCTCGTGCTTTCCTCGCTATCGCCGTCTTTTATTTTCCACTGCGCTCCGCGTTCGCTCTCTTTCGTCCTCATTCGCTCTCCGGTTCCGACGACGCCGACGCCGCTCAACGCAGGAACGTGTCCCTAAAAGCTGCGCGTCAGGATTTAATTAGTTCTTATTTAAAAATAGTAGCACTACATTAGACGAGGACAAGAAGAAAAGAACATGACAGGACGGGCGCTGACTCCAACTATTTTTATTGAAACAACCGCATAGCATTTTATAGCAATAAAAGACAAGGAACGCATGCGCATTCATGAGGAACAGTGGATGGGATGGGATTGGTGCAAGCTATCACTTTTTGTTTAGTATCTCATCCACTGTTCCACCCCATCCCACCCCATCCACTGTTCCTCATGAATGCGCATGCGTTCCTTGTCTTTTATTGCTATAAAATGCTATGCGGTTGTTTCAATAAAAATAGTTGGAGTCAGCGCCCGTCCTGTCATGTTCTTTTCTTCTTGTCCTCGTCTAATGTAGCGCTACAATTCTTTAATAAGAATGTATCACCAACTATCCCCGCAACGTGTTTTGTTAAGGATTTAATTAGACTACGTTCCGCGTTTTCGAGTTTCCCTTCCGTCACAACGAGGTTGCCAAAGCCGGGGATCGAACCTGCAACCTCGTTCACAGCACCAGAAAAGGTCGTATACCTGTCTGAGCCGCCGCGGCGGGTCCGACAGCTGATTCAGAACACGTCAGAGGTGTGTCCCGCGTTTTTGTGCATGATGGCACCTGTATAACCTTCTTCTGCGTCACTTGCATGCATCCCTCGCGCGCATTAGATGCGCACGGAGCACGAGATACCGAATGAGCAATTGCGCTGAAGAAATTTGCACTCCGCGCGGTTAGTCCGAACAGCGATCGCTGCATGCAGGAAGAACAGCGCCGGCGCGTCTCTTGCAAGACCAAGAAGAAAGTAAAGAAATTAAACGAGAGCGCTACACATGCTTCCGACAGAGCGTCCTGAATTATTCAGGCCTTGGGCCGGAGGTGGAGGATCGCCTCGCGAGGGACCTTTTGCAACAAGACGCACGCACCGATGAGCAGTGACTAATCGCCGTGCTGATGTGGAAACGAGCAGCTTTCCTTGGATGTCAAGGTGATGAAGAAAAAGAAACAGTTCAGTAAAAGTAGTAGAAGGAATACGAAACCGGGACATTCTACGAATGTGTATTTAATTAACCATTCCTTGTTATTCGTATATATTTGATTAACAAGTACTCAGTGCTCAACTCCGATGCATCTGGCCTACTTTCGTCCTTAGTCATATTATGGCCGAATGATCTAGAAAGGTGCGATTTTTGTTACTCCAAGGGCCCAACCAGAAATTTATTTCGGGAAGAGGGAGGGGTGGTGTTGTGGAGGTTAACCATTTTTTATGTATGTTCGTGAACGTGCGTGTATATGTATGCATACAAAGTCTAAAGAACGAAGACATTGGCTCCTGGACTCCGGAGCAGCTCCCAAGATAGACTCCGATACAACAGTCAGCTGAGGCTTTAACACCCTGTGGCGAAGCCATGGGCCTGCAGTTCTGCCACCCTGGCGTATTGAGAGGGCGCACCGAAGCTCGGCTCTTGCTGCGCCACGGGCATTAGTTTCTCCGGTAGCGGCCACATGGCGCTTCGTAGAGTGCCCGAGCAATCGAATGATTAAACACAGGCGCGATTGACTGTCACGCTGATGTCATAGCTCTGCTCACATAATACATGTCATTACCGCTCGCCCACTTCTCATCTCTCTATCTGTCATTTTTTTCAACCTCCAGCCCAACGGCAAACTATACGCCTCATCTTCCCATCATTCTTTCAAGAATGCCGGATAAGATTCTGTTTGACCCCGTGATTTCATTCGCCTCTTCCAAGCACAGCCTGTCAGGTATTCAAGCCTACACAGCCCCCCTGAGCGCTTCACCTCCGCTCACTATACACCACCTATAAACCAGCTCTAACAGCTCTTCGCTCGGGGCAATTTTCTCGCAATCTCTGGTTAATCCCCCGTCTCTCTCGAAGCGGTGGCAAACAATGCTGCGTCCCCCCGCCGCTTGGAGCTCGAGATCCTGTTGGGGGCGGCCGGAAAAACAACGCCAAACAAGCGGACAAAAGAAAGAGCAGGAGAAAGCGGTGGGAGAAGCGAAGAACGCAAGAAAACTGCCCGGGGCTGCGCTTCAGCCCCAGAGCGGCGGGGATCGCAGGTTACATGCGGATTCGCGCAGTATGGAGAGCGCTGCTGCTCTCGCAGCGGAGCCCCGCGCTTAATGATAACCCAAGGGCGAAATGCATCAGCCCCGCTTGGCAGGGCCGATCCGGGGTCCGCAGAGCGGCGGCGGCGGAGGAGCGGCCCTCAGATCCGGCTCGGTTATCGGCCGCCTGCATCGGGGATACTGCGCGGCGACGGCAAGCGAGGCGCGAGTACGCGAGCGAGCGCGCCGAGGCGCTGTGCGGCGCGATGCAAACCGCCGCTGCCGCCGCCTCGAGCCGCCCACGCAAACGTCTCCCGCTAGAGCCACTGGTGCGCGGAGCCGAGAGGAGAGGACAACACCGATTGCCCGCGCGCAGCACGCAACGTCCGGCGGGCTCGTGGGGAGATGTATCGCCGCCGACTTCCGCGACGACGACGACGACCACCCGGGAGAGAAGAGCGGCCGTGCGCCGCGCTGTGACGGGAGTCGCGGAGGGAGAGTGGGGGTGGAGCACGGGATGTATTCATGCCTGGCGTGAAGAAGGTGACAGTTCGCGTGTCTCGATGAGCCATGCCGGGAGCTCGCTCTGAGAACACATGCCGAAATCCGGAAGCCTCTCGCCAAGCGTTTTACAACGAAGCTTTCTTACAGCGGTGTCACATGGGCGAAATTCTGATCGCGATCAGGGCCGATCCCGATTAGGCCCGATCCGGATCAGGAGCTGCTACACGGTCACTTTGCAATCGCGATCAAGCGTGATGGCATCAGGATGACCTTGATCTGCGTATCGCGATCGGTCTCCCAGATGACGATTTGACTGACATCTGCGCCAAAACTAGATCAGGATCAGGTTGGACCGTGTAGCAGCGACGATTGTTATTCGCGATCAAGAAATTCGATCCGGATAGGCCTTAATCGCGATCAAAAGTGCCCGTGTGGGATCGATGTTAGTCTACCCTGTCCTCTCGCCACCCGGCCGTCGTAGTAGTAGTGTTATTAGTGGTAGCAGTGGTAGTAGTAGTAGTAGCAGTAGTAGTAGTAGTAGTAGTAGTAGTAGTAGTAGTAGTAGTAGTAGTAGTAGTAGTAGTAGTAGTAGTAGTAATTACGCAGGTCCCGTGAGCAGAGGGAGAGTGAATAAAGAAACAAACGAAACGATGATGATGATCAAAATGATGACAATGATGACTTTCGGTACAAAATACCAGGAAAGCAATTCGCACTTTCATTATTTACATTAATTAGAGACTCACATTACTTGTAATAAACCCCCCCCCGCGCGCTCCGCTGTTCGAAGGTTTTCACGGCGTGGAAGTGGCCGTATTTTCTCTCTCTCTTTTTTTTTTTTCAGTCTTTGAACTTCAAATGTTGTGGGGTTCATACGATGCAAGCAACCATTTCTACCGCCCGCAAGACACCATTTAGACTTCATAAATATGTATAGAAGCTGTATATATCAGGCGAGATAGAGATTTAGAGATGCATTTATGCAGTGCATTTCAGTGTGAGCCCTTGCAGTCTTTAGCAAGCTATTGCAGGCAGAATACCAAAGGGTTCCGGACCTCCGTGAAAAAGTTTAAGTCGGTTGAAAAGCATCGGCCAACCATAGAACGGCGACACTAATGCCGCCTGTTACGAGTATCAAGTTTAAACTGGAAAATCTAGTGGCTATCTGTGTAGTTGCAAGCGTTCGAGTACGGCACAGTGTAATGAGGTTTCCGCAACCGTTAAACGGTGTAGTCAACCCACAGTCACCGTCCACCTCAGCTCATTTAGTCTTTATTCGAGGCCTCCGCCACGCACCCGTACCGGACACCGAGACTTTCAGCTGGTAGTGCCTGCACCAGGACACAGTGTTGCTGGAAGTAAGGCTAGTTAAAAAACGAAATATCCCGGTACATTGGCTGTAGTGAGACACACGTACTCCGAGAAGTCCCATTGTCCGAGTGAAATGTACGCACCTGCCGCCATAAATACTGCACAAAAATAGTATTAAAAAGGGCATAACATATTGCCGATTTCATACGCTTCTTTCTCAAAAGAGCCAACAAGGTGATACATGTGCACATCGCTTTCTGAGTCGTGAAAAACTGAAGACAACTGCGCAGCGCAAGCTATGGTTCATGAACCACATTTCTTGACAGCTTGACGCCTGAATAGCACAGGCTATAGCTAACGAACAACAGTATATTTTGCACAATCTCATGTTCGACCTTACCCATGGTTAGTGGAGGTCCAGTTGGTTCGTTGGTTCACGGGGTTTAACATTCCAAAGCGACTCAGGTACGAGAGATGCCGCCGTGGAGGGCTACGGATAATTTCGACTAGCTGGGGTTCTTCAATGTGCACTAGTATCAATAAACTGAAAAACTGAAACTGATCACGCAGTCGCAGGCCACTCGCATAATGCCTCTATCGAAATGTGATCGCCGCAGCCGGGATCGAACCCACGTCTTTCAGGGTCAATAGCCGAGCAGCGTAACCACTCAGCCACCGCGGCTCATGACAAGTTCGCGGCAGTAATAACACGAAACCGTGAATAACCAATGCAAAACACGCTTGATAAACAACATAAATTCAGAGCTCTTCCACTACAGTGGAGATGGAAACCAGAGAAGATATGTGACTATGATGGGTCATGCGTAGTGAATACTGCTATAGTGAATTTGTATATTATAATTATTCACTATATTGAGCCAATATCCTGATGTTTCTCTTGAGTATAGCCCCTGCGTGAACGGCGACCTGAAAATGGAATCCTGCATGAAAAAAACCTCGTTGTTTCGAAAGTGCAAAATGGCTTGAAGTTCGTTTCTTACGCAAGTGGTCTAGTCTTTGAGAAAAAATTGTTCACGTCATACTGCCATGTCGGCGGAATCATACACCTGTATGTTTAGCTTTACGCCACGTCCATTATTTCGACGCGAAAACTGGATTACTCGAGTTCATTGCGTCGGAAAATATATACCAAAAAATAAGAACCAAAAAGAAACAAATTCATGAACTGTCGCATGGTCACAGGGATGAAATTACAATGAAAGTCCGCTACGAGGCAATGGTATCACATTCAACATTGATAAATACACTATTTCTTGCTCTAGAAGCGCGATTGAGGGCTCGCCGACGCATGTGTTCCCCTTTTAAATGCGAAGCAGCTCTTTGACTAGGCTGTGTAACGTGGTCCCTCTGTCCGTGCGTCCGTACGAACGCGCCGCAACGCGCTCCCCTCGCCGCAGGTGTTGGAGCGGTGCCAAGTAGGTCACGCCGCAGCTGCGCGTTGACGTCACGCTCCCCTCGCCTGCCGCGCGCTCGCCGCAGCGCCCGCAGCTGCCGCCTGACGCGCGCCTAACGTACGCGTTGAAACATGTCTGTACGTGTCCCCTTCTCGCTTCACTCTCTCCACCGCTCCCATGCACAACGCTGCTGCTTCGCATCCCATCAGGGTTCCCTTTGGGAAGATGGTGTAAATTTTTTTCTTAATATGAAAGGCTTCATCGACTTCACGCTCGTGCTGTGTTCTCGAGTCACAGGGTTCGCCGAAAATTCTTGTTCTACGTGTCTTCGGTCCGCGGACGCGATCCGGCACATGCAGCTTCACCCCGTAAAATGTCTCCACAGAAACGACATCCACAACAAGAAACGGCAGCCGCCAGCGGGTGTCGATGTATACAAGGACGCACGCGCACGTCTCGCTCCGAGAAGCGCACGGCGCATACACCCACCCATCAAAGCCTCGTTAAAAGGGACGCGCACTGGCTGTTTCTGCGAATAAGCTCGGTTCCAGATCCGGAACAGTAGCCCGCTTGCTGACCCGAGCACTACACCCCCACTCCCACCCTCCTCTGGATGCCATTGTAGAAACAGTACAAGGGCGTTCAGCCCGTAGAGAGGGAAAATCAAGGCGATACGCCCCGATGCAACCATGCGCGGCGACAGAACGCCCCAGAGATCCGCCGAAACGTCGTTAGGCGGCGCGCCGTGATGGGAGCAGAAATAAAGATAGGCGTTCGGCGGGGCATCGAGCAGCTCGCTCGCGTGAGTTTCGGCGTACAAGAGTGCACATCTTCGCCCTCGACGTGTGTGTGTAGCTGCCTCGCTGAGAAAAAAAAAATAAAAGATGCGTGGACCACTATTAGACAAAGGTCTGATGTGGAAAGTTTTTTGAAAGCGCAGCTCCGTGAGGCATAAAACCTTCAATTACCACAGAGGAAAGAATTGTGTGTACGTTTTATAGCGGAAAGAGATGCGTTAGAAGTACAATATGATAGGAAACTTAATGCTTTCATCGAAGTGTAGAACACGGTAAGAGCGCATTTTTGACACACAGCCACTGACTTCACTGGCGACTCTAGTGTTACTATAACACCCCAAAACACAGATAATATAGTGTGTTTTTGACTTTGTACAATACTGTTACATCTAGAGCAATAACCCACCGCTGTGGTCCAGTGGTTGTGGTGCTCATTTGCTGACCCGCGGCCGGGATAGACGGCCGCATTTCAATGGAGGCGAAAGGCTGAAGGCTCGTCTACTTAGATTTAGGTGCATATAAAAAACATCAGGTGGACAGCATCCGAAATCCTCCACTACTGCGTCCTTCATAACCATATCGTGGTTTTAGGATGCAAAACCACAACCAATTACTGTTATTTAGTGCAATCATCCACACATGCGCAAAAGGACCACATAAACAATTTTAACTTTCGTTCGTTGAATCTTCTCAACGAGATACGTTAATTAAGTGTATTCCGGTGGTCATGTGTTGTGTTGGTTAAATGAATTACATCCTGCCTGTACGTACTTTTTAACTGATAGTCACATTCCTATGCAGTAGTATACAAGGCATGCCACCATGCAAACCTTCTTCGTTTATGAGCGTTCCGTCTCTCTCAAACTCACTCTAACAAATTACGAAATCTTAAAATCTCAAATTTTACAAGAGATTGCATAGCCAGGATACACGCTAAGGAAATTCAACATTGAAACTAACGGGAATTATTTGGTGTCATATCGCATGACATTCGCATATAAGATGCACGCAAAACGAACCCGCTAAGTGCTGTCACACCCAAGAAGAACGTTCGCTTAACGCAATCCTGTTGATGATGATACAGTTCGTGTTTCAAAGTGAATCTGAAATCCTCGACTTAACCTTGCACTCCAAATAAGATGCCTTCCTCATTGACAACCGGGAAGGGAGCCCGTGAGCATGCTCGTCGCCAGCATTTTCTCTCGGGGGGGTGCAAACGAGCGTTACATCGCGGATGGGTGAGGGGGAGAGCACTGGTCTAGCTTGGGTGAGGGCAAGTGCTGGTGAGGCTTGAGGGGAGCAAGTGCCCCTTTTGCACCCACCTGCCGACGCCTATGCCTGTGAGGGTATGTGCAGGGCGCGCGCATATATCCTGTGACTACGACAGCATTCTTGGAAGCGGGCTTTTCCGCACTAGCCACGTCGCTGTGGTGAAGTTAACTTCACGGCCACTTTCTAGCTAGCTACGCACGCGCAGACATTGAAAACTTAAAGGAAGCTCACACATGCGTACAAATTATCATCCGCAAAAAGCAATTTCGGAAGCCGAGAACAACGTAAATAAAACCAAGAGAGATCCAGCGTTAAAAATTAACGCCAAGTCAGACCCCAAAATACGGGGTTTCAAACAAAAGACCCCGTAACGAATGTCTCGTCTTTCATAAAAGCGTGAGTGCTTTGCGCAGCAAGAAATACGCGTAGCACCAATCTTGCTGTCGTTAAAGGGGCCCTGCAACATTTTCCCTTGTGTTCTTCGAACGGCTTCATTAGAGGAGTTCGTAATCTGAAGAATTGAGTGCCACAAAAATTTTTAGAATCCGTCATATACGAGCGCAGTTACAGGGATTTGTAGTACGCTATAAGCGCTTTCTTCGCTCGTCCCGACGAGCGCGCTGCAAGTTAAGCAGAGAGGGATGATAGGCGGAAAGAAGTTACGTCACGCGCACGTCATCAACTTGAGCACTTTCCTTTTCATCGAACGCGCGGCTTACTTTCAGAAGGATCGCGAGCGAGCGAGCGAGCAGGCACATCGCGCCATCCCGCGGCGGCCGTGGTAACGATGCGCAAATCAGCCGAGGGCCGTAGACTTTGGGTTTATGGTGCGGTAGTTTGAGTTTATGGCATCATTTGTCGAGAGAAGAATGAGCGATTACTAGCTGACTTTGAAAATTGTATATTTCAGGCCGCATGCTGCGCCCTGGAATATACAATTAATGTTTGGCTTGCATGTTCTCAGAAGCCTCGACTACCGACCGGCAGCGTTTTCTGACCATGCTCAAAAAGTGTTGCAGGGCCCCTTTAAAGTGACAAGCACAAATACGAAAGTGCCATCGCACAACATGCATACATACAGGTACCCTCTCAAGCACTACCGTCACCCGCATAAGCGAGCACTGGGCACTTTAGGCACTAAGGCTCGCCTGGACATTTCACGTACCGGTACGTTCTATTATCTTTTAAAATACGTACTGCGAACCACACACCGGTCTAAATGGGACAGGTACGAGAGTCAAGATGTCAATAACTACGAAACACTAGAGGTAACAATACAAAAAAGCTTTTCAAGCGAAAATGCAAAAGTAGGACTATTACACTGGGCGTGACAAAATAAACGAGGCCTCGATGTGCACATAACTGCTAAAGCGCAGTTGAACGGTACCACCATGATGTGCTTTGTGGAAAACTTTCGCATACAATAACCCCTAAGCTCTAATCTGATATGTTATGTACCTTGGCCTTAAGAGCTGATAAAGTTTTGCCAACATCATTGCCGCTATTTCTCTCCCTTTTCTTTTTCCACGTAGAGCGGCGATGACATTAAAGCAACGATTACCAAAAGCCATGCTGTGACAGGAAACATTGCCGGTACTCTTGCATCGATTACACTGCCAGTTTTCGAGTTGTCCCCAGTGTCGTGTTTAATTCCCACGACGTGATGCGCACGTCACGTGAAGTGCGCATCGTGAAGCGCGACACACTGACGCTGCGCACTTCACGCATTTCCTGGCTTTCCCGCACGACTTCCCTGCGATGCCCGCTCAGTCAAGGCACCCGCAGGACCACGATATTTGTACGGGCCGTTGCGTACACATGGGCATGCTTCGAAGCGATCCGGCTCACATACCCGGCGATTTATATAGAGACATTCCTTCCGCCGCACCAACACTCGCCGCCACCGATCGTGCACGGCGCGCCACCTGTCGCTGATCGACGTCGAAACGGAAACCACGTGCCACCGGCATTCCTCGGCATGAATGGATGAGTCGTGCGTGAATGAACCACGAAACACGATCGTCGTGCACGTTTCTTTTCGAAGAGGGCGAGGAGGCCTGGAGCGAGTGTGCATACCGCATCTACCATGGCCAGCGCTTGGTGGCACAAGTGGCTCAAAGAACAGCGATGAAAGCGAAGCAGCAAGAGTGAAGGGGAGGGGGAGGGGGGACGTCAGAGTCACGTGGCCCACCTAGGAACAAGTCACTCACTCACCCGCCATTCCACTAGCTTCATCACTCAGGATCACAAAGCCGTACCCCGGCACCGAGGGGTTCCCGAAAGGTGTAGCACCCCGCATGGCAGCCATGAAGTCGGGGTTTCGGGCGAGTTATGGCGAACATCTTCGAACGCCATCAAAGCGCTATAAACGGGGCGCATGGCACTTCCCGCCCTGCTGCTGCTGCTCCGTGCCACCCTCCTCCAACGTAACCCTCTTGCCCCACGCCTAGACTGCAGCTCCGTTGTTCTTTCAAAGCACTCGACGAGAGGGTCTATAAGCCCGTGGCGCGCGATACAGAGCGCACGTTTCGTCACTCCCCTTTCCTATTCCTCCTAGCGGTTATAAGCAGGGGGGAACCACCCCCCACACATTGGCGAGACGCACGATTTCGGAGCGGAGATCGTCTCAGACCGGGTCCACCGCAACCGCCCCCCCTTTGCCCCCCCCCCCCCCTCCCCCTCCACTGTTATACCCGTCGACAAATACCGAGACCCTTCGAAATTCCACTTCCTTGCCCTCCCGGTACAGCGCTTGAGCGCGGCGCCGCGCGAAATCCTCCATCTACAGTAACTCAAACTGCGATAAGAGACGAACGTCACATACCTTGCCGTTACGGGACAGTTCCTATATACGGGTACATCCGCTATAAGCGAGCAAGTGCTTGCATTCGGAGCTCTAACTTTGAAGGCAGGCGTTCCTCACCTCACACATAAAGCGGTGGGAGATAGAACCAGCCGAGTTACAAAGCGACCGCGTTACGTAAAGCGAAAAGGAGCCCGCTGCGTGTCTCCCGTTTTAAATCACACCTCTTCGCGGCGGGGGGCATCATAGTGCACGCGCGCTGTTTTCCAACGTCGCGCGTCCATTAGGCGACGGAGAGCGTGCCAAGGGGCGCGAGCGAGCGCATTCCTGGCCGTCGGCCCGAAGCACAGCGCCCCGCGTAATTGTTATCTCCGGTCTCGACCCCTGGGCGACCCCTGATCCGAGGCGAGATCTCGGAGGGTGACCCCTGATACGGCGGCGTGCAAGAATGGAATACCGCCGGCACCATCAAGCCGTGCCGGAGGTGCCGCGTTTAGGAGGCTCCTGCCGCGCGTACAGAACAAAGCGTAGAAAGATAAAAGAATCGAGCGCGCCCGGAATGATCTCGGTGCATGCGGTCGTGCATGCACTGTGCCTTACGGCACGCAGCGTCTAAGGCCCTTGCAATGAGAGAGAGAGGGAGAGATCTGAGCTCCGTATACAGTCAGCTGCTCCCATCGTTCTTCAAACGAAGAAAGTAAAATATAAAGAAACCAGAGAGAGAGAGAGCTAAAGAATGCGCAATTCTACCACGACGTAACCGCGTAGCTCAAAGCTCCGCAAACGCTCTTTCTCCCTTTGGATCCGCCGTGAATTTGATAGTCGGAGCAGCCGTGTGCTCAATGCCACGGGCTCCTCGAGCGAGATGGGACTGTTTTGTTGACTTTGAGACCTGGAGTGCGACTGGTCCGTCGGTATATGTGAGACCTCTGTTGTTGACCTTTTCGTGGACAAAAGGGCCGAGTCCGGCTGTTTCCACATACGGAGAGGCGTCGGTCTTTGTCTTCGTGAGGCACTCACCTCAAAAGCGGACCCAATTCGAGCTCTCTAGGGAGTTTTTTTGGCCTTGTACGCAGCAAGGACAAACTGCAGGACGCATGAGATGAATGGGAGCACTTCCGTGTGTGGCGTGCGTGCCATGTGTGTTTCATTATTTGCCCCAAGTCGCGAAGAAGCATTGCGAGCACCTCTGACAACAACGCCAGAAGGTCACGTTTAAGAAGCGTCTAGTGCTTAAAAACACCTGGCTCAAAAGTCAAAACGCGAAACACCATTTGATCATTTCAAAAACTAGGTATAACAGGCATATGAAAAGGGGCACGAACAACCACAGGTCTCACAGTTTTAGGTCATTGTCTTTACATTCACAATGTTCAGCGAAATTAGGTATGCGGTATAGTTTGTGTGATGTATATTAGATCAGCATATAGAAAAAGAGAGCATGCGAACAAGAAACATGCACCCATCTTTTAAATGTTTTCTTTTAATATTAGTTTACTCATTCATGTTACAAGTTAGCTCAAAAGTTGTCTGTGTGCTAGTTATAGTTTATTGTATTAGACGTCGACCAATCATACGAGGAAGTGACAGTAAATGTGACGCGGAATGCTAAACGATGCATGCTTAAAAATATCGCCAGGCCTGCGCGGAACACGCAGCACAGTCATAGCGAAAACTGGAAGAGCGGCTTGTCTAGACTCTGTTGTAGACTATCTTAGGGCAGCTAATACAGGTACACTTGCAGGCTACCGACTACGCCATAAATCATCATAATTTTTGTGAAGTACGGAAGCACCCACTCTGCCATTTTTCGTCATTCTGCGGAGAAGAATCCTGCGCCCTCGACATGGATTTAACGTGAATTTTTTAGTTACGTTGTGAACTGTAACAGAAAGTTACAGCTATTGCCATTATTGACATGCCATTCGTTACCGGTAGCAGTTTTTCTGCGTTCAATGAATGTACAAATTTCAGTAAGAGGTGAAGATCGCATCTGTCTCGAGTATGCGATATACAAAGCTGAGGTTAAACGGTGTACGAGTATGTTGTCTAGCTATTTTAACAGAAAGCACTACATGTGTAAGCTGCAGAGGTGCAATCTTACTTTGGGATGTGCTCCAGCGAACTCTTAAAAAAAGACTGTGTTAAATTCCCAATCCGTGCGATTTCTGTTGCCAGCGAGTTACAATGATGTACCATTCGACCTGCGGAAGAAAAAAAAAGCCCCCACCTCCCCGAAGGGAATCGTGAGGAAATGCGAATGCATTTCGCGCGCGCTTCACTCCATTTATATATGGTGGTTGTGGTTCGAAGAATGAAAAGGCGCCTAATTTCTGCAGCCTGGTCGGGAGCACGGCGCAGCGCTTTTTTTTTTTTGCTTTTTCTTGTTTTTTATTTTTTTTTTACTTATTTTTAAAATTTTTTTTTCATATATAGCTCCGCCGAGCTCCGCCGCAGACCGCTTTTAGTTAACGCGCACGCTGCGAATTTTTATTGTTCAACAACGCACAGGAGAAATCTCCCACCGGCACCACCTTGGAGGTCAAGATTCATTGCCATATATACGGGGTGGCCAGTGAACGGTTGTGCAGCGCGAGCAGTCGGTTTTTTCAACCCAGAAACTCGCCTAGCAGACGCTGCCTGTGTCGGCGTCGCGAGGCGAGAGAGGGAGAGGGGGGGGAGCGTAGGAGAGAGAGAGGGGGGCGCGCATGCGCAGTGGGAGTGTGGACGCTGCGGGCAGAGATGCCTAGAGAAGAGAGGGGGGAGCGTAGGAGAGGAGAAGAGAGGTGGGACGCGCATGCGCAGTGGGAGTGTGGACGGCGCGGGCAGGGATGCCCAGAGGAGAGAGGGGGGGAGCGTAGCAGGGGAGAGAGGAGGGGAGGCGCATGCGCAGTGAGGGTGTGGTTTATTTATTTATTTATTTGTTGCATACCTGCATCGCCCCATTGGGCATTACAGCAGGGGGGTTGCATACAAAAAAATATACAAAGTAAACACACTCACAAAGCGCGGTAAAATACATCGTTGTTCAAAATGTTCACAACGTCAGGCGATAGAGCATTCCATTCTCTTATGGCTCGTGGAAAAAAAGAATACCTGAATACGTCACCCTTAAAAGGCACTTCGCGAACTTTCAGTGCATGGTCGTGTCTCGACGAGATGTAAGTGGGTAACTTAATGGTATACAGCGTGAAAAAATTTCAGTCTAAGGTTTTTCCGCCGATCTTGCAAAGCCTGCCATGATAACTTACGTTTGCTTTCCGTCATACTTAATGTTCTACTGTAATTGTTGAATACAAACCGAACCGCCTTACTTTGCACCCTTTCAAGATGCTCCGTGAGATCAGCTGTGTGCGGATCCCAACAAACACAACCGTAATCAAGTATGCTGCGTACGTACGTGAAATACAGCTGCTCTTTCAATTTCTGTGGTAACTGACTGAAATTACGGCGAAGAAAACCCAGTGAACTTATTGCTTTATTCTTAATGTGCCGAATGTGTCTATTCCACCTTAAATCAGACGTTATAAAAATGCCTAGATATTTATATTCTTCAGCTTTCTTTAAGGTCATATTATTCAGCGTATATGTGCAAGACTGAAATATACGTTTCCTTGAAAAGGTGACGTGAACACATTTTTGAAGATTTAAGGACATTTCCCATTTATCACACCGCGGGGAGGGATGCCTAGGGGAGAGAGAGGGAGAGAGGAGGTTTTTTTATTTTTATTTTTTTAAAGGGTTTGCGCATGCGCAGTAAGGGTGGTCACGCCGTACACCACCACCACCGGATTAAGCTTCGCCATAAGATGCTTCACATCCAACACCTGCCGGCGCGCACACCTCCTCAACCTATCCTCCTCCTCCTCCTCCGCGGTCAACGCCGCACAACGCCAACGCCGCACAACGCCAACGCCGGATGCCTGACATAGCCCGACTATGAAATGCATTCGCATTAAAAAAAAAACCGCCAGGCCTGCGCGGAATGCGCAGCACAGTCACAGCGAAAGCTGGGAGCTAGCGGCCTTTCTGAACCTTTTTTTAAACACTCTTGGGGCAACTACTACAAGCCCACTTGCATCGTACCCACTACGCCATAAATCGTCATAATTTTTGTGTAGTGGGGAAGCGTCTTCTATGCCATTATTCGTCATTATGCGGAAAGGCGCGGTACCCGCTACACTCTTGTGACGAATTATGTGCACTTTGTTGATGCTGTGGCTGACGACGATGAAGAATTATGCCCCCGGCTTTTGTAATGGGTTGGAGCATTGAACAACCCACTCGTTACACAATTCGCATTGCGTGACGCCTGGTTGTTACTTTACTGTTCTAAAACGCTTTATTAAACATGTTAACGCGATTCCTTACCCGACATGAAGCTTGCATAGGGTCAGTTTGCACCGCAGTTTCAAGCAGCGGGGTAGCTCAGTGGTAGAGTGCTGGGCTGCCACGCAGAGGACCCGGGTTCGATTCCCGTTCTGTCATAGGTGTTTTTTTATTTATTTAGTGTTTTTCTCATTTCGTGTGATATTGGTTACGGACACCGGCGGCGGCGGCGGCGGACAACTACTGCGCAGAAACGATCCTTGTTGTGATCTCATAACAGCTTTCGCTGTAATAAGTAAGTGTGGTGTAGTGGTGAAGTACTCGGCTCGGGATCTGAAGGTGGCACGTTCGACTCCTAGTAGCCGAAGGGTTTCTTTCTTTTTGTTGTTGTTTCATGCGTTTTTTTCTTTTCTTTTCCTTTTTTTTTTTTTTTGTTTGGTACTGATGCTTTCTACATTACCTTCTATAAATTTTTTTGTATGCCAGCTAGGCCGGATGGTTCTGACGATGTAGGGCCGTCTTGCGCTCCGTTATTATCCAGCATCCACCATTCGCGGGTATACACCATATGCCACCATATTCCAACACCATAACCCACCATAATGATTGATGGTGGAATTCACCATTCATATGGTGGACATAACTTCAATAGGGTGGTCCTTGCTGAGTTGGCTATGTAACTCCGTTTAAAAGTGACACTCAGTTTAAAAGTGAATCTTAATAAGTGACCCCAAATATACTCAATCTTTATCGTGCAGGCCAATGAATCATATGTTTATGATGAAGGTGCATTTGTGATACTGCGGAAACAGTTTCGGTGAGTAGCTTACACTTTCACTACCATATTTTCTGTTCTTTTTCTTCGCAGCAAACATCCACAAGGCTTCCCCGAGGCTTCATTGAAGAGGCCACATGACACCAACGGCTGCTTTTGAATTTATCAACGCTAGGTCAATCTCGGAGGACGTTAAGTTCCTGGTCCCATCCGAGATATACTGCACACTAACAGCATACGGGCCGTGATAATACAGTTCTGTACAGTACAGGACTGCACCCATGACTGGGGATGGCCCTGGTGTTGTTCCACAGCATCCACCGCATCACTGTCTTTATAGCAATCGTCATCACATTCTTTTTAGACTTATCCTCTTTGACGAGGCAGAGTACCAATGTGCACAAGCTCAGAGAGTGAGAGAAATACTTTTAGATGAACTAATATGTCAGCACAAATATATGCAGCACGTGCACATGAGGCCTTCGAGAGTACATTAAGAGGAAAGAAATGCAAAACGTAAAAAAAGAATATTAACAAATGAAGCCGAGACGACAAAGAATAGAAGACTATTTTATAAGACCTGACTCACAAGTTCAGGCCCCCCTCATTTTCTCTCTCTATCTATCTATCTCTTTCTCTCGCTCTCTCTCCCGCTCTCCTGACTAATGGACAATTTTGGCGATGTCGAGGAGTCACGCCATCGGCACGCGTTTTAGGAGCGAAGCTCCTTAGGCTCTCACGATGTCCGTTGAGGCCGTCGTCGTAGCTTCCCGTCGGACCGAAACACAGTTGTTACATATACCGTACATAGAGCGTTCATATAGGTTTAAAACAGACCGTACTCTGTCCTTGCATCTGTCTGTCCGCACGTCCGTCCGTCCGTGCGTGCGTGCGTCTGTCCATCTGTCCGTCCGACCGTCCGTGCATCAGTCTGTCCCTCCATGCAGACGTATGGACGGACGGACAGATGGATTTCATAAAGAATCTTTATATCGTTTATCATTTCGTCAATGGCGCTTCGCTCCATCATCAGCATTCACTTCGTGGATCGGCTGCAAAACTTCGTTTTGGGGCACATAACGCATGAGATCTTCTCACTGTTTATGGAACCCCACTTAAAGTTCACTTGTGTTTGAGGATGACCATGAGCGACCTCCGCTGTAGTTTTGCAGCCGATCCACGAAGTGAATGCTGATGATGGAGCGAAGCGCCATTGACGAAATGATAAACGATATAAAGATTCTTTATGAAATCCATCTGTCCGTCCTTCCATACGGCTGCATGCAGGGACTGACTGATGAATTTCATGAAGAATCTTTATATCGTTCATCATTTCGTCAATGGCGCTTCGCTCCATCATCAGCATTCCTGCATGGACGGACGGACAGATGGATTTCGTGAAGAATCTTTATATCGTTTATCATTTCGTCATCCATCAGTCTGTCCCTCGCATGCAGCCGTATGGAAGGACGGACAGATGGATTTCATAAAGAATCTTTATATCGTTTATCATTTCGTCAATGGCGCTTCGCCATCATCAGCATTCACTTCGTGGATCGGCTGCAAAACTTCGTTTTGGGGCCCATAACGCATGAGATATCCTTACTGTTTGTGGAACCACTTCAAGCTCACTTGTGTTTGAGCCATGACCATGAGCGACCTCCATTGTAGCTCAACATGCTTGCGAAAATCGTATACGTTAACTTGTCAAGTTTAAAGTATTCTTACCTAAAATGGTATAGCAATGAAATACAACTACAAAAGGCTTAAGTCTTTTAGCTTAAAAAGCAATACGTAAAAAAATTGACTTAAAACAAGCCCATAAAACAAGCGAGATCATAAGCCTCTGTACGCTCCATGCATGCGTAACTCTACCGCAGATTAAGGCAGCTCTAGCGACAACAAGCGCACACTTGACAGCTGCTTGACGGGATGCTCTCACCCGCTCGCACTGAGGAGTAATCGCGGTACGATGCATTTTCCTATGCCAATGCTTTTTTAATACGGCAGTTCAGAAGTTCACGCTGAGCCTGAACTCTCAGAAACTGTACGTCAGTACGGAACGCCAAGTACCAACCGCGGCATAAAAGAGCAGTGCACCAGCCATTTTACTTAAGAGCTACGTGCAATCAAACAAAAAAGGAGACAGCATTATTGGGGGGGATTCCGCCGAAAACGGCGACGAATAGCTCTGGAGTGCGCACATTTTTTATTATTATTTTTTTATCGAGCGTGCGCGGCCAGCCGCAAGCCGCAGGTTATGATTTCTCTCCTCCTCCCCCACACTTACGCGGTTAAGACCCGCGAAACGCGGCTGCAGCACTCATCTCGCATTCTGACCACCGTTTCCTTTCTTTTTCCCGAAAGAGAGCCAAATTACACGGCGCGCGCAGCACCTCCAATCTGAACGCATTATATTTCACCTCTAAAGAAGAGTAAGGAGAAAAATAGAATTACGGTAAAGAGAATGAAAAAAACAGGGCGAGGCCCATCTACACTAAAGCTGCCGACAAAGACGCATCACCCAGAGGCCAATCGAAAGCGAACACTACGCCGACGGAGACGACCAACTCGAAATAGAAACAAGTAAACGAGGCTTGTCTAGATGCTCTTTACCTCAAGCTCTCCAAAGTAAAGAAAGCCCAAGTATAACAGAAAGAAACAAATGAGCAACACGCTCTTTTAGCGCTGGTACATCGTAAACTGTAGATGCCACGATCGTTGGCAGGAGTGCGGATACGTAATTTCTCGGTCCGCTACATCCTCGCCCTGGTCAGGAAGAAACGGACGAAAAGGGGAGAAATTCGCGAACGAACGCGCGCACGAACAGCAAGCAAGTAACCTACTGCAAGAGAAGGAGGAAGAGAAGAGAATCCGTTTGGTGCAGCCGGAGATGGGCCAAAAGCTGTACAACGCGCCACTCGTACACACGCACGCACACACACGGACAGACACACAGGGCAGTTATACGTTCTGGAGGGGCGTATCGAGCAGGCCTCCTATTAAGAGCTGCCTGGCTGCGAGCACGGCCGGAATCTCGCGCGCAGGCGAGGCGCGAGACGCGGACGGAAGCAATTGCGAGTGCTGCCTGTGTGCTATATAGTAGTGGCTGGCTGCGTGTGTGTGTGTGTGCGCGCGCGCCCTGTTTGGCCAAGGGAGGCGTCTCCGCGGCCCATCCTCTCGGTCAGGCAAAACACAGGCCCTGCGTACCGGGTCGCCCCCCGCCCGCAATTTTCGACCACCAATTTGGCCGCCGCCGCAGCGGCTAGTGCTTCGCGCTCACTGCTGCATCGCCCGCGTACCTCTTCCCTCTATCTCTATAGAGCTTCGTCGTCTCCGCAATGAAGAGTCGAAGACGGCCTGTGTGCTATGATCAATACATGTACGGTACAAGTGTGTGTGTTTGTTTGTGCGTGTGCGTGTGTGCGTGTGTGCGTGCGTTTGTGCGTGCGTGTGTGCGTGTGTGCGCGTGTGTGTGCGTGCATGCGCGTGTGCTTCAGCTTCTTGAGCCACCTATCCCTCTCTCTACACAGACCCTGAGGTGGTGCCACAATGACTACCGCTACCACCACCATCACCACTACTGCCACCTTGTTTTTTTCTTCCTTCCTTCCTTGTTTTGTAATGTTCTTTTTTTGTTGTTGTTGCCGAGAGAGAGCAATCATTTCCAGTGCCTCCCCTTTAAGACATATCTCCTCCCCTTTTCCAGGGTTTTCGTACAGACTCTCTCTTTCGTAGTTTCCAGGCATTAAACGTTGCTCGAAGGAGCAGGCTAAGCAAGGTCCGACGACCACCATGCGGTGCCCGAATAGCCCTCACAATAATTCCCGGAGCCGTTATGGTCCCCCCCCCCCCCCCCCACTCGTTCTTCGCTCATCAACGTACCTGTGGATGCCCGAACCTCAATCGACACGTCCACGTCTAGCATTTCCGATGCTCACTCCTCTCCGCAGCTACAGGCAGTGCGCGAACGAACCGCGCTTTCCTTTGTACACTTTAAAAACGGCTGCTTTCTCGGCAGTGCCGCGGGCCCCGCTTTTGTTTTTCGCCGCTCCCGGTGCGCGAGGGGTACTAGTTAAGTGGATCGCTTTCGCAGGAACTAGCTAATTGGAATCGCGTCGCAATTAGCCGTTTCCACTTATTTCTGGTTCCGTGTTTCCACTGCTCGTTTGGCGGCCCCCGTGTGTGTATGTATGTATACACCTATTGCTCGCCTTCCGCTCTGCTGGGTATACAAGCACGCAGGTACACAACAAGCGCATGCGGTGGGGCGGGGTACGGGAGTAGGCCGGGTTCCTCCTATCGCGCTAATCGGAGTCGCAGAGCTGCAGGGTGGTATCAGCACCACCACCGAGTGCGAGGCCAGCATCCACACCTCCTTCCGGAGCGCATGTAAGTGTGCGCACTGCAAGGGCATACAGGTTGGAGCTTTCAGCGCCGGACTATGCGGTGCACGTCCTGCGATCATTCGCGGTGCTCCGCAGAATACATGCGACTAGAAGAGACTGCTTGTTTGCCTCGCACAGAGCTTATCATATCAGCACGCGTAAGCGTTGCGAAATTTGAAATTTAAGTAACGGGGGTCCTTCGTGGCACAAGGCTAATGGCTGCAATGCCCCATACTGGTTGACGTTTTAGCTTCGCCTACACAGTTGTACTTACTCTTACAGATGGCTTGTATTGACGTCACTGAAACCGCCATGTTTGAGTACGAACGTGGTTGGGCACGAAGTTTGCGATGTCACCTTACTGTTCCCAGTACATCGCATGCAGTTCTTTCCTTGTACTATCACACAGGCCAAGAACGTTCAAGCCGCGTCATTATCACATTCAAGCAGGCTAACGGTTGCGTAATTGTGCTGTCTGGAGGTCATCAAAGTCACCTTGTTGGCGTACCAGCGCATTAAAAACCTGCGTCATTGACATCACGTGTGAGCTATCAATAACGAGTTTCCTCTGAAAAGTCGAGGTGGGTTTTCCCGCACCCACTGATATCGAACGCATTAAAATTAAATTCAGAGGCTTAACGGGCCAAGACAACGATATGATCGCCGTAGTGCGGGTGTTCCGGATTAATTGTACTTGTAGATTTGAGTAGGTCGGTGTTACTGTATTCCGGCCCCATTGAAATGCTGCCGCCACGGCCAGGGTTGCCGTTAGGTGGACATGAAAAGACGCCAGAACTCACGCCAAAAGTAGCCAAAGTAGCCATGTCATTTGATATTATCGCCGAATTTCTATCCAAATAGAACAGATGCGGTATTATCAACAGAGTCTTTACTATTGATGAATAAATAAAACCATTTTGAATAAGTAAAACCACAAGTTTCAAAAGGAGCCATGGCACCAACTGAAAATTTTAGTCGCCAACGGGGTCCAAAAGTAGCCAATTTGGCGCAAAGTAGCCACCAACGGCCACCCTGGCCACGGCCTAGAATCGAACCCGCATCCTCGAGTTTACCACCACAAAAAGCTTGGCCGCTACGGTGAAGCAAGACCTCGAGTGTGTACGCAAGTGCTGATACCCTGTATACTCGCATTCATCTTGTGATTCACAGAGCTGATACGCAGTTCTTCGTGCCCGAAATTAAGGCACGGTCGTGGCATCCTCTGCGTGCATGCGTTCACACATGTAGAAAAGTTTATCTGTTACATAGGCCAGCATTACATGCAGCATAAAATCATCTCAATTACCGTGAAATGTTCATCCTCGTTCTTGTAGGTTCGAAGAGCGTCAAATTCAGGCAAAGTGGCGTCGGCATTTAGCCACGCACTACTTTGCTAGTTTGGAAGTTAGCAATACTTAAGTCATGTTCATAGAGTCGTTGCGGGAAAAACACGCGCAGACGTGCATAACCGGCTAAATTAATGATGGATATGGTGTAGTTTGAAATGCAAATATGCATTTGGTACTTCCCAGTCGTGTGTTTCCCTCATTGCACATGTGCCGCTGCAGGTAAATCCTCAATTCAAAGAGCTTTCTTAACTTTGAACTTCTCTTAATTCGAACAATTTTTCGGGCCCCTTCAAGTTGGAATGATCGAGAGTCGACTTAGTTGCAGTCTGTAAAGAGACGCGAGCGCGAGTGTACAAAGCATTGTGAATAATTTCTGTATATTCATGTACATTGCGCATTGGTGGATTTCCATGGTAGTAATGAAAGAGTGCTGGGTGCTGCGTCTTTTGATGCCGACTGAACCACACTCATTTCGTTTAATCTGTACAAGCGCAAAGGAGGACCTATGACATCCTACAGCACCCATCTTTCTTATTTTTATTTCTTCTTCTGTCTTGTTTTTTTAAGCAGAGAGGTGGGGCAGTGTGCGTGCTGCTGGCTAACGGCGCTTTGCAGATGGCGAACAGGAGCGCTCAAAACTGCTCTCAAGGTGCTCACCTAACCACATGTCTTGCTCTAACTCTAAAATCCTTGTTGGCAAGACCGAAGCAAAAATCTTATACGAAGTCTGACCTTCTTACCAAGCTACGCTCGCACGTACACGCACACCACAGTTGCCAGTTCCGCTTACAACAAGCGGATTTGGGCTTTTTTTTTTTTTCGCCGAGTCGCTTCTAGAATTTTCCAGTCGCTTGCCTCGTTTTTTTTTGGGCTTATTTGCATTTTTCCAGCTAATATAGTAATTTTAGTGATCATCACGTTCACCAAGTAGCGTGTTTGTTGATGACTGAGTGTGCAGGGTTCCCCATCAAGGGGGGGCGAAGGTTCTTCGGAGCGCCCCCCCTCCCCTCCATCCTACTAAGTCAATGCATGAGGCAGATTTAGCGCCCCCCTGACCCCACCCCCGCCCCCTAACCCGTGCGCACGCCTATGGTTGAGTTTTGAAGTCAAACATACGTTGGGGGGAATCAACAAGTGACGCTAATCATGCGCAGGGCAAACGTGCCTTCAACCTAATGTAGACTGCCCTGGAGACAATGTTAAAAAGTAGCTACGTGCTTTTGTTCATAGTGGTACATATTTTCGCTGCACGAGACAAATGGGTGATTTTTTAAAACTCTCCCTTACATTTGAGTGACATTTTTTATTCATAATTACGAATATTTTCAAGAATGGGAAAATACATTGTGTTTCCGTTTCTCAATTGGACTTATTTTGTAATGAGTATTCGCTTGTTTGCTCGGTAGCTTCTGGCAACACTGACGCACACACTTTAGACGGATAACTCGTAAGCCTGGTGAGGACAGTTCTGCAGAGGCCACCTGCGTCCATTCTGCTCGTAATATGACAGCTAAAATGACATGTAGGCTTAGTCAAGGAAACTCTTCGCATTTATGGCACACCGCTTCAAGGATACGCTCACACGTCACCTGCCTTCCTTCGCGAGCGCAACACGTGACAGCAGGGTAATAGATCCCACCCGCACGACTGCCACCTCAGCGCGACTAAATACACGAAATCATTGTTTACACATTTTCAATATGACGCAAGTCAAGAGGATGGCAAGCGCTCAAACGGAACACGCCGTTGTTTTACCCGAGAAAACACCGCCCAATTCTTCGAACAGAAGCGTGGTGGTATCAGGTAACAAAAAAAAATAAGAAATAAGAAGAAAGGCCACTTTGAAGCCTGTCACCGGGAGCGCTATACGGGAAAAAAATCGTGACAACGCTGTCCTTGATATCGCGTAATTAACTTCGCTATAGCGCGCCACCGCTATTATTACATGACATACTTCCATACATGTACAGGACGCACGCGTCACGGGCCCGCAATCTGTAGGTGCTTCTCGAAAAACAAGCCGAGATGACGGGAAAATAGCCGAGCAGGCAAATCCGGTAGCCCGGTCTTGCGTAAAACGCGAGTCCTCATCGCCGACCTACACGTGCGAGCTTGCATTACGTGTGATGAGTCAGATGACACTTGAGCCTCCGTAGGGACGTACGAGTCTTTCATAACCGCCGGAATTTCGTACACGTTGGTCTTTTGTTTTATTCGCCGCTGTGTATGGGGCATTATTACAGGTGCTTCCAGGGTTTCTGTATACTCAACGTCGCAGATATCTGGCTGCGTGCCACGAAACAATAGCCGACGCCTCAAGTGGCACATTCGGGTGGTCGTTTGAGAGCGCTCTGACGTATTTTGCAAGTGGTGAATTCAACAGCGTTAAAGCAGTGAGAACAAGCAGGTATGCAACTCATGTTCCTGCTTCCTTATCATGTATTGACCCACTTATTTTAGTAGTAATGCTTGGTTGCGCCCTTACATTTTTTTTTTTTTCAGGGCCTCCGGATCGCTCTGAAACAACCCCCCGAATGTACGATTAGACAGCCGGCGTTTTCGATCTCGCCGACATTTCTTTTTCTTTTTCTGCTGCAGAGATAAAGACCAGTGGATCGAAATCATCCGAATAGCTCACCGAATTTCCTCCCACAGACATCGACATGTCATTTATCGCTCGAATGCCCATACAAAACTTTTCCAGCTGTCATTTACCCAACGTGCAGCCGAATATTGGAACGATCTACAAAAATCTCTGTTTTTCTAATAAAGAGTCTCTCTCTCTCTCTCTCTACCAGCAGCTACATCGCGCCGACGACCGATCATCCGGATTTTACGACTGCCATCGAAATCCATCATTCTTTATGAATAATTTGTACCACCCATTGCACACGTGAATCCCACCAGGGTACTTGAGGTGCTGTAAATAAATAAATAAATAAATAAATAAATAAATAAATAAATAAATAAGAGAGAGAGAGAAGAACTTTATTTAGAGCGCCTGCAGAGACGATTAGGCTCCCTTCACGCAGGGAGGACGAGCTTTCATCGCGACGCGGCCTTTACGTCAGCCTCATAAATAAACTATATCCAAGGTCGGAAACAACATTGTCGAATATGGCCACACGTCTGCAGAGGGGCCCTTGTAATACGAAATGGTAAAGGAACATCAAGGAACAACACCTTTAGTACACGTATAGGAAACCGGTAATCTTAATAACTCCCCATGGTGCTCCTACAAGAGGTTACCGGTTCCCTGCGTCCTAATGCTGCAGTCTAAATGCCCTCGAGTTAGTTACCTCTTCCTTCCTTCAAAAGCGAGGAGGTCTGCCCTACGAGGCATAAATTTTCGCGCCAATAAAATCAAAGAAAACATCGAAAACTGCAAGATATGGGGCTGACCAACCGACCGTTTCCGCACGACAAAAGCGCGACGCATGATGGGCGGGAATCTCGCATCTCCAACACTGCATGGTAGCGCCCCGCACAACTTGCCTTCGTCATTCTGCGCTCTTTTCTCTGTTTTTTTCCCCTTGCATTTTCACGGACACAGGCTATAAGATTGCGCATAGCACCATGAACTGGGCGGGATTTCTCCTGTGCTTCAACCTCCACACATTTTCTTCACGGCTCTGTATATTTTTTTCCCACGACTTTCTTTTTCTTAGTATCTCTTCGCTGTAGCGTGAGCCTTGATAGTGAACCAGGCCGAGAAAAACAAAGCAGCTATGCTAGTCAATCTTGCCTGGAACACGACGATGCGAAACTAAGGGAACGATGGGCGGCAAAGGGGGGCGTCGTGTCTGCTATACAGGAGGCGGATGATGCCAGATAGAAGTCGAGCGATGCCGCGCAAGAGTAGTTCGGGCGACAAGCCACGTCCGAATCCAGGGCCGAAGTCGATAGATAGTCCAGGAGTCCCCTTTCCCTCGTTTACGGCGCTTCGCCGCACACGCATGGCAGCAGGAAAGTCTCGCCGGAAGGCGGTGGCGACGACATCGACGACGAAAGGGCCGACGCTGTTATGCGGGAAAAAGAAAAGCGAGAGCGAATAACTCACGGTGGCACTAATTGCGGGGTCCGAACGCGCGCCGTGGAGGCGGCGTCGGCGGCGGCGTCGGCACCGGGGACCTCGCTACGCGCACGGGCGGCGCCTCGGGCCCCCCCGGAGGGGTCACGCCGACGATCTGACCCCGCGACCCCGAAGGGTCAGGCGGCGCGGCGCCACCGCGACGCGCGAGACCGAAGAGTCTAGAGTACAGCGCTGCCGTGGCGGGGAGGGAGCAGAGGAATCATGCGCCTGCGGCAGCCTCTTCTCTTCTACACACACGACTCTAGAGAGCTTCTTCAAAAAATCTTGAGAGAGACGCGCGCGCGCGTTGAGCGCGCGTACAGCGCATGCCGCCACCCCAATATGCCGGCTTGTTCTTCATTAGCGCGGGCGCCACAAAATGGCCCGCCAAATATCCCCCTCACCATCCGTCGGTCTCTGCCGCAGAACGGATGAGGGAAGTGAAAGCCCGAGTCTCGGAAGCGCTCGCGTTCCGCGTGAGTTGAAGGAGAGCGAGGGGAGGACGCACACGTGACCCGAGCACGCCTTATACAACAGACTATACGTTACTGTACACAAAGTACCCGCTAGCAGTGTTAACCCTCCGTGTACTACATACATGCGAGCAGAAGAGACACGAGGATCACGAATCGCCGCAGGCAATGGAGCTCAGCGCGGAGTGCTCGCTCTAGATGGGAAGCGCTTCCTCCGAAACGACTCGGGTTCGGAGAAAACGCCGTCGTCGCGATGCCTGTACATCTAGACGGCGGGGCGGCCACACTCGCGATCCTCAGACGCCATCATACAACGACAGATGAATGGGAATGAAGGGGAATTAAGTGAAGGGGCCTAACGAGACATTCGTCTTGCGGGCATATACACAACGTCTGAGAAGCACTACGCGGTAGCCATTGTACAGAGAGTGGAGGAGAACTGCGTTCCAGTTTATTGCACCGCACTGTAAATGTGGGTAGTGTGGGTGTTCGTTGCACGCGATTAGTGCGACTGTTTGCCGGGTAACGAGAATATAGAGACAGAGCAGAGAGTGAGGGGGGAGGTAATAAAGCGGCGGAAATGGCACAGGGATTAACTGGAAGTGTCTCGCATTGCCCGCTGAGCTCCCTGGCACGATGTAGGCAATTGTCGACAGTGAACAATTTGCTTAATTTACCCTGGGCCTTCGAGTAATGCTTGCTTGCTGAACTGATTGTTACGTAATCGCTTTTGGCAGTCTAGAAGCATGTAGTAGCTTAATGATAATGAGATAAACGCTTGCTTTTTAGAATCTGGGATTGTTCAGAACCGACTGACGAAACGATCGAGAGCGCCAGTACAAGAAGATAGTGCATGCATGCCTATCATGTTTCGTCTCTCAGCTCACGCAGAAAGGAGTGAAATCGAGTGTTAGCATTTGTAAAGACGCCGCTATAGTCTTCCTGCCTTTACTAAGCTTCATTGGTATTCTTCCTTCTTTCTTTCTTTCTTTCTTTCTTTCTTTCTTTCTTTCTTTCTTTCTTTCTTTCTTTCTTTCTTTCTTTCTTTCTTTCTTTCTTTCTTTCTTTCTTTCTTTCTTTCTTTCTTTCTTTCTTTCTTTCTTTCTTTCTTTCTTTCTTTCTTTCTTTCTTTCTTTCTTTCTTTCTTTCTTTCTTTCTTTCTTTCTTTCTTTGAGTTTAGCGGTGCTACACAAACCGGTCACTAAGAAAACGCTCGAGCGCCCCAGAATAATGTATGGGGTTTTACGTCCCAAATCCAAGATATGGTTATGAGAGACGACGTAGCGGAGGGCTCCGGAAATTTCGACCATCTGGTGTTCGTTAACGTTCACTGACAACACACGGGCCTCTAGCATTTCGCCTCTATCGAAATGCTACTGCCGTGGCCGGGATCGAACCCGCGAACAGAAATTGGGTAATAATCCCACTACTGACCACTAGTCCACTAAAAATAAAGAAGTTCACAGTTAGGCAAAGAAATGGCTGCGAAGTGACGGCGGTGACCCGAAGACCCCTGAATACCTACAATGAGAGAATACTACAGGGAACGGCTGCGAGAAGACATCGTTGCGATGGATTCGAACCTGGGTACCGACTGTCCGAAGGCGAGCTTCGTAACCACTAGGCTATCCAAGCATGGTGGCAGAACAAGCATTTATGGGAACCATTTCATTGCGTTGCTATGGGCGAGAGAACGAGAAAAAGATAGAAAGAGAATGAAAGACAGAAAGTAACAGAGAGATAGAAAGAAAGGGAGAGAGAGAGCATAGCATAGCCATGTATAATAGTATATAGTATAGCAAGAGGGAGCAAAAAGGAAGTGATGGTGTGGAGGAGGAAAAGGAGCAGGGGAGAGGGTAAAGCTTAGCAGAGCAATGTGTACTACAGTATATCAAGAGGGTGGGAAAGGGAAGTGAGGGTGAGGATGAGGTAAAGGAGCAGGGCAAGGCCTCCAGTTCCGCTGTTTCCAGACTCTTGGCACCACTAATGCGCTCCGCTTGATATTTCTCCCCCCCCCCCCCCTTCCTTTTCTCTTATTAGTCCTTATATCTTCTCCTCCAGTGCAGCGTAGGAAACCGGACGTGTTTCTTCTTAGATTACACACTTTCCTTGCTTATGATGAAGAATTATGGCTGAGGGCTTTGTAATGGGTGGGAAGCATTGAACTGCCCACTCATTACGCAATTCATATTGTGTGACGCCTGGTTACCCAATTCGCATTGCATGACGCCCGGTTGTTATTTTACTCTTCTACCACGCTGTATTACACATCTTAACATGGCTCCTTCCCGACATGACGCCTGTATAGGGCCTTTTTGCGAAGTAGTTTCGAGCAGCTACATTATTCTGTGGTAGAAAACTGGGCTGCCACGGAGACAGTCCAGGTTCGAACCCCGTTCCATCCAGGATATTTTGCCTTTTTAGTGTGTTTTTCTTTCCTTACTTCGCGCGATAGCGGTTACGGACACCGGCGGCGGCGGACAACTACGGCGCCAAAAACAACCCTTGTTGTGATCTCATAACAGCTTTCGCTGTAAAACAGAGGCTGTACTGCTCAACGACAGAGACAAAGGGATTAGTTGCTTTTAGCCTCTCGACTGTTGAAGATGACACATTCATGTCCTTTGTAATAAGATCAACGAATGGACCTGTAGCTGGTGGCATGTTCTTAGTTTCTCGAGGTCTTTTCTTAACGACGTCATCATGACTCTTCCGTAGTGCTCGTCACAGTGAATATTACGTCTTTTCGGACGAATCCAGTTATCAGGCTTTACATATTAAATCTGCTTATGTTCATGACTGTTCGTCCTTAGGCTCCATCACATCTACCTGTGCCTTTTAGGGTTTCGCACAACGCTTTGACACACAGTGTTAAAAGGGCATCAGCCCGAAGTTTTTAGCCGAGTCAGCAACAATACAAAAGTAGCGTCTGTGCTGATCTGCACGATGTGAACGAAAAATTACACAGTACATCATACTGAGTAGAATTTTTTTAACGAATCTTACCAGTAGCTAGTCCATATACGCAAATGAATGAAGGCAAATATTTAAAAGATCGCTTCGCACAATCTAATTGCTGCCCCTAGTTTTTACGCTTTTTTCATATCGCCAACTGACTTTTTTCACTGAAACGTACACCTGGAATGTATCGAGCTCATAACCAAATTGTATCAGGCTTGCGAAAAAGTACGCAACCTCTTAATGCGCCATGAGCGCGTGAAGTATTCGGGATAGAATTTCCAGCAACAACGCGTCATTGAGAAAATGAGACTAAAAGCTAAAATCAAACCAGAGGACACACGTGTTGCTTCAAACGAGCGCCTGTTTTTAATTAGGGATAATTCCTCGCGACCGCGCCCATTCGCCGATGTGCCACCGGCGCGCGAGATCCGAATTGCACCTGGCACAGATCAATTGCGGCCCTTGCACGCGGCTCACATAGCCGATCGTTTAACAGGGCCAGCCTCGGGGGCAAAGGAAGGCAGCTAGCAGTGACAGCGTAAACAAAGCGAGCCCACGAAAACGACAACAACAACAAAAGATACGTAAGTGACGGTTTTAAGCGGGCTGGAAACGCAGACTAAGGAAAGCATTCGGCGTGAGCTCAAAAGGGCACGGAATCGTAATAGCGAAGACAAGAACGGAATGCGTTCATGAACGAGAGCCGCCCCACGGCGAAGCGCGCTGCGTTCTTGTTAAGTGCTAGGTACGACTGTCTGGGTACCTCCTACCATTTGGAATCGGCAGCGTCCCCTTACAGCTACGGAGGTATTCTATATAGGTACGTATACAGGTCTTCGTAATGGAGGAGGTTCTGGGAGGAAACTGATCTAACGAGTGGGCGAGTGCTCGTAGTAGCAAAAAGAAAGCGCCGGTCTAGCGCCTCTGCGATCACTCCCAGAAGTCACAGAGATCATTGCAGTAAACGCGCGCCGTAGCAGCAGCAGCAGCAGCAACATACAGTCCGAAGAACGACTGCGGTTCAAACGTAGAAGAAACGGAGATAGCGGGGAGGAGTCGCTAGAGGGCGTGTGTGCAGGTTCCCCAGCTAATTCACAGCCGTACACGGAGGCATGGCCCGATGATGCTTCTGTTTCGGCTCCTTCTGTACAGCAGATCGGGGAAAAGACGCTCAGATCGGCCCGCGAAGAAGAGCCGGAAAAGAAATTGCAGGTTTGCCCGCATTTCGAGCACCACCCCGTATTATTTGCCAGCTCTGCCCCCCCGGGCCCGCTTGGGGCGAGTTCGCACTCTTGTCTTGCGTGCACGTTCAACGGCGTTGTTTCCGACGGAGCATGGCAGGCAGCCGGCGGCGGCACACCACACTCAGTTGCAGAAACAAAAGTGTATCTATCCGCCGGCTGGGACAATTCGTTTTCCGTCTCTTCCCCAAAGCGTTGCTCCGTCGGGAACGCTCCTTCTTCCAACGTTTTGCGGTAATTAGCGTGTTCCTCTTCGTCTTTCCGAGATGCACAGACGAGTCATCACCCCCTGGCTTTGCTACACTGCACTGCTCTCGGTCCCGAGGTGAAGCCTAATTGTCGAAAGACACGCGGTACGCGCTTGCCTGTCCCTGCCATTCCGCGAGGCAACACAACGAGACCCAGAGGAGGCGGTTATGGTGACGCCTCCTGGGAACCCATAGCCTTAGCTGTTCGCTTTCCGGATCCGTTGTTTAGCGCCAGAGGCTTTAACGACCGGACAGACTCGCGCAAAAAGAAAAAGGGATGCAAAGGGGGGCTTGGGAGGGATGTCCTCCTTCCAATTACAAACGTTTTGCAGAGTGTATCTCTCTCTCTTTTTTCTTTCCTTCTTGCTGGTCCTTTACGCTGACTCTCTCTCTTTTTCTCTGACACTTTCCTTTATTTTTCTTCTTTCTTTCCTTGGTTCGTATCTCTGAGAAGGCAGCAAACAAGGCCTTCGCTCTTCCGAGGATGGAATCGTACGCCATCTATACAACTAGGTCCCACAGAAATGGTGCAAGGCAAGACTTCAGCAGGCCGCCTTCTTTTTGTTTTGCGCGGAATGGGAGTCGCAGGGGAGGCTGCCAGTCTTTTAGCTCTCAGGGCGAAATTGCCGGTACGTCCCACCAGTAACCCATACACACACACGCCCTGTGGGCAGTGAGAGCTGGAAAAGATTCTTGCAGCTGGAAACACCTTCGCGGCGGAATGCGTGCTCAAACCTATGTTTTTTGGGGAGGTTTCCTACCATTTAGGTAATCAGTACCAGCAGCCCCGGCTCGCTATTTCGCATATGGTGCGGACCCTAAACGCTGTGCCCGCAGAACACCCGCAGAAATACAGCTTCTGGAAACAAAGGTATTTGGGCTGGCCTATTTCTGCAACTTGAAATTTTTTGTTGCTTTTTCGCAGTCCAACGGTGCAACAAAATAAAGACGATAAAAAAAATGAAGGAATGAAGACAAGAAAGACCGAGGAAAGGCTTGAATTTGGATTGGATTGGATAGATAGATGAATATATAGGTAGATGATTAGATGAAGAAGGGGATGAATTGCGATTATATAGGCATAACTGATGTTATCCATCTTTGTCCTTTCTTTCTTCCTAATGTTTATACAGCTTCGGAAACGATATGGGGAAAAAACAGGTGAAATCGTCGTTATCTTCGTCGCTCGGTCTCATGCGCATTCCGATATATGCCCCAGGATGTTTTTGGTCCCGGATATGACACCCTCTCGTTTCCTTCAAATCGGGAGATTCTGCTTTTGACGTCGCCAAAGCCACTCCTTGGCCTGTGTGCGTGCTGCAGCGGCTAGACACAGCTGCATAAGCGCAAACGCCACTTTCAGCACATCACTGCAGGGTATCACACCAGATCCTAGCATCTGGTTAACCTCCCTGCCTTCCTCTTTTCTTTCTCTCTGTCTCTCTTTCAGCACATCACAAGCTTCACAAGCTCTGCCAAGTATTGTATGAGAGAGTGCAACGTGCTCGTGTGCCGTGGAGTGGACCAGGCCCGTAGCCAGAAATTTTTTTCGGGGGGGGCCCACGTGTTGAAAACCTTGAAAACCTTCTATTTTCAGTATTTTTTCGCGGTAAAACACCCCCCCTCAATCCGATTTTCGGGGAAGGCCGGGGCCCCTGGCCCCCCCGGCTACGGGCCTGGAGCGGACCATATATTTCACACAGGATATACGGACCAAGCGTTACTTAACGGGAGCTGTGGCCCCTGAAATACTTAAGTTTTGTATTTACATGCGTCGTTTTGAATGTGTACTGAACTATTCGACTCGTTTAATGAGGACGACTCGCAAACGATGCGAACACTTGCCGAATGCCGCTCGCATAGTGCGCGGCAGATCACGCTAGATACAAATCTGCACGGCCAGAGCAGTAACTAACAGGGATATGTGCAGGCCTCCATAAAGACATGCATGCCAAGGGGTCTTCCAAGCCATACAGCTCTCGCAACAGGTGGAATTTCGGGAGCACTTCCTATGCCTGTAAAGGAGAGGATGACAACGCGGCAGAGTGCGTACGTTGACGCCCATCTTCGAACCGCATAAACGCTCACCGACGAATGTCAATCACAGCAACCGGAGCCCGGACGAGAACAGCTCTGAACAATTACTCTCACCGAACAGAGCAGCCCTAAATCGCCGTGGTCCAAAAGAAACTTCCTCTCGGATGTGCCACTGCGCACACTCTGTCATTCAGTGTGAGTGGTACGGTACGTTGTGTACACAGGCACGCGAATTAAAAGCTCGAATCCCCTTCCTCGCTCTCAATTCCTTCGAACAGTTCGCAGCCTTTGCTTTCTTCGACGACGTCTCCCGCAACGTTCACAGGTGTTCCACACAAAGCCCGTGCACTGTTGCGTGCATTCAAGCCGGCAACAAAAAGTACAAGGAGGCGTCCGCGTTTATGGCGTTTCTGCGGCCGCGCCTTCGTTATGGGGGCGCGCTTGGTTGTGTCAGCCCGCGAGTCCGGCGCGTCGCGCGCGACCTGTTATTAAGACTACTGTGCGCTAAAGCCCGGCCCTCTCGTTGCTTCCTGCAGCTTTCACTTCGCAGAGCGCGCGTATACACGTGGTGCGTGGCGTTTTCCGTGTGTGCGCCGGCAGTTGTTCCCTCCTGAGTACGACTCTCTCCTTCGCCAGCGGGCTGCAGGCCCGCTCGTATAGTGGACGGGCGCGTCCGTTGCGCTTTCTCGAAAGCGCAACATGAGTGACGTCTCGGAACGAGAACGAACGACCACGCATCCTTATAGCGTAGCCCGAGGGGGCGCTGCCGTAGAAGCCATAGACACGCGAAGAAGGCATCGACGGCAAGTTCGAACCAGGACGCTGAGACGCACTAACACACGCACACCCAAGACTTCTGTGCGCGCGCGCATGAGAGGCAAGAGGCGAAAGGAAACAATGCCATAAAGGGGATGGGCGGAATATGCGGGTTTCCTCTATAGCAACGTGAGCGATGGAAGCATAGAGAGAAAAGGCGTTCAGAGCGGCAACAATTTTGTTTCTTTTCTTTCTTCGAAGCGTTCAACACGCGGTCCTTGCGGGGCAAGGCTCCTCTTTCCAACCCGTAATCAAAGTGACAAAAATAGAACCGTTTGACCCTGAACCGCCTTTCGTTTTCGCGCGCCTCGAACGCCAATCAGAGCCGGGCCCATTTCTTGAAGCCCCCCGCGACTACTTGGCTTCCAAGCCATCTCGCTGCAGTTTCTTCATCGGGCTACGAGCTGGATGCTGAAGAGGTGCTTTCGCCGATCGCGTCAGAGACGAGCTCTTCACACTCCGGTGCTTTCGGCAAACTCTGTTTTGTTCTTTATTATTTATTTGCCACGGCTGCCTGCTTGGAACGCGTATAGTGGTTTTAGTGGCAGTCGACGGGGGGTGATCATTAGCGGTAATTTCTGCGTCAAACCCGAGTTGGACTTTGATGCTTCCCCCCATAGCTGACGAGCGCTCGCTCGCTCCGAACGAGTCCTCCGCGTGTAGTTGCCGCTTGTCCGCGCCCGGATTGAAGGCTTCGGGAGAACTGCGCCGATGGTTTAGCTACTAAGTTTAACACGGAGGAACGCCAGGCTGGGTGAGGTGAAATTTTTGTTGGGACGCACGGCGCACGGATACGCTCAATACTATGAAACGCGCAGGCTGAAATACCTGACTGCCGACAGCCCTTCAGCGAAAGACGGAATGACGTATATGCGGATAATAACTGCAATTATTCGCTCCTCCCCACCCTTCGGGCGAAACGCTTTTAGCGCGGGTTGCATATTACACGTGAGCGCGCCCGTTGGGGACGCCTACCGCGACGAGGCACTCCTATGCGATTCAGCGTACAATTGTGGCGTGCCAACTGCTTCCTATGGGCCCCAAATACTTCACCGCAACCGCGGGCATGTGCGGACAATGCGGTTGCAAAACGGAGGCGTGGACATCGCAGAGCCGTGACACCTATACAGTAGCAAATGGACTTCAGTCAAACGAAGAAGCTCCTCTGTGTCAGTCGTAAGTGTACATTATACGTATCTGCGGTGTGCCTTTCAAGCTGTCAGTATACAGTGCGCACGGGAGTACTTCCGCTATGTACCTGTAGGCTTATAGTCGTTATTTGCGTCCACTATCTGTATTTTCCTGCTTGGTCGCTATCTGACGCCACTTACTCGTTCAGTATAATATCTGCCTCTTTACCAACCGATTAGCAGTGCGGTTTGATAGGTAATAAATGTGGTTTTGTTCTTGTCGGAAATGCAAGCCGCTTACCGGTATTTCGTAGCGATGCATTATGCTCGAGTCCTAGTCACCGCTCAGGTCCGGCTGATACCGCTGATATTGAACGGACCATCGCTCTGACCACTGGCCGAGCGCGAAAAGGCATTGTGCATCGGAAAAGGCACCGATATAAAGTGCCCGACCATGGCTCTTGACACTTGCGACTGTGAAGCGGTGATTACGCAACTTCTACGCGTCTCTACATAGTGTATCAGAACCCTCTATCGTCACACCAAAACGTACGGGTGCGACTCTCAGCGCAGAATACTGCGAAGGCACTTTAACAGTGTCTTGTTGAAGTTTTACAGGCTTGCACAACTGGCTTTGTTGCGCACTTACCCATTTCCCGAAGTCAATCGCTGCATTATGGAAGAACAGCGAAAAGTACGAGACAGTGATACGCACAATGTGAAACAGGACAGTGTTGTGTCCTGTGGGTTTCACTGCCCCGTAGCTGGCGTTTTTCTGCTACAATGTTCATGAACCAACTAGCCCACAAATCATGTGTTCATCTCTGCACTTCTTCTTACTGCGTTTCCTGAAGTCTTCATTGCTGTCACGATTCTATGTACGCGGCAAGGTCAACTAGAAATGTATTTCGTTTCCTCCTTTACGCGTCGCGATATCATCCATAATGACGTACACGTACCGCCATACAAGGAACTATGAGAAACATTGAGCAATCGATTCACTTTATTTCTCATTCATTCATTCATTCATTCATTCATTCATTCATTCATTCATTCATTCATTCATGTCCCTGCTTCTGTGATGTGTTATCTACACCTCAGAGACTCCCGTGCTCGCGTTCCTGCTTTCTTCCACCAGCCCTCTAAAGTTTGTCCGCCGCGGTGGTGTAGTGGTTGCGGTGCGCGGCTGCTGGCCCGAAGGTCGCGGGTTCGATCCCGGCCGTGGTGGTCGCATTACAATAGAGACGAAATAGCATAGGCCCGTGTACTGTGCGATGTCAGTGCACGTTAAAGAACACCCGATGGTCGAAATTTCCGGAGCCCTCCACTACGGCGTCCCTCATTATCATATCGTGGTTTTGGGACGTTAAACCCCAGATATTATTATTATTACCCTCTAAAGTTAAAACGTGTCTTGCTTCAAAACCGCTGACTGCAGTTATTAATACCTCTGTCCACTCTGAATTCTACAGCCTCGGAGGGAAGGACACTCTGGTACAACTTGCACACTAGTCTCCAGATTTTTGTTGCAGCGCACAAAGGGCTCGTGCTAAAGAATATTTGTTCCGGCATTTTTATTATATTTTTTTTTTCTGAGCTCGGGCTCCAAGTAGCAAAGCGCGCCACCCCTACAGGTTGTAGTGGTACCTGAAGTGTGAAGTCGTACTTATCGGTACAATAAGTGATTCAAGCTGCTCTCTGGAGCGCGCAGATACAGTGTTGAACGAAAATTATAAAACTTTAGGCGATTTCAGCAAATCCTGACAACAGCGCAAGAAATGCGCCGAAAGGAACGGCGAAAGGAATGGGGCAGAATCTGCAACAAGACACGTATATTAACGCACAGCCGCCAGACTAGGACTGAGGTTCCCATACATCAAAAGGACAGCATACCAGTGGGCGTGTAAAAGGCTGGGGCCATACACAACAGGCGTGTGCACGCTGCCTGACAGCGACTCTGGACGCAGCTGCGTGTGCGAGTCCAGGAAAATGCCCCCAGGTACAGAAGGCGGAAACGCCCTTCCTGCTTGGCTTGCGCCGTCAGAGGAGACTGTCCACAACCTAGCTGCCCGGTTCTTCTTTGTGTGTACGATATTTTTCACTTAAACCTTTTGTTTTATGTAATACGTCTTCGTACGCCCATTGTGTTCGCACAAGCGCTGACGTAAGCTTCCGTAAGAACACAAGGCCTTGGTATGAACAAAAAAGAAAAAGAAGGCTCTTCTTGCCACCTGCACCTTGGGAATAAAGAAAGAGAGACGAATAGCAGGCATCTTGTTTACGCCATCATTCCTGAAAATAAGTTAGAGGTGAGGGGTCAGAGAGGCCAAGATGACCTGAAGCGCATTTCTATGCAGGAATTTATGAAGCGGCAAGGTCCCTCTTCTCCACTAGGCAAAAAAAAAATACAAAAGAGACGCTGTGTAGCGAAGGATGCAAGAACTGAACTACAAGGCACCTTAGCTTTGTACTGGGCCTCTTCATATACAATAACTTTATAACGATTTGCTTTTTGGAGGCACCTCTGAATGCAACATGTTCCGATCCGAACGGCTAATGATTGCGGATGCCACCTTTTAGCTGATGCCTCAGGCATAAAAAAAGTAAATAAAAGGGGGAGAGAGTAGCGCTACGTTACGTGGAAAGCACGGGGTGGCGTAACAAAATGCACGCCCAGTACACTACTGGGCGCTGGCTCGGCGGTTCCGTGCCACGCAGCTGTTATTGCGCACTGTGTAGTATATATACGAGCCTTTCAAAAGGGCGGTGCAGTGAAGCTTTGCCCCGCAACTGCTGAAGAAGGAGCGTTAAGCTCTTTACTCTATCGGGGAAACAAAATTTATGCCACTCGGTGTTGCGAAAACTCGCCGTAACAAAAGCAACGTCATCGTGGAAACAGAAAAAAAAAACACACACACACACACGCACACATAAAAGTTGAAAGAGGAAAACATTTAGGACGAAAAGCCATAAAGGAAATCATTATTTATAAAAAGCAAAGCGACAGGAGCGACGGGTGGATGAAATAAGAAGCTGCGGAGGTGTTGGCGTGGGCTTACGTATACGCGTACTGCTGTATAGAAAAATCCCCGTCGTCGCGAACTTACACGAGACGAAGAAAAAGTGAGGAGAGGAGGGTTTGAAGACATCGCTTCCCCGTGCCGCTTATTCGGACGGTGGATACGCGAACTGAACGTCCGTGTGCGCTGCGAGCGAGGAACACGGGGGGTCGGGCGGCGAAGGGCGACGTCAGCTCCGGGGCGTCAACCCGCCCCCGAGAGGTCACGACGTTCGCCCACTCGGCCCGCAAGCAAGCAGCCCTGCAGGGGCAGCGGGCGAACTCGGTTTTATATACCAACGGTACAACGCTTGCTGTTCGCGCGTCACCACCGTCGAAGCACATACGGGAGGGGCACGTTCGTGCGACCGTACACATACACAGAGCGAGGGAGTGATTCGTTCCGTTCATGTTGCGTGCACCTCGATCGAGTTATATATCTCAAAGTGCGCAGTCTCCCACTTTACACACTACCACTCTTTTTTGCGAGTCATAAGCGTGGCTTTCACTGAGTTTTCTTTATCGTATAGAAATGGCCAACAACGCTCTTTGTGATAACTGTGGTATCGAGGAGACTTTGAAGCCCATCTTCTGCGGCTCTCCTCGCTAGGCTGGGTAAAGGCGATCACTCGCAATCGCTCCAGCTCACCTCGACAACAGACCGCGATGTCGCTAGTAACCATCTTGGAAAGTCATCCTGAAGAACCATCGAGGATGAAGGCGATTAAGGCACTACTGAAGTTTTTAAGAACTGACTTGGGAGGAGCGTGTTGTAGACTGATAGTGATGCCGCATACCGCACGGGGCTAATGGACTGTGACTTTTTGTGTGTGCTAGCCCTCCTTACTCTTTTCTTTTCTCACTCGTTCTGCTCCTCTAACCTTCAAACTCCCCCATCCCTTTCCCCCAACGTAGGGTAGCAAACCTGTTATCCTAAACCGGTTAACGTCCCTGTCTTTAGTAAAACTCGTTCTTGGCCTAGTGTGTTAGACATACTTGAAATCAAAAGGTTGCGCGAAAATTGGACACGTTCACAAGCGAGCGCTTGTCCCTGTAGCCTCGCTTGTGAACGTGTCCAATTTTCGCGCAACCTTTTGATTTCACGTGTGTCCCTGTCTTTGCGCTTCACCCTGTTTTCCTTCCTTCCTACGCTTTCTCCAACCGTTACATTCCCATTGAAGAATGAGTGACGCATGCAGCGTCGCTTCTTGACAGAACAGCTGCAGTAATGCAACGATCTTCAAAGAACAGATGTATCACTGAGCGCGTTGTTTCGTTTCCGTGCATATAAGGGATACAGTATCTGATTACGATATACCATAGAGAGTTCGGCACGAGTCATGTTTTTTGAAGAATGTTAATGCGCCTCTAACCGTATCTGTTGTTCGCTCGGGTATACATTGAGTAGACCCGGCCCAGATCTATAAGCCTTGTAAATACACACCGCCAATTACTCCGCCGCATCCTTTTACACTGCGGCCCTAAAGCTGCCATATCCCAGAGTGAGTATTTCTAGGCCTACAAAACCCATCAAGGGGACTACGTGAAAGAGATGTATGACGGTGAGCAAAGTGGCTATTTGGGCAAGTTGGTATCAAGGCTACAACTTAGTGACAGCACGCGAGAGTCACTAAGTCCTCACTGATACAAATGTTCTATACAGACATCAAGATCGCATCGTCAGAGAAATTATCGAAGCATTTCACATCAAAAAGGGGGGCAAGGGGTTGTATCAGCCAGACCTCATTTAGTCTCCTAGAAAAGGAGGTTATATTTTTAGGTGGCACTTAGTATGTTGAATATGATGCCTTGTTCAACTTGCACATGCTGTCACTAAGCTGTAGCCTTGATACGCATATGGTGCATCATGTGACGATCATCTGTGTATATAAGTGTGTGTGTTGAATAAAAACTTCAGTTGATAGTCAGCGCTCGTGTCGTCGGTTTCTTCCTTTTTGTGCGTGCGTGCGTGCGTGCACACAAACACACACCTTTGTGTGTGTGTGTGTGCGTGCGTGTGTGTGTGTGTGTGTGTGTGTGTGTGTGTGTGTGTGTGTGTGTGTGTGTGTGTGTGTGTGTGTGTGTGTGTGTGTGTGTGTGTGTGTGTGTGTGTGTGTGTGTGTGTGTGTGTGTGTGTGTGTGTGTGTGTGTGTGTGTGTGTGTGTGTGTGTGTGTGTGTGTGTGTGTGTGTGTGTGTGTGTGTGTGTGTGTGTGTGTGTGTGTGTGTGTGTGTGTGTGTGTGTGTGTGTGTGTGTGTGTGTGTGTGTGTGTGTGTGTGTGTGTGTGTGTGTGTGTGTGTGTGTGTGTGTGTGTGTGTGTGTGTGTGTGTGTGTGTGTGTGTGTGTGTGTGTGTGTGTGTGTGTGTGTGTGTGTGTGTGTGTGTGTGTGTGTGTGTGTGTGTGTGTGTGTGTGTGTGTGTGTGTGTGTGTGTGTGTGTGTGTGTGTGTGTGTGTGTGTGTGTGTGTGTGTGTGTGTGTGTGTGTGTGTGTGTGTGTGTGTGTGTGTGTGTGTGTGTGTGTGTGTGTGTGTGTGTGTGTGGGCGCGCGCGCTGTTTTATGATGATGTATAACGGTACCATATTCCCACCAATTTCACCTCGTATAGCAGCGCGGCACACCTTCGCGGAATTTATTGGGGTTTGTTCAGTCTGTACAAGCGTACGGCCGCCCATGTTTTCAGCCGGTTCGGGCAAGTTTCCCAGTGACGTCAGCATGCTTTCTTAGACTAAGTACTGCCAACATTCCGTCACTACAGGCGTCAAAAAAGAGCGCTATACTCCTGTTCGCCTAAAGCGTACCCCCCAACACCGCGCGCGGCAATCGTAGTTATGAACTTAGCTAACTCGACAGCCCGCGTCAACGGAAGCCACCACACTCTAAATCGCCTATAATAGAAAATTTAGGGCCTCCCACCCACGTACGAACGAGGCCACGCGCGGCTCTCGGAAAGACGTACTAGTACAACAGCGGCGTTGCCTCGACCGGGCTTAGAAAAAATAAAAAGGAAACCGTAGCACGTTCACACCTGCTGATAAGGGACAAGCATAAAGAGAGCCGCCGCGTCTAAGAGTCCGCGCGCGCGCTCGGGGTGCGACTCGACAACCATGTCGCATGCAGGCTCGCGCGGGTGGGCGGCCATAACTGCCCTACACTCGGGCCGTCCACGTGTTGACAAACCGCATTAGCCAGTTTCCGCCGGCGGCAGCGGCGACTTCAAAGGCGAGTCAACAAGCGAGACAACAGGCCGCTATCGTGCGGAAGCCGCTCGGACCCGCGTGTGTGCGCCGACCGACCCCCCCCCCTGCGGCCATCGAAGCCCAGTGAGTCGAAGTCCGAGAAAACAGCAAATAGCGCATAAGCGGAGTGGGTGAGAGCACCCACGCACCACTTCGCTGTCCCTTTGATGCAGCCGCGGCGACGTTTCACTGTCCTCAGAATAGCGCGCGTGCGCGGTCTTCGGTGAAGAGAGGACATTTAAAAGGCGCGATTTGGTTCTATATATCCATGCCCTGTTGCGGGCGGGCGCTGAGGCAGGAAACGCAGCGGCGGCATAAGGTATTGGTGCGAGCATGCCGACACTCGCTATCGTGCCATCGGCATCGCGCGGGAGGTCGCCGCAATTAAGATTAGGCGCGGCCCGCACGGCTGTTTGAAGGGGGGGGACTCCATGTGCCGGCCGCGAGACTATCGCATGTGGATCGCGTGGCATGCGTCAGCGAGATCCTGTTAAACATCCGTCGTTCGGTACATGCTTTGGAGAAGAGGACGTTGATAAGCATATAACGGACCTTCCGTTGAATTTTTCTTGTCGGCATGGGGGGAGAAATTCTCGACAGAAAAATGATGCGAACCCATCAGTGCAGGATTATAACATATGGATAGCAGATAAAGAGTTTGTATATCCCCCGTCTCGTGACCGGAGGCCATTCTCAAGAAAACTCTGATAAAAGTAGGACAGCTGACTGGAAGTTATTAACTGTCAGTATATCACACGTTACGAGGTTTCATGGGTGTCAGCAGTAACGGTTGTGTTATTACAGTAACAGCCAGTGACTGTCACTGCGCTGGCTGAAGCCAGGCCCGTCGGATGGACAGGGGTGCTTTAGCGCGAATAATGAAAATAGGTGGTTCTACAAGGTTTCTGGCAGGTTGCCCCCTCCCCGAAAAAAATTTCTGGCTACGTGCCTGGCTGAAGCAAAAACAGCATTTGATCATTTAGGCGGGCAACTGTAGATAAAGGAATACATGGTGCAAACAAGTGCGACTGGGTTGCCGGCAGCGTAAATATTTCAGCTAATTTCATGTTCCCCCTACAAGAGTACACGTGCAGCTCACCGAACGCACAAGCGAGACGACTCGCTCATTCATTTCATCACTTCTTGTTTGTTCACTCACTCACCCACTCACTCACCCACTCACTCACTCACTCACTCACTCACTCACTCACTCACTCACTCACTCACTCACTCACTCACTCACTCACTCACTCACTCACTCACTCACTCACTCACTCACTCACTCACGTCAGAAATCCGAAACGCGCTCGCTGAATTCATTTTTTTTCATAGGAGAGAAAATATTGACTGAAGTAATGTAGCGAATAAAATAATTGTTCTTGCAATTATACAAAAAAATTGCATCCTAAAAATGGTCGCTCGCGGCAGCTTCTTAACTGATTAATACCTTGTAACAGAGGCGTGCCCAGTATATACTTAAACAGGACGGGGTGTTTCAGTGACGAACATATCGCAAGACAAAGGAAAAAAATTGGGGGACCCTTAAGCTTCGCCTTTGAGAGTTAAACGTGATAGCGATATCCTGTCCTTAGCACGTACTTCAATCACTTAGTGCATACTATGGGTAGCCTGCTTTAAGCTACGAGCAATTATGCGCGGGAAATGTTTTCGAACTTGCTATGAACCCACTACGTGGTCTTAAGGGAATACGCGCAGTAACGTGTGTGCCTTTTGTAATGGGTGGCCGGCTTTGAACCACGATGTCATTATGATATTCACATGTTCTGACGCCCGATGGCAATGTACGCTTGTACCACGCAATATTACTGCGATATTACACGCTGTATTGTCGCGCCTGTATACAGGACGCGTGTGTTTGTAAAGTATGAAATTTATTTTCACTGCTATTTCCAAGCAGAGGAAGTTATTTTCAATGTAATTCCAAGCAGAAGCGTGGCTGTGAGGTAGAACACATGCTTGCCACGCAAACGGCCTGGGTTCGATCCCCACTCGGACCCGGAAATTTTTATTATGTATTTTATTTGCGTCTTTCTTGATTTCTCGGTCACGGGCAAGATGATTTTTCGCTTACAACCAACGACGCCGACGCCGGAATTTCTGCGAAACGAGCTCTTTAACGCGAATAAGGCACACGCGCACGTCGGGTGCTGTTACTTCGTTTGTGGCTAAATACGCGTAAACGGTTATTCCGATGTTCACGCAATTTGAGTTGACATCCGCGTTCACTATCGGCGCATCGAAATACGTAACCCGTGGTAAGAACTCGAGGGTTTGAACAAGCCACAAGTTCACAGGCGTCGTCGTCCACATGGCTTACTAACGAGGCTGCCTGAACTGGCTGAACCCTGGATTTATCGCAAACTATTTTAAGCTCGCTAATTTCTATGGAACTATCTCATTCATCCACACCGCACGCCATAGTAACGTGAACCTCATGTGGCACATCGCAATCGAGCTGATAGTTTGTATTCTAGCTCCAGTAGTTCTGAAGTAATCGAGTGCGTACTATCTCTATGTTCTTTACCGCATAAAGTGAAGTCCAGAGTCTTTTAAAACGAAAGCCTCATAGGCCCCGTCCACTGACCATAGGGAGCTACGTACCTCTCAGTGGACGTCCCAAGATCGCTAGCATTTGCCGCTAGGGGCTCGAAGAAAATGAGACGCGCGCACGCGTCCCCCCCTCTAGCCCGGCCACAATCCGACCACTCATGCTGGAGGGCGACGCGCACACCACGTTTGCATCTTGTCCGGGCCCGGCTCAATATTGCTTTGTGAATCCACTAGGCTGTGTGTTCTGGCGCTGCAGCCACACTGGAATACTCCACTGCACGTTGCCTTTAACTCTGCGCTTCACGTGGACGCGCGAGCTGCGTCTCCACTTCGTCTTTCCGGCGTTCGCATGACAAAAAAAAAAAGGGGGGGAAAAAAAAAAGACACGCAGTTTCGCCGCAAGGGCGAGGCAATGAGTGCGATAGCAACAAATTGGAATGTCACTCGAAGAACCGCAAGCATGTCGAAACTTGCAGCACGCTGATCAAATACAAAGGGTGCACGAAAAGAACAAACACAGGACGAGCGCAAACTAACGACTCTCACAAGTCAACACTTGCAGTGCTCAAACACAAAGAAAGGACGCACGAAAAGAACGCACAGGTACACACGGAACGAGCACGTACTAACAACTGTCACAGTTGTTACTTCTTTGTGTTCGAAAATGTTTTCTTCTGATATATTTTTCTTTGTGGCTTTTACATACAGCTATGAATACATACATATACTAAACATGACGACGACGGCGACGGCAAAAACCCGCCGAAAGGGTCCCTATAATTGATACCGCAATAAAAATATTCAAAAGCGGCCTTCGCATAATATAAAGCGCCCGGTAAGATAGCCACATCGGATGGCTTTCGCGTTCGAGTCGTCTTTGGCGAATGCATCTTAGGCAACCCCGTGAATTTTTTTTCTCGTTTACTTTTATATTTTTATAACTAACTCCCCCCTGCGCAGGGTGGCACACCGGACTTGCGTCTGTTCTTTCCGGTTACTCTCCTTCTCTTCAAAAGCGAGGGCGTAAAGCCGATAACGTACAATCAAAACTGCCCATCACGTTTTCTCGCGACTCTGATGCCCTGCCGATGTTCTTATAGGGTGCAAAGTGTGATCGAAACTGCGATCGCCTTCTAATAAGAACATCATCAAGGGGGGCCCACATCACGCGCCAGGAAGCGAATTCCAGGCGAACTTTCACGACATCGCAATCTCTCGCTCAAGCTACACAGAGTTGGATCGCGAGCGTTTAAAGTTTCGCGACACGGGGATAAAAAAAAAAAGTGCTTCAAAGCAGAACGCGGGGGGCGCTAACACGCTCCGGCCCTTATCTGCGCATGCACGCATACCTAAAGCCAAATGACCGTCGCACGGCAGAAAGCGTGAAGACGGAAGCCGCGAAATAAAACAAAAGCTTCCGCCACCCAACGAAAGAAAAAAGATGAAAGATGGTGCCCTCTTCCCCACAGACACATGGTGCGCAGGGCACACGCCGAGAGCAACGCCGCGTGCGGTGCAAACAAGCCGTGGAAGAGGCAGTGGTGCATGGTGCGCCATGCTTCAAACCACGCGCGGCCGTACGCGTACAGGGTCACAGATCAGACCCGAAATGAGCCGTGGCCGAAGGCGTTGCATGCTTCGGAACAAGAAGAAAAAATGCGAGGCAACAGGTTCACATTCCGCGCATGCTCGCGTAACATGCTCCGCGCAGCCGACAACCACGCGGGGGCATCGCAACATGCATGCCAGGGGGGCAATACCGTAGCAATGATCCCCCCCCCCCCCCCCCCGCCCCTCTTCCTTCATACCAGCGTGCTGTAGAGAGGTATGGATAGATAGATAGGGCAGAGATGAGAGGGCGGCCGGGTGGGGTGAGACCGTCACGACGCGACGTGAGATACCGAGATCGAACTCACGCACACCGCCACGATGCCTGCACGTTGTACGCGCACTATCGCTGGTGCATTCTTTCTTCGGCGCCCCCTCGCGCGCACGCGCGAGCGCCCTCTGTAGCGTGGCGGTCTGCTTGAACGAATGGCATGCCAATGGCGTGCGTGCGTGTGCGTCAGTAGTGGACGGCATGTGTGTACGTATGTATGAACGTGTGGCTCTGGACTTTTAACTCGCACATTTATGAGGAATGCAATTCCATCTACCGTTGGGTGCACGCCATATCGACTAGCTATGTAGAGGCGCGCAAGGTTCCATTTTTGTTTCCAGCGTGATGGCGGGCGATGCTCGACCGTGCATTCTGCATCTCTTTCCCTCGTATTTCTTTTTTATTTGTTTACATCTGCATGAAGTCCTGAAGAGAACATCAAAGCTCCTACGGAACTGAGAGATAAGACGAAGTTTCTTTTTTCTCAAGGATGTTTTGCAGATACGTATCACCGTGCATGCGAAACGCCTTTACGCGTATGAGACGCGGACGAGAAGGAGCGATCGCCATGTCAGATAAAGGCTCGTCATCGCCCCGCCATAAGTCGACGACGCCGGCTGCATGGTTTACGACTATGGAGGCGCCATGCGAATCGACGCGCGCTCGGCTGCATCGGAGAACGTGCGATGCTCAAGCTCTCAATTAGGACGCACGCATGTCGGCAGGTCGCAAGTACGCGAGCGACGAGAATATTTTATATATATACACATGGCTGGCGTGTGTATACTGCATGCATGGTGCGCGCTCGGCTTTTAACGACTATGCGTACACTTGGGAAGTTTATGCCTTCGAGACACGCCGTAAGGTCGCGTCGCGCGCTATGCGTTTTCGCGCCCAAGCTCAGCTGGCGGCGAGGTCGCCTTTTAGGCGCGGTACACGCGGACAATGCGTACAGAGAGTGGCCGTGGAAACGCACTCACGTTGTACGCGGCACGCAAGCGGTGTAAATCAAGGCTTCGACCCTGTATTGCCAATCTAAGTGGCTGCTGTTCCCCAACAGAGTGCAATACAACCTTCTGGGAAGTTAGATAAACAAACAAACAAACAAAAAAAACTTTGAGCGACCGTCCGGAAAACTGCGCTAATTTCCCAGTGCAGGTTGGTATAGAGTGACATTTTGCAAATTATTTCTTCAGAATCCCAGCAAAGTGGCAGAAGGGATAAGAAAGGGAAATTGACAGCCAACCGCTTGGAGCACGAAGCCACAACGAAATCCATATGGATTTCTCGGAAAGAAAGCTTCGTAGTTGCCGAAAAATTCGTCCTGGTCCGGGGATCGAACCCGGGACCAACGCCTTTCCGGGGTGGTCGCTCTACCAGTGTAGCTAACCAGGAAGCTAACAAGTGGCAGCGCGAGAGCGAATTCGTCGACAACTCGAAGCACATGAACACATGTTGCATATTAGTTCTGCAGAATTGCGCAAGGTGGCTGAAGGGCGGAAGGTGGACAGGAAGTGACATGTTTAAACCCCTTACGGTGATAACTGCGGGCAGTAACGACAATGCCGGTAGCAGCAGGTTAAGGGAGTTCCAAAAAAGTGCGCAGATTTAATATATAAGCAGTGCTCGACTGTATACGGTATCGCTGCAAACATATTGGCGGTCAAGTACCGGACCTTTTTCCTGAAGGGCAACCTCTTCACTAAATACCCCCCCCACCCCAAAAGCCTTACCTTCCACTGCAAACAACATCTGCTTGGTAATAACGGAAATCTCTCTATACAGGCAATTTCCGAGGCGAACGGCGACCGCCTGGTTACTCAAATACAAGTCATGTTCACTCGCCTGTACTGCTAAAATTATAACCGAAATACTATAATAATAAAAAAATATCGTACGTCAGACGCTGTGAGTAATCGAATAATAATAATTCTACGCGTTTTACGTCCAAAAACCACGATATGACCATGAGAGACGCGGTAGTGTACGGCTCCAGAAATTTCGACCACCTGGGGTCCTTTAAGGCGCACCTAAATCTAAGTACACGGGCCTCTAGTATTTCGCCTCCGTCCAAATGCGGCCACGGTGGCCGGGATTCGATCCCGCGGCCTTTGGGCTAAGTTGTCAAGCGCCATAACCGCTACCACCGCGGCTGGTTGTGAGGTAATGAAGGCTCTGTAGTTTAAGAACTCGAAACAACAGCGGAGAAGACTTAAGACCTGCTTCTCATTCGATATACTGCAAATTCTGCGACAAACTTCAATATCGCGGTTTGCAACTTACTGCAGCCATAATACCGCGATTGCGGGAACGAAATCATGAGTTTCCCCGTTTCATGCAGGGCAACTTCTCTGCATGACATTTGTTTCTCTCTCTCTTTCCATGGCAATACCGGCATGGTCTCTCCAGAGGAACTCACTCAAACGCAGAGACCTGGTGTGCTCTAGAGACCCAAACATGGGGCCCCCTCGGCCGAATTCTCGCGGGCGAAGTGTGTGCATTCACTACGCGTGAAGAGGAAACTGTCATTCGGACAGCCTTATGAGTCTTCAGCACGCGCTTAAATTTCCTCCTCTCAAAGCAAGACCATGGCTCAACCGTGGAACTTTTTCAGTGCTTTTTCAAACCGGATGAGTAGCTAACTTGACGGGTTCAAATAGTCAAAACTTAAAGCGTCGCAGCGGCCAAGCTGGTGTGTATATGAACTTCAGAGCTTTCTCGCAACCTGCAATTCGTTTTTGCACGTTTAGTTTCTAGCTAAGGAAGCCTCAAGTCACTGAACGAATTGTCGCTTTGCTATTACAGAAGCTCAAGTTAGCCCGACTTTGTGTCTCATTATGTGTCAGGAGAGAGCATCGTTATCACTTTCAAGAGAATATTACACTGCAGAGAAGCATACCTTCCGCTTCATTCGGCATGTTTCTACAGTGATCATGCGATTCTCTTGATTCCACTAGGCCTACGCAAGGACAATAACTAGTAAAACTAAGGCACACCAGTTTATTTTCTCGTGCGGCACAACTTCTTACCAAAGCGCCTGGGTCTCTCGTAGCCTGCATTGAACTCGCGCTCTGCAGGCCAAGTGTACTGTCCAGGGGCACTGCAACACCAAGGAGGTCATAAAATTGCTTATCTATATAGCTTCATGCTCTTCCAGGATACAAAAATAGGTCAACCTTTCTTTATCGACTTTCGGTGCATAAAAGCGGCGCCGGCTGTATTTTCGTTCTGAGAAAGAGTTGCCGTTTTGCACATATGCGGACATGTACAACTCGTGTGCATGCAGAACTGTTCACCCAGCAGTAAAAGTTTATGGGACGTTACCTTTACAACAAGTGCGAATTTCTCCTCTATAAGTTCGTAATGCTGATGGACTGTGTAGGTTGCAACACCAACTACAGGCTGGAATATTTATTTGGAGGTTATCACTGTATCAGTAGCTTCGCATAGAAGCTGATCCCTAGAAGAGAAAATCTGAGGTTTAGAATTTTCATTAAAATGCATTACAGTTTTCATTTTGTCATTTGCGCACGAGTACATAAGTGTAACCTAACATATTGCAGAGATTTTTTTTCTTTTGCCATATTCTTTATTGGGCCGTCGTTAGCATTATGAATCATTCTTTAAATTCGCTATGTTTGTGTTTCGCTCTTTCAGCATGTCCTCCACCATTAGCGATGAGGTTGCCTGAGGCCCAACAGACATCGTCAAAGCATTAGATGGCACAGGGCGTCCGTGCGATTAAGGGTTGTGATTGGAGTTTCCACCGTGGATCGGTGCATGCGCAGACGAGAGCAGACGCTCTTATGAAGAGCACCGTCCAATTGACGCTGCAGTGCATGTGAGGACCTTTCAATTGACATAGAAAAACGAGAATTGAAAATGTTCGTGTCAGTGCCCTTTTATAGGGATACTAAAGCTAAACAATGAATCGATTTAGATGAATTGATGAATTCTACGCTCAGAACTCTGTAAGGGGTATGCGCAGAGCCTTGATCTCCAAGGCGGCAGCGCCATCGCCGCGCCATTTTGAAGGTCCGTTCGTACGCGCCGTCCCGTGCGTCGGTGTGCAGAAGGTACTCCGAAAGTCTCTAGTCATCCAAGTCACCATACGGATCTCGGATACAGCGCATGCAGCGAGTTTCTGCGCGTGGGGCGAGAGCGTGAAACTTCAAAATGGTGACCCCGACAGCAGCGTTCCTAGCGGATGACGTCAAACGCATACCACCTATTCTCCTTAATTTCACCACCGCAGGTTCAATAATAGAAGGGAAAATCAAGGTCAAGATATGATTTTTAAATTTCCGCGCCGAAATCGTCGCACGTGACGTCACGGATTTCAAAGCGTATTTTTTTGCATTTTTTCGACATTGACTCAATGAAATTTTCTTAAACTCGGTGTGTTAAGTCACTGCCCCCCCCCCCCCCCTCCACAAAGGGCAATTTACTTCATTTTTAATGTTCATGAACTATGTAGGACGTAGTAGACGCCGTCAAAATCTATGACGTCACGGTGTTTGGTGCGGGAATTTCAAGGAGGCGTCGCCATCCACATTTTCTTTTTTCGCGCTTTCTCGCGGCAGGCGAGGTGATTTTTGGAATTGTGAAAGAGTAATTTATTAGTATGAGAACACTCGTTTTTTTTTTCTCTCTAATGCCCCTTTAAAAGCGTGTCGAGTGAGAAATTTCTCGTTTACCTAGGTACGCTTACACAACACGTTCCCCTGAATGAACACGACGGTTCCCTCGTATCGAGAAGGATAGGCATCCGTGACCATCGGAAGAAACGGCCGCCTAATTGCTCCAACGGCCGCAGCCTCTCGAAGCAGGGAGAATCTCGCGCAGATGTCTCGCACCTGCCGCACACGATTGCCGAAGCCGCTACGGGCGACCCGAGCCTTTGAATGGAACACCGCCGATGGCCCCTTGCCGCCAAAAGGAAGACGGAAGAAACAAAAACCACAGGTGGACGAGGATTCGCTCTCCCGTCGCATTCGAGAGAGAGCTCTTCCGCCGTCGCACCTGTCCCAACAGCGCGGACGCTTCATCGACGATACACCATGCCGCACCGTGCACCTCGCAGTCGAACGGACGTGGGTGACGTCAACCTGCGCATGCAAGCACGAACATGACTGCGTGCCAATGCACATGCACGCGCAGCGTGCATCAACACTAAAGTACGCAGCCGGCCGCGGGAGCCATGGTACGATTTATTATTTTTGTAGCCGTATACTTTTTTCTTGTCACCTGCCCTCGCCTCATACCTTTGCTTTCCTTCGAGCTCTAATCATCGCCTCGACGCGTGCGTGGTTCGAGAAGAGGAGGTAAGGAAGGTGAAGGGGGGGAGGGGGGGAGTGGAAGGCAGGAACGCGACGGCGGTCAGCTAACGTAGAGAAAAGCTC